>OY288265.1:33432619-33918410 GCA_958450335.1 Hibiscus tridactylites | reverse complement strand
GATTGTACTGTCAGCGGTGGACGATGGCGATGTCGGCGGCAGAGGGAGTGGTGGGCGGTGAGAGTGATATCGGTGAGAGTTTGGGTGTTTGGGATTTTCGGGTTTTATTTTTACAATTTTTGTATTTAATAAAAAATACAATAGAAATTATTTTTATTTTAAATTATTTTTATATATAATAATAATAAAATATACCATGTCATCCCAAAATATGAATAAAATAATTCAAAATGATTAAAATAGGTCAGAAAGTAAAGTTTAGCGAATAAATTGATCTTTTTGAAAGTTTAGTGACCAAAATAGGTCAGGAGCAAAGTTGAGTGATGATTTAAGTATTTTACCCTTATTATTATTATAATAATACTTGTACTTTTGGGTTGAAAAGTGCTTTTAAAAATGAAAATAGTGTTTCGCTAATAGAAAATTATTTTCATTAAGTTTTAATTTATACTAACTTTTGTGTCTGTTTAGAGTTGTTTTGTAACACCCACAAAAAAGTTATATTTATAAAATTAGAAATGTGAAAAAAAAAGAGTGGAGACATGTTGCCATAAGGTTTTGAACCCATGGCCTATGGTTGGTAAACTCAAACCTTAGCCATCTTAGCCAAGATTTTTTTCTAATATTTGTCCTCACCATTTTAATTTTAATCTTTGTTTTTTTTTTGTATGAACCAATATTAGTCAAGTCTGACTCCTCACCTGCCATTTTTGAAAATGGAAAAATCCAGAGAGATTCTAGAGTTCTCCATACCGTCACCTCAGCCACCACCGTTCGACCTCTCCGATCTCACTCACCGGGCCGTCGTGGACACCACCGCCACAATTGGAGTGTGTGTCATCCCACCCCGTTCTGTTCGCCGCCGGTCACGCGCGCTACCGAGCCGTCCATCGCCGGCGGAAACCTGTTTGAAGGTTCGACCTAACCACCCATCGCCGCCCCTATTTTTCCGCGTTTCAGGCCATCCTCGCCGCCTGTTCGTGTCACGGCCACCAGATCTGGGTTCCCTACGTCACGACGGATGAAACCCAGTCAACCGATCATCTGTCTGATGCCGGTAAGATGCTCATCGGTGCTTCAAGCTTTCCGACGAAATTTTGGCATTTTCGGTAATTTCCGATATGATTCTGGCCTATTTTATGTTTATGATGTATGGGTTTTGTTTTGGGGCCTGATAAACGCTCTTTTCCGGCAGTTTCGACGCAAACCAGCGTGTCCGACGACTATCTCAGGTGACTGGCCGACGAAGCAAATTCGAATGGTAAGTGGACCGGTCTGAACCGGCTAGACCGGTCGGCCCGTGAACCAGACCTGAACCGGCCAACCCGAGTCCGACCCAAACCGTACCCGAACCCGACCCGTTAACCCAACCCATCTGCCCGATCCGAAAATCCGAACCGAGTCAACTCGCCCGAGTCAGTCGAGTCAACTCGTCTGAGTAAGCCCGAGTCAACTCAGTTGATCCTTATCAGTTGACTGCTGATGTCAACATTGACCTGCTGACGTCAGCGTTGACTCTGACCCCGTTGACCGTTGACTTGCTGACATCAGCGTTGACTTGTTGACGTCAGCGTTGACTTTGACCGTTGACCAAAAAGTCAAATATTTCAAAAACTCCCATTTTATGTTTTTCAACGTCCTGAGTCCATTTTTGAAGCCCGTTTTGCAAAATTCTGATCTGAAAGCCTCTGAATCTGACCTTGAGCCCAAACTTGTTTATGTACTTAATTATTGGTTAAGAGCTTGTGAGTAAGGTCTGATCTTGGAATTTGTGAAATTGAAGGTATTCTCAGTTCCTTGGATGCTCGATGTTGAGGAATGTCGAATTCGGGTTCGAGGGTATTCGAATGTCGTATCATGAATCAATTGTTATAGCTCGGAACTAAGGTAATACACTACTACCCCTTGTATGTTTATGAACATGTTGATATTCGATTAACGCATGCATGCTTATGATGACGTATACTGTAAATTCTGCTTAAATTGAGTCAGATTCGAGCAATAAGTATGAATATTATTAAGACCAAATTATCCGAATAAGATTACTAATGGGCTAACAGTATCAGAAGTTCTAATAGTTAAATTCAGCTAATCCGCAACTCAATCAACAGTGTGTAAGAATTGAGGCCCTGGATACGGAGTGAGAGATATTAATTATTAAATTACGAAAATGACCTTGGAGCATAAGTATGACTAAACTACCCCTCTAATAAAGGAAATGACCTAAAATCTGCATTCGACCTGATTATGCAATTTACACTACCCAAGAGGTATGTTTTAATGGAAAGACTTCGGCATCTTTTTGTAATATGTGTGATACAAACTTGGATAATCCCTCAAACTCTGTGTAACACATGAATTAGAATTCTTTGGAAATATTGTTGAAATCCTAAGTCGACCCTTATGACAGTAATACGTGAATTAAATGAGAATGATCGTAATGACCAAAAAGACGACAATGCCCTCGAGCACCGAAATGTCTGATTAATTTAAATGACGTTATACCCTTAAGTTCTGAAATGAATGAATCGTCTGTAAAGGGCCGGAGA
Source organism: Hibiscus tridactylites (assembly GCA_958450335.1). Lineage (NCBI taxonomy): Eukaryota > Viridiplantae > Streptophyta > Magnoliopsida > Malvales > Malvaceae > Hibiscus > Hibiscus tridactylites. Next base: position 33,915,861 of record OY288265.1, on the reverse strand, counting down.
ATTAGGATGACTTAATCTCGTTTTAGTACGTGAATGATGGAGGTACCAAATGGTAATTCAGAAAGAAATGGTAGATTTATCTTAGATTAAAATAACCGAAATACCCTCCTGAGTTAATCGGTAACTATGTATTTGACGAAATTCTGGATTTGTTAATAAGACCTAAATAGCTAAGGTTCCCCTTAAGTGTTGAGAAATACGACACGTGTATACCCATCGCTCACCATATCGATGTAAGGTAGGAAGATCCGCATAGATTGTATGTTCGATTACTCAAAGTTAAACTGTATAGTAAAGTATGAGGGCGACTGTTCAGACATACAATACAGTCAGTGTTAAGTTCTGATGCACGCCGGTTACTCACATCTGAACGTTGGTAAGTATTGTCAAGTTGGGTTATGCCGCATTAAATAAATTCTGGAGGTATGACAAATTGTTAGAGCCCCTGAGAATTATAATTTTCGTTCTGATATGATTGTGCCATAGTGAAAAATTTGTCATGATAGTCAAATAACTAAAAGGCCATGATAGCCTAAATAATCGAAACATCACTGAAAATATCCGATAACTTAAAAGACTTTAATTTAGAAATTCTTGAATGTCTGGTTAGAAAACTAATGAGCAAATAGGATGCCCGAGTTCTGTGAACCATTCCTTATTCAATGTTGGTATAATTACCAGACTGTCTATGAATGTCAAAATGACCATAATGCCCTTATATGCTTAAATGACTAAAGTACTCATAATATATCTGAACCTTCTAAGATCTTGATGTATCAATTCTTGAATACATGATATGAATCGTTTTACGAACCCCCTTTCTAATAGGGACCTCGTTTCACAAATCCGTTCAAATTATCAAAAGTTTAATGTGTCCCCTTCTGTAAATGCAAAATATCTTTAAGAAATGATATGTCCCACCTAGTGAGTTCCATGTGTGCTATATTCTGTTGAATGAACTGCATAATGATTTAATCATAAACAATACTATCTTTGATTAATATCTTAATTGTTATTGAGATTGCCTCACTATGTTAGAAAAATGAGATAAAATGATGAACTGGTTATATAATGACATTCTCTGCCAACTTGATGTATGTTTGCTCAATCCGTATACTTGTTATGGGATTATTTGACCTATGATGGCACAATCTGTTTGTATGATGAATAATGAGTGTCCGCTTTGTTCAATGGTATACCCAATTATCTGTCAAAAGCATGAATCTTCTGTTTCTGATACTCTGAATAGAATGCTTGCCACATGTACTCTGTTATTTATATCTAAAATCTGAACACTGATTGCTATCTGGGGTATACTATTGGGTTATGATGTGAAGTCTCTGTTGCTACAGCCCTGATCAAGCTGGTAAATCCTTATGGACTCAAGGTCTCCCCTTGAGTGGCACCTATGCCCATCAGGCCTAGGGTAAGTCCTTATGGACCTAAGGCATCCCCTTAGGTGGCACCTATGCCCATCGGGCCTAGGGTAAGTCCTTATGGACCTAAGGCATCCCCTTAGGTGGTGCCTATGCCCATCGGGCCTAGGGTAAGTCCTTATGGATGCAGTTCTGGGGGACTGCATATTGGTGTAAGGTTGGAGGGTAGTTTTTGTAAACTTCTGTATGAACATTGAACATTTGCATTTAATCTGTTATGTGCTCATATGATATGATGTTAAGTACTTATGTATGTTCGATCTGCAACTTATTAAAACACTCTAGGCTTCGTGGTTTAATTTCTCCAACCCGCCACTCTGTTGATTCTCTTAACAATAAGCTCTCTTTTAATACTCAGTAACATAGAAAAAACAAACCTTGTTGTCCTCAAGAATAGTGCTTCACTAAATTAGCGAAACATAAATGGAGATAATTATTGCCTGGAATATCATAAAAATGTTATGCCTACCCTATATTTGCATGAGCTTATAACATCTTTTGGTAGTTCTGTATTATTGAGCTTTTCCAAGCTCACGTTATTTTTACCATCGCAGGTTAAAAGAATATAGGATGGTATAATGTTTGACATCAGTGTTCGGAGTTCGCTCGACGTTGCCTCTAGAGTACGGTACTGTATAGTTAGTGGGCATGTCTGTCATGTATTGTTCCATGTTAGTGTCTGTAAAATACTTTTCTGAAATTTTTGTTATGTGTTTAAGTGATTTCCTGAAATGGTATTTTAAATAGAAGTTGATTTTTACAGTTTAATAAGTGTTTTGTGAAAGAAAAAAATGTTTTCACGTGTATTTTTACTGTGGGTCGCTCGTGTAACCCTAATGTGACTTCCTAGGATCCGTTGTAACGCATAGGCGGGTCTAGGGGGTTACATGTTTCTGGCTCTATAAATACTTTTTGACCCTAAGGGTGCAATTGGACCACTGAATGTACAATTACCTGTGGAAATAGAATTTCTTGAATGTAACATTACGTGGCATATTACTGGAATGTTATATTATTTGGTTTAATTGGTAGGAATATGAGATGACAATGTTTGGTTGGGGGAATATAAGGTTGTCTGAAAGTAAATTTGACCAAAATGTCCTTATGATGTATTTGCCTTTAAACAAGCTTAATTTTCCATATATGATTGAAATATTTACATGGAAATTCATATAACTATTTCCATGGCACTATCTAAATTTTAGAAAAAACGTGTTACAAATTTTAATATAACTAGTATATTAAACCTATATTTTTAAATAATTTTTATAAGTATTAAATTTATTTATATATGAGATATAATATAGTATGAAAAAAATAATGTCGCAGTCCCGAGTGCACAAAAATTTTATTTTTTAATGTATATGATTCATTTTACTCTTTAATTACCCAAAGTGGTATTTAAATTCACATTTTATTATGAGATTAGATTAATGATATACTCAATCTCTTTCATATTCCGAGAACACGTGATTAAATTTAGGGATGTAAAAAGCTGACCCGACCTGAAAATCCGACTGAAACCTGCTAGAGTCAGAACCTGATTTGACCTGAAAATTTAATGACCCGAACCCGATCTGTAACCGACTGTTGTTGACCTGAACCTGAATTCGACTTGTTATTGTAGTGACCGAACCCGACCTGCGTCCGACTGAAAACGACCTGAACCCGAATTGGACCTGTTACTGTGGACCTGAAACCCGACCTGCGCCCGACTGAAACGAACCCGAACCCGAAGCCGACCTGGCAGATAACTGATTTTACCCGACGGAATTGACCCGAGATCCGATATTACTCGACCTGTTTTGAACCTGACATGTTTTGGACCCGACCTGTTTTGAACCCGACCTGTTTTGAACCCGACCTGTTTCGGACCCGACCTGTTTTGGACCCGACCTGTTAATTGACCCGACCTGCTTTGAACCCGACCTATTTTTAACCTGAACTAATATTGATCTGACTTGATATTTAACTGATATATAGTTGAAGAAGTCTACGATTTGATAAATTTAAAGTGTTGATAAATGTAAAATATTAATTTATTAAATTAATTTAATATTAACTCGTTCAATATAAATTATTTGTGAAGTTTAATAAGAATTAACATACTTAAATTTATTTTATTAAAAATATTTAAAATGCTTAAGTTTTATTAAATTAATAAGTTGTGATGGATGATTTAAAATAAATTGTTTAAAATTTAAATCAATTTATTAATTGTGATCATTAAATTTAAAAAATATAATTTTAAAAAAATTAATTATAACTATTAAAATAATAAAAAAAATATGTTTTTAGTTTAGGGGGAAGTTTTTTTTTGAATTAATGAGGGGAAGTTTTTTTGATTAATAGAAAATTATGAGGGGATTTTGGCACCATATCAAACAAAAATAAAATGGGGAGGGGGAATTTTGCCGCCAGATCAAATGTGGGGATGGGGGGATTTTGCCGCCAATATCAAACAAAATTGAGAGTGGAGGTGAGTTTTTTTTATTTAGGGGTTAATTATCATTTAGGTCCTTCCTTAATTAGATGGTTAGGGTTTAGGTTTTTTAGGTTTTAGTTTGTTTTTTAGTCTTAACTTTTGGTTTAGTTTCTTTAAATTTTATTTAATTAGGCCATGCTTCATAAATTAATTAATTATTAAGCTTTTTGGTTTGCTTTAAATTTCATTTGGTCATCGTATAAAGATTTGGTAAGTAATTAGGTTTAATAATTATATTCATTTGTGATTTGGGCTCTAATTAATAATTTAGTTTTAACTTATTTTTAGATTTGTCCTTTTATGTTTTAATTTATTTTGTTTGTTAGATTTATGGGTTTATGTTTAGGGTTTAAAGGTAAGTGTGTCAAGTTGAATGTTTGGGGCTATGAGATTAGTTTAGGGATTAAGTGATTAGGCTTGCACTATAATTATTAGTGAAAAGTGTTTGTAAGATTTAGATATTCATGTTTTAAGTTTAGCGGTAAATGTGTCAACTTAATTATTTGGGGTTATGAGATTAGTTTAAAGATTAGGGGATTAGACTTGTACTCTAATTATTAGTGATTATAAGATTTAAGGGTTGAGGTTTATGGGTATTGTTTAGGGGTATACATATATACATACAAATATGTATGTTCTAGTGTAAATATATATATATATATATATATATATATATATATATATATATATATATATATATATATATATATATATATATATATATGCATACTAAAACTTACATATATATATATGTATTATATATATAATTATAACAATATATATATACTAAAACTCACATACATACATACATGTATATATATACTAAAACTTAAATACATGCATATATATTTGTTTTAGTATGTATGTATACACGTGTGTTTTAGTATATTAATTAAACATATATATATATATATGTTTAATTAATTATAACAATATATGTATATGTATATATCATAATAGATGTACATCTATATGTATATGTGTGTATATATATGTAGATATAAATTTTATTCATTTTTAATATGGTGATATTTTTATTCATTTTATTCCCTAAAATTTTATTTTCCACATAAAGTTACCCTTATTATTTTTTAATTTTTGTAATTTACTCCAATATTTTAGATATAAATCATTTGATGATATTTTTGTTTATTTTGGTGCCTAATATTGAGACTAAAATGTATGTATGTACCTATCAATGTATGGACCTTAAACCATTAATAAATTTTCTCTTAACCTGAAACCATAAACCCTAAAAATCATAAACCCTAAACATTAAATCCTAATGTATGCATGTATATCTATATATATGTACTTATTTATGTATGAACCCCGAACCCTTGATGAATTTCCCTAAACCATACACCATAAACCCTAAACCCTAATGTATACAAGTATGTATGTATCTATCAATGTATGAACCCTAAACCATTAATAAAATTTCCTTAAAACCTAAACCCTTTAAACCCTAAATCATGAATCATCCAATATTTTATAATTTTAATTTGATATTTCTGTTCATTATAGCCCTTAAAATTTCATTTATATTCCAAATTGACCCCTACTAATTGTTCTTTTAATTAGTCCAATAATATATAATTTTACTTTGACATTTTGTTCATTTTAGTCCTTAAACTGTATTTATATTCCAAATTGACCATTTTTTATTTTTATTATTAGTCCGATGTTTTATAATTTTAATTTAATATTTTGTTCATTCTAGTCTCTTAACTTTATTTTAATTAGTCCGATGTTTTATAATTTTAATTTGATATTTTGTTCATTCTAGTCCCCTAAACTTTAGTTTAATTCCAAATTGACCCTTATTTATTGTTTTTTTATTTCGTCCGATGTTTTATAATTTTAATTTGTACTTTGTTCATTCTAGTCCCTTTAACTTTATTTCAATTCCAAATTGACCCCTATTCATTGTTTTTTTAATTCGCCCAATGTTTTATAATTTTAATTTGATATTTTCATCTTCTAGACCCTAAAACTTTATTTTTATTCCAAATTGACCCACATTTATTTTTTTAATTTGTCAAATGTTTTATTATTTTAATTTGATATTGTCTTCATTCTAGCCCCTTAACTTTATTTTAATTCCATATTGACCCCTATATATATATATTTTAATTCATCATGTTTTATAATTTTAATTTGAAATTTTGTTCATTCTAGACTCTAAAACTTTATTTTTATTCTAAATTGACATCTACTTATTGTTTTTTAAATTACTCTATTTTTATACTTTTAATTTGATATTTTTGTTCATTACAGTCCCCAAAATTTTATTTTTATTCCAAATTGACCCCTTTTCATTGTTTTCTTTTAAATTTGTCTAATGTTTTATAATTTTAATTTGATATTTTTGTTCATTATAATCTGTGAAACTTTATTTTTAATCCAAATTGACACATTTTCAATATTTTTTAATTACTCCAATGTTTTATAATTTTAATTTGATACGACTTTAAATAATTAACTCCAAATCAATGACGATTGACGAAGGCCAAACTAAAGTCTATCGACTACTTATACGGTTGTACCGAACTCAAACTCAATATGAATTTCAATCATAAAAATACCCCGACCTGAATTACCCGACCTGAAACTACCCGACCTAAAATTACCCGACCTGAAATGCACCCGACCTGAAACGGACCCGACTTGAAAAGGACCCGACCTAAAATGGACCTGACCTGAAGTGTATCCGAACCTGAATTAACCTGACAATTATCTGCTTCAGACCCGACCTGAAAAGGACCCGACCTAAAATGGACCTGACCTGAAGTGTATCTGAACCTGAATTAACCTGTCAATTATCTGCTTTGGACCCGACCCGTTTTGACCTGACCTGAAATGAACCCGACCTGAAATGGATCCGCACCCGACCCGAGTCGAGTCAAAATAGAAAAATGACCTGAAATGACCTGTACCCGATTTTACCCGACCTGACAGTACCCGACCTGAAACCCATCCGATTACCTATTTTTACATCCCTAATTAAATTTATATTTCAATTGTTGAAATTGATTTTTTTGACTATTAATTGGTAATAAAAATTCTTAAAAAGTAAAATCAACAAACGGTGTTTAAAGTGTTTATATGATTTTATATTAATATAATTATATATTTTGATATTGTAATCGTTCGGATCATATAATTATTTTATAAAAAATCTATATATTTATATTTTTTTCCATTATCAATATATTTATTTATTTTCATGTAATTTAACTTTGTGTCTTATTTTTCAATATTTTTTTATTTGTTTGTAATTATGCCTTATTTAATAATTCAAAGTAGCAATTTAACCTTAGAAGAAAAGGATATGACTAAAATGTTTCTATTTTATCAAGGACATTTTTGTTCTAAATGCAAAGAATTATCTAATACAAAAGAAAAGGAAGGGAATAGGATTCCCAATATAAACCCAAAAAAGCGCTACTATTGGGAATAAAGTATTACCCCTTGTGGGAATCTTCCCAATCAAACGTGGGTATGAGATTCCTAAATAACTTTTCCCCTTGGTAATCCTATGTTCCACGGTCCAAACGCCCCTAAAAGCATTCTTTCAAAAGCAAAACTAAACGAGACATGTAAATAGCTTTGTCAAGTAGCTTGGTCAATTCATCCCAGTCAAAATATAATTTAATTTTATTTCATTTAGAAATAAAATTGATTATTCAATTTCTCACCAAGTTTATTTAAAAATACCTTAATTAAATAATCTTAGTTTTTTCTTACCCCAATTTTTTTATCTTCCAAAACTAATAAATTTTAGGGTAAAATACATGAAATACCACTGAACTTTAGGATCTAACTCGATTATACCACTCAACTAAAAAATTATACTATTATTCCACTTAGCTTTAGTAAAAAGTCTGATTATACCACTGAACATTGAAAGGTTCAATTATACCACTAGGCCACTTTTGGGCTATTTGAGGCATCAAAGCAGCTATACCAAAATGTTGTTGTTTTAGTTTAGGGTTCATATCACTTGGTGGTATAATCAAACCTTTATTTAAAGTTTCAGTAGTATAACCGAACCTTTTACTAAAGTTCAGTGTTATAATTAAACATTTTATTAAAGATCACTAGTATAATCGAACCTTTTGCTAAAATTTAGTGGTATAATAGTATCATTTTTTAGTTCAGTGGTATAATCGAGTCAGGTCCTAAAGTTTAGTGGCAATTCGTGTAGTTTACCCTAAATTTAATCAATCATTTCTCCATATCCATTCCTCACAATCTCTTCTTCACTCCTTATATTTTTATTTTGTAATTTTTAACATGTTTTAGTCTTGTTTTAATAATTTTTTATTATGTTAAAATAAAATCCGGTTTAATGGATGGATAAGATAATATAACATTGTGATATTATGTTTGTTTAGTTTATAATATTATATAAGAAAATTCTAGAACGGGCAACGCACAACACTGAACACGATTAATCTTTGGGTAAAATATGCCAGGTACCACCATACTATGTGGTGTGACCTATTTTTATCACCGAACTTCATATTGGTCTAAATTTACCATCAACGTTTAATCTTGATTCAATCGTATCACTCCTCCGTTAAATCATGGACGGCGTGATGACATGTCAAAAAAATGTGATGGTGCTAACTATTTATATAAAATAATAATATATTTTTCACGTAATTAATATTTATAATAAAAACACCCCCACAAAACGACATCGTTTTGTGAAGTTCCTCTTTTAATACGTGAAATGTGCAATCCCTAATTCATTCTTTCTCTACCATTTTCTGATTCATTTTGTCGAGAGAAGATGGTAGTGAAAGGACGAAAGGAAAGTGGGATGGAGGAACCCGTTGAATTTCCGGTGTGTGGGTGTAGAATTCTGGCACAATTGAAAACATCATGGTCCATTGACAATCCTGGAAGGAGAGGTTCTTTGGTTGCAAGAACCATGGCAGTTTGTTGCATCGTGCATATCGGTTTTTCAGTTGGTTTTATCCTCTAATGACCCCACGCGCAAGAGTTGTTCTTCTGGGACTGTTAAAGAGAATTAGTAAAAATGAAGTTCAAAGGAGGAAGGAAAGACTTTGTTGGTTTATCATTTCGGTTGTATGTATTGTTATGATTTGGTTTGTTTAAGTTTGATGGTGTGGGTATGGTTGTTGGCATTTTGTGATTTATTGGTACTGGATTTAGAATTGGATTAGTCTTGAACTATTTTGGTTTTTTGGGTTAACTGGTACTAGGATTGGAACTGTTTTTTGGGTATGGTTGTTGGCATTTTGGTTGTTGGACTAAGGTTTATGTAGTGGAATGTTTATGTGATGAAATGTTTATGTAATAGAATGCATTTGGTTTTCAATCTTTGTATTGTTATGTTATTGTGCAAATTTAGAGTAAACTTTTATATTCAAGTTGGAGTAAAAAATGGTTGTAAAAACAATGATGTAAAGCATATAAATATTGCATTTGGCATATATTTCAACATAACATTTGAAGTTTACATGAATCAAATAAGCACAAAATAAACCCCCAAAATATTGTGTTTATCACGAACATATTCAAACCTATACCATAAAATATCCCCCCACTTCAATTGTTTGTGAACAAAATCACTTGATATCAAGTCATATACCCCAAAACATGTTCAAACATCTAGTATACTGGAGCAAACATTGGCAACATTCATGTCACAAACAGGAGCTTACATGGCAAACATGGATCACTTTGTCAAGAAAACTAAGTCATTCATGGACAAAACAGAGATGAGGATGACTAGCCATGAGGCTACCCTGAAATCACTGGAGAAACAGATGGGCCAGGTGACAAGTCGTCGTTAACCGGTCAAGATAAATATATATAAATCCTCTTTCGATAATAAATAAAAAAATTGAATAAGTATAGGGAAAGAGGGTCGATCCGCAGGGAGATTAGCTGGAATTGTTGACTTGAATTTGTTGAATCTGAATTCCCAGGAATATCTGTAAAATCAAAGGAATAAAAGAAGGGGGTGATATGATTTTTGGTGAAGTAATAAAATAGAGAAAAAGAATTAAAAGTAGTAAGAAAAACCAAGTGTGTAAATCAGCCTCGAACCAGCTCCTTCAATTCTTTCGATCATTGAAATGAATTTTTATTTCGGGGATCATGTCGGTTACAGTCTACGAGGCCCAACCCGTCGTAACTTGTTCTTCTCTCGAGTAACTAATCCTCCCAAGTCTATCTTCGAAAGACGGTTCTTAAATAAATCAACCACGACTATCGCCGTTAAAGTATTTAGTATAAAGCAGGAAAAACCCGACTCAGAAATTGTCTAAAAATAGAATCACTTCTGATTTTATCTTTCCTTAGCGGACCGCCGCTAAGAGTGTTCATAGGAAGTCGAAATTTGCCACAGGCCGATCCTTCCTCCCAACTATGTTTTTAAGCTAATTCAAACCAAATGGCCCTTTTTGATATGAAAAACAATTAAAAACTTTTAGTAAGGCCGATTGCCAAACTATCTAAGCAGAAAGATAAAAATGATTTCCCCAAAAGAATTTAAGCAAGTTCAATTCTCACGAATCGAATTGACTTGGCTGGTTCTTGGCTTAAAGGATTTAGCTAAGCATGATATTGATTATCATACTTAACTTGATTTTAGAAAAACAATTGAATAACATAAAATAAATGAAACAAGAAAATAAATGAAAATGAACTTGGATTAAAGCTAGAAATGTTTACAAAGATAAAAACTAAATGATTGATGATCTAAGCCTTTACCAAGGGTGGTATTTATAGGCTTAGATTTACAAAGATAAAGTGATGATATAATTTAAAATAATAAACAAAAGATAAAACGATTCAAATGTTTTGAAATTTAAATGCAGGAATCTAATCGGATAAGCTGATAACATCTTCCAGAGCGTTCTAGAAGCTTCTAGAAGTTGCCACATCATTGCCATGTCACTGCCACGTCAGACGCGTTGTGCCCGGTGTCGTGCCCATGATGCCAGTCATGATAGAATTATAATAAAAACTGCAGAAATGCCTCATTTTCACTGCTATTTCCAGAATTGGGTCCCTGCACAAAATATAACGAAAACAACATGTATTAAGCAGCAAGAAGTCCCAATAGCTAGAAAAATAACAAATGAAATATGTCATATTTGAGAACTCATCAAATTCCCCCTCACTTGTCTCATACTTGTCCTCAAGTATGTCCGAAATAACATAAACCCAAGAATGCACTTCTCAAGCCATTACAAGCATTAAACAGATTTATAAGGGTTCTAGCACAAAGGAGGTTCATGAAAGAAACATAATCAAACCCAAATAAATACAAGCAAAGAGCATCCCTTGTCCCTTTCTATTACCTATCAAGCATTAATCAAATTCTAACCTAGTCTTAATCCTCACCAAGGTACACTCAAGAGCACTCAAAGTGTTTTAAAGGTAAATTTAAAGCAGAAACACTCAAAGTCATGCATGAACAAAGATTTCCATAAGCTTGTAACAAGTTCAATTTTCCACTACTTTATTAGAATCGAGGTGCAAAAATCATTAGGTCTTTTATTCAAGGTGTAATGTGGGTTTAGAAAAAAAAGGTAGAAAGATGGAAAGAAAAGGCAAAAGAAGATGATCCATGCAAGAAGTTTCAAACAATAAGCAACGAAGACAAAAGAGGAGTTAAAAAAAATGGGCAAGCAAACATATTTCTTTTTCTTTTTTTCTTTTTTCGAAACTGTTTTTTTTTCTTTTCCCTTTTTTTTCTTTCGAAGCAATTGCTTCTTTTTATTCTATTTTTTCTCTTCTTTTCTTTTTCAATTTTTTTTTTCTGAAAAATTCTGCCCTTTTTCGAATATAGCCCCTTTTTGTCTAGCAATACAGTTCTAGCATTTGATCAATCAAAAAGTTTGGTTGAGGGTTAAACCAAAAAAATGGGGTGTAAGGCTAACAAAAGGCTCACTAGGCGATGATGAAGGGTAAAATAGAGTGAAAGGGATGGAAAAGGTTAAAGCCTAATGCCTAAATCATTTTAAAGTACCTCATTCTTAGTGTAGTCTCAAATTGTAAGCAAGCCACAAGCTCTAGATTTCTAAGTTCAAGATGACACTCTCAAGCAAGGAAACGAGCATAATATGAAGAATGCATGCTCAAGGCTCAAATCTTACCAAAATTGGGCTAATTTGATTAAGCTAGGCGAGAAATTTAATTAACACTATCAAGAGTAATTAAAAGAGATGTTAAAATGCAGATTACCCATATCATTTGATTATCAAAATGCTACAATTCAATCATTGCTAAGCACTAGAACAAGTACAACATGATGTTCAACAAGTAATGGCAAGAAAAAAAAATTCATCTCAAGTTTAATCAAAATCAAACAAATAATCAAACAAGCAGACAAGTGGTAATTTATTACCCTCCCCCTCACTTAAGTGAATTGCCCCAATTTAGAAAAAATTAAGGAAATAAAGAGAAAATAAGGGCAAAAGATACTCCCCGTGGATGTAGAGTGAGTCGATGGGAAAGGTGCACTGTGAGTGGCTCGGATCAGCGGCGGCAGAGGGCTTTGAACGGAGCTGTCGGATGTGCCAAAAAGGGTGCAGCGAAGGGTGGTTCGACGCTCTCGTCAGGGGAGCGATCTCGTTGCTGGTCGTCAGCCACCCCGGCGAGGAGGAGGTGTGGGGAATGGTGAAGTCGGCGTGGCTGAGTAAAAAAACAAAGGTGTTTGGTTGTGTTTTTTTTAGGGTTTGGGTAGCTTACGGGAAAGAAAGACAGGAAAGGGAAAAAGGGGAAATGTTTTTTTAAGAGAATAGGCTAAGATGCGCCGGCTTCTTTGGGTTATGCTAATGTGCACCGTTTAATGAAACGGTGCACTCCAATGCTTATGGTCGAAATGTGCTGCTGTGAAGGGTTAGAAGCGTGGCTTGGCTTACTGTGTGCGAAAAGAAACCTGCAGAGGGAAAGAAAAATTTATTAAGGCAACGAAAGAAAATGAAAAATAAAGAAGCATAAATTAAATAAAAAAAGTAAAAATTGACAAAAAATAAATCAATGGGTTGCCTCCCATTTAGCACTTTGTTTAACGTCGTTTAGCTCGACGACCTTTGCTAAATTTTTGGCTCTTCAAAATAAAGGTCTTCAAATAATCGATAATGTCCATCGCTCGTCGTTTTAACGTCTTCCTTCATCTTTCTTTTTGTGCGCAAAACAACAACTAAGCTTCTACCTCCTTCCCAAGACGACAACTTACTCAAGATGTTGTTTGGCAAAGTTTGGTTGTCGCCTAAAAATATATAATCAAACCATTCCAACCTTGGCTTTGGTTCCTGCAAAATTGATGGAAAATGTTTAGTTCGAATTGGAATTAATCGAAAATCAGAAAGGGAAGAAAGATTTGAAATGATTTCGCCTTTGTTTTTATCGTCGAGATCTGCGAATTCCCTACAAAATTCATAACACAAATCAGTTTCGATCAAATCATTAGCTAACGGATCCATAATATCAACGAAATTTAAACTTGCGACCGAATCAGGATACTTCATAGCTTATATCAAATTTAACTACTTCCCCATCAAATTCCATAGTTAAGATGTCGTCGCGGACATCGATCTTTGTATGTGCGGTTGATAGGAAAGGTCGGCCAAGCAAGATTTCGGATCCGTTGTTGCTGCGATCATTTTCCATGTCAATTATATAAAAATCAGCAGGGAAAATAAGATTTTTTACCTGTACCAACACGTTTTCTAGTACTCCCTCGGGGTAGATAACTGAACGATCAGCTAGTTGAACCGTCACTCGCGTTTCCTTCAAAGGTTCAGTCGACATTTTGTTGTAGACGCCTAACGGCATGACGTTGTTAGACGCGCCTAAATCGCACATCGCTCTTTTTATCCCAACATTCCCAATTTTACAAGGAATCGCAAACATACCTTGATCCTTGTACTTTGGCGGCAATGGTCTTTGAAGAATAGACGAAACGTTCTCACCAGGGTTAACTTTTTCATTCCCAGACAATCGCCTTCGGTTTGTGCATAGATCTTTCAAAAATTTTACGTACTTAGGGACCTTCCGAATAACATCCAAAAGTGGAATGTTGATTTCCACTTTTTTTAATATATCCAAAATTTCCTTCTCTTCCTCCTTTTTATCTCGTTTCGCCAATCTACCTGGAAAAGGAGGAACAGGTTCGTAAGTAGAAACAGAAATATTGGATTTAGAGTTACCTGCAATGGGTGGAGACTTTTCGTTCTGGTCCTTTGGAGAGCTGCCTTGCTCGTCGGATTTTAGCTCATCTTGCTTGGGCGGTTTAGGCGTTATCACTGTTCCACTATGCAAAGTTATTGCACTAACGTTTTCCCTTGGGTTGGTTTCGGTTTGGGATGGTAACTTTCCCTGGGATTCTATACGGCTAACGGCTTGAGCTAGTTGACTTATTTGTTTGTCGATTTGTTGGAGATGGGATTGTGTTTGGGTTTGGAATTTTTCCTGCGAAACCGCCAATCTCTCAACAATAGACTCAAGAGAAGATTTTTGGGGTGCTTGGTTTTGGTAGGGAGGTTGTTGCCTAGGTTGGTAATTCGGGTTCTGATTACCGTAGCTCAAGTTTGGGTGATCTCTCCAACCGAGATTGAATGTATTGCTATGTGGGTTATAAGGTCTTTGGGGAGGTCCGGGAAAGTTGTGAATGGCGTTAACTTGGGCACCAGACGTATCTCGCAACAATGGGCATAAGTCGGTTGCGTGATCTGGCATAGTGCATATTCCGCATACCTTAGCAGCTTTTATCTCCCCTGAAACAAGAGAATACACAATATTAGTCAAATTATCAATTTTATTCTCTAATGAAATTGTGCTTACTGTGTGAACCCGTCGGCTGGGTTCACTTGTAGAACCAAATTGCTGCGAGTTTGCAGCCATTGTGGAGATTAATGTTCTCGCTGCAGTAGTAGTCATGTTAACGAGCGCGCCACCGCTTGCTGCATCTACCATCTTTTTGTCCATTGGTAACATTCCTTCATATAGGTATTGAAGGAGTGTTTGCTCGGATAGGCCATATTGTGGACAGCTTGCGCACAGCTTCTTGAACCTTTCCCAATAATCATATAGGGATTCGTCGTGCATTTGTTGGATACTCAAAATGCTTCGCCTAAGTTCAGTCGCTTTTGCTGCAGGGAAATACCTATCAAGAAAAACACGAGAAAGATCAGCCCATGTATTAATAGAATCCGGAGGTAAATAAAATAACCACTCTTTAGCCGTTCCGGCTAAGGAAAAAGGAAAAGCCCTTAGTTTTATCTGATCCTCTGAAACTCCTTGCGGTTTCATGCTGCTGCACACCATGTGAAATTCGGCAAGGTGTTTATGTGGGCTTTCAGTAGGGAGGCCATTAAAGGTGGGTAATAGGTGAATTAGGCTCGTTTTGAGTTGGAATGGGGTATAACCGTGAGGAAAGGCGATACAAAGGGGTTGTTGCACAGTAGGGGCTGCGTTCAGCTCTCGAATCGTTTGTTCCGCCATCGGTTCTGGTTCCTGTGTGGGTTCTTCGATTGGTGTAGATTCGGAGGTGGATTCTTGTTCGGGTTGTCGTGTGCTTTGTTGTTTCTTTCGTCGAAGGGTTTCGCCGTGAGTTCTACGAGCCCTTGCTTCGATTTCCGGGTTATATGGAGCTAAAGGACCCGGATTCTTCCTGGTCATAAAATAAAACAAAAACCAGTCAAAAATTTCCGAAAATAAATCTCCCCGGCAACGACGCCAATTTTGATAAGTCGTCATTAACCGGTCAAAATAAATATATATAAATCCTCTTTCAATAATAAATAAAGAAATTGAATAAGTATAGGGAAAGAGGGTCGATCTGCAGGGAGATTAGCTGGAATTGTTGACTTGAATTTGTTGAATCTGAATTCCCAGGAATATCTGTAAAATCAAAGGAATAAAAGAAGGGGGTGATATGATTTTTGGTGAAGTAATAAAATAGAGAAAAAAAATTAAAAGTAGTAAGAAAAACCAAGTGTGTAAATCAGCCTCGAACCAGCTCCTTCAATTCTTTCGATCATTGAAATGGATTTTTATTTCGGGGATCATGTCGGTTACAGTCTACGAGGCCCAACCCGTCGTAACTTGTTCTTCTCTCGAGTAACCAATCCTCCCAAGTCTATCTTCGAAAGACGGTTCTTAAATAAATCAACCACGACTATCGCCGTTAAAGTATTTAGTATAAAGCAGGAAAAACCCGACTCAGAAATTGTCTAAAAATAGAATCGCTTCTGATTTTATCTTTCCTTAGCGGACCGCCGCTAAGAGTGTTCATAGGAAGTCGAAATTTGCCACAGGCCGATCCTTCCTCCCAACTATGTTTTTAAGCGAATTCAAACCAAAGGGCCCCTTTTGATATGAAAAACAATTAAAAACTTTTAGTAAGGCCGATTGCCAAACTATCTAAGCAGAAAGATAAAAATGATTTCCCCAAAAGAATTTAAGCAAGTTCAATTCTCACGAATCTAATTGACTTGGCTGGTTCTTGGCTTAAAGGATTTAGCTAAGCATGATATTGATTATCATACTTAACTTGATTTTAGAAAAACAATTGAATAACATAAAATAAATGAAACAAGAAAATAAATGAAAATGAACTTGGATTAAAGCTAGAAATGTTTACAAAGATAAAAACTAAATGATTGATGATCTAAGCCTTTACCAAGGGTGGTATTTATAGGCTTAGATTTACAAAGATAAAGTGATGATATAATTTAAAATAATAAACAAAAGATAAAACAATTCAAATGTTTTGAAATTTAAATGCAGGAATCTAATCGGATAAGCTGATAACATCTTCCAGAGCGTTCCAGAAGCTTCTAGAAGTTGCCACGTCATTGCCACGTCACTGCCACGTCAGACGCGTCGTGCCCGGTGTCGTGCCCATGATGCCAGTCATGACAGAATTATAATAAAAACTGCAGAAATGCCTCATTTTCACTGATATTTCCAGAATTGGGTCCCTGCACAAAATATAACGAAAACAACATGTATTAAGCAGCAAGAAGTCCCAATAGCTAGAAAAATAACAAATGAAATATGTCATATTCGAGAACTCATCACCAGGTTTCCCAGCATATCAAGCCAAGGCAAAACGGATGATTCTCTATTGATACTGAGGTCACTAGAAAACCCACACATGAGCAGTGTAAAGAAATCATAACTCGGAGTGGGAAACAATTACAAGGGTAAGAGATAAAGAGCATACCAAGTAAGGAGCTGACCGTAGATAAACCTGTCGTGAACACTGCCCCGGATGAGGAAGAACAACCTGCTGCCGACACACATGTCGTGACAGCAGAAGGGACAAAGGAGTAAATAGAGGATGCTGAAAAACCTAAACCTCCTCAGATCCGAATACCATGTGAAGGACGTTAAGGTTCTTCAGCATCCTCTATTTGCTCCTCTGTCCCTTCTACCGTCACGACATGTGTGTCGGCAGCAGGTTGTTCTTCCTCAGCCGAGGCAGTGTTCACGGCAGGTGTATCTAGGGTCGGCTCCTTACTTGGTATGCTCTTTATCTCCGACCCTTGTAACTGTTTCCCACTCTGAGTTGTGATTTCTTTACACTGCTCATGTTTGGGTTTTCTAGTGACCTCAATATCACTAGAGAATCCTCCTTTTTTCCTTGGCTTGATATGCTGGGAAACCTGGCCCATCTGTGTCTCCAGTGATTTCAGGGTATCCTCATGGTTAGTCATCCTCATCTCTGCTTTGTCCATGAATGACTTAGTTTTCTTGACAAAGTGATCCATGTTCGCCATGTAAGCTCCTGTCTGTGACATGAATGTTGTTAATGTTTGCTCCAGTATACTAGGTGCGGCTACCGGCTACTACTGTGGCTGTTGTCGCGACAGGATTCTGGGTGCCCCTTGATTTTGGTTGTTATGCACTTGAGGATTCAGTGCATTGTTCGGATTGCTCCAAGAAAACTTAGGATCTTTCCTCCAGTTGAGATTGTAATTGTTGGATTCTGTTCTGTCGTAGCGCCTGTCGCGGCAGCACCTGCTACGGCAGCGGTCTCTTGTTGTCACGACAGCGAACACACAACTCAACACTTCAAGCATGGCAAGAATCTCTGCTATGCCATGGCCTATCCCTAGGTCCAAATCTGTCAATGAACATGTCTTTGATGATACCTCCCGGCGTGAATTGAAGGATGAACACCAATGTTGTTGAATTCTTCCTTAACCACTTAACCTCATCCTATCCCTAGGTTCAAGATAGTTCAACCATAAACTGTAGAACCCATACTTATTCCTTTCGTATACTTAACTCTCCCGATATTAAGTAAATGAGTAATCTCACAATGCTCTCCTGATACTCTTGCAAGATGTTGAAAACCAAAATAAACAAACTTGAAGTCTATTTTATTGAACAAAAAAAATCCTAAAACAATGCAATCCTTGCAACTACTTTACAGAATCAACCCTTAGCCCTAGGGGAAGTTTAGAACATGATGAGAAGGGGGAAACGACTAGGGTTTAGGGGAGGACGGCTAGAGAGTAAGATTTCCTTCCCTAGGTCGAATTACATACCTTTATATAGGCCTTGGGTTCAAGTTTTCTAATATGGCAAGAATACAAGTGTTCCAGTTTTCTAATCTGTCGAGCTCCACTTCACTTCTTCCCTTCAACATTCTGATCTAGGGCAACATCCTTCTTCTCGGCCGCAATCCAGTGTTCCAGCTTTGCTTCTCCACTGCCCTTCATCTGTTACAGCAGCTACCTGCAAAAGTAACCAATTTCAGTAGAAACTGTGCTATTTAATATAATTGTGATGTATGAATGAAATCTATCCTAAATGCAATGGATTATGCTTAAATGCGGCAGAAATATGGGTTAAATCGGGGGTAAAATATAGAACTTTTACACACTTAACACTAATTATTCTGGACTGGAGGATTCAAAGCATTTTATGGGTTACTCCAGGAGAATTTAGGGTTCTTTTTCCAGTTTGGGTTGTAATTGTTGGAGTCGTAGCCTTTATTCTTGTTGTAGTTTCTAACATTCATTCATGTTTCCAGTTGTAGGGGGAACTCCTCTATATTGTGGTTTCCACTACAAGTTTCACACATCTCCTTGGTAGAAAATAACGCCTTAGATTTGTTCTTCCGCTGTAGGTTTGCAACTACCATGGTGTTGTATGCTAATTGGATTCTCACCGAGTTGTCAGATTCGTGTTTCTAGACAGACACGCCTCGTCTTCCTCCTCTTCATTCTATGGGGAACTGTTCGTCGTTCTTTGCCAACCTTTTCAACACAAGTATTGCATCTTCCGGCTCTTTTTCCAATAACAAACCATTAGCTGTCGAATCTATCCTCATTCGAATGGGTGCATTGGCAGCATTGTAGAATTTGACGACCTGGTTCCATACGGGGAATCCGTGCATCGGGAAGTTTCGTAAGAGAGTAGCAATTTTGTCATCTTCATGTTGATAAGTAGCAATTTTGTTACATAATCTTTCAGTTAAAAGAGAAGGATTAAAACGAGAAAGGAATTCACGGCAAAGATCTGCCCAAGTTCTTATTGAACTTGGCGTTAACTTATTCCACCGGGATTTTGCTCTATCCCTCAATGAATGGGGAAATAGTCGGAGTCTCAGCACTTCTGGGCTTATTCCTGGTTGTCTAAATGATCCACAAATCTCCTGGAAAGTTTTCAAATGTTCGTGAGCATCCTCTGTAGCAGAACCACCAAATTGTTCGGCTAAATTTATCATGTTGAACATAGTTCAAAGTGTTCAGCTTCCACGTATGGTAGTGTAGTTTGTAGTTCAACTTGATCATTGTCCATATATTCTCGGCATGTCTGTCGTGCTACCGGGGCAGTAGAAGGTTGTCGATTGTCTTGAGCATTAGCAGGAGGAATAACATCAACCCTGGGGTTGTTTTTATTGTTGTTTTTACCTACCCCAACACCTTGTCCTTTGTTTTCCATTGCTTCAATTCTTTCCTCAAGATAGCGGTTTCTCTATATCAGAAGTCGGGCTTGGTTCCTGAGATGGTATGTACGATCGATTTCCGAGTCTAGTACGTATTCAGGATCTGTACCGCGTCTCGATCTGCGCATAAGAAAGGGAAGAAAACATGTGAAAGGGGCATGGAAATATAACAACCAGAAATATAAAAAGAAATAAAATTAAAAAGTGCAGTAATTAAAGGTAAAGGTATGTTGCCAATCCCCAGCAACGGCACCAAAATCTTGTTGCGTGTAAATAAGACTATCGCAATTGAGTGCAAGTATACACGACGCAAGTAATATAGTGATATGAAGTATCAGATATCGTCTCCACGGGGACTAGAAATACTTCTAACTTCAAAACTCTGCACAAGAAAAGAAATAGATTTAATAAGGTGTTTTGAGAATTTTTGAAGATAAACTAAAATAGATGAAGAAATCAGATTGATAATGTAGGCTGGTATTGATTTGTTCAGTAGTGCAGGTGTTGCACTGTTGAGAGGACTTTTGTTGCTTATGTCGTCGAGCTTGTCGCGACAGCACCTGTCGCGACAGAGGTCTGTTGTTGTCGCGACAGCGTTCAACAACTCTGTTACTTCAAGTTTGGCAAGAACCCCTGTTGTGACTTGTCCTATCCCTAGGTCCAAGTTCTGTCGGCGAACACGTCTTGGATGATATCTCCTGCCGTGAATCGAAGGATGAACACCGATGTTTGTGAATTCTTCTTTAGCCGCATAACCTTTTACCTATCCCCAGGCCAAGATAGTTTAACCATAAACTGGAAAACTGTATTTACTCATTTCTTATACTTAACTCTCCAGATATTAAGTAAATATATAACCTCACAATGCTCTCCCAATACTCTTATGGGATGTTGAAACTAGAGTAAATAAACTTGAAGTTTTATTGATTAAACAGAAAATCCTGAGAAACAGTATAACCCTTACAACTACTTTACAAGATCAACACTTAGCCCTGGGGAAGATTTAGAACATGATGAAGAAGAGAATAGCTAGGGTTTATGATGGAAGACGGCTATGAGCTTGGTTATCTTCCCTTGTCGAAATATAAGCATATATATAGGCCTTGGCTATAAGCCTTCTTAATGGCCAAGAATACTAGTTTGAATTAAAGTACAATTTATTTAAAGACTAAATCTCTGAATAAACGTCCCTTAGTTCACCCTATCTTCTTACTTTGACTTTCTCCTCAAACTTTGGGCAAGGCCTTCCTTGTGCTTCTAGGCTCCAAAAATTATGTGAGTGGTCTGCAAAAATCAGGCTTGAAATCCTCTATTAGTCGAACTCCACTTCGTATTTTCCATCTCTTCTTCTTCACTGTCACTACTCTGTCACGGAAGATGTCACGACAGTGATGTATAAGGCAGTTTTCTTCAACCTTTCACTCCAGCTCTGCAGTCATCTTGTGTTCCTCTACTACCCTGGATACTGCAGCGACATGTACCTGCAAGAATTGACCGAAATTAGCAGTATTTGTGCAAAATTATCTATATGTGATGTTTATATAAATTATGTAAATTATATCCTAAAATGCAACTAAACATGCTTGAGTGCATCAATAATATGTATAAATGAGGGTTAAAATATAGAATATTTATGCATTCAACAATACTCAGACAACCAATCCATTCCAAGGATCACATCAAAACCATAGAAAGGCAACTCCATCAAATCAACTGAAAACACATGGCCTTGAAAAAATAAAGGACATCTCCTATACAATTTTCTTGTAACAACAGTTTCACCAAAAAACTTGTTACTTACACTTCAACATCAAGCATCTCAACATGGATATCAAGCAAATGTGCATGCTCACTCAAGATGTATGAATGCGTGGATCCAGAATCAATTAAAGCTAAAAAAGATAAGGATTGCAAGGTGAAGGTACATGCAATCACATCGATGTCGTTACGTCCCTCACGATGTGCATATACTCTCGCAAGACCACCACCCTTAGGTTGAACATCAACAACATGAGCTACACCTCTCTGCCCATCATCCCTCCGATGGAAATTACCACGACCGTGCCTACGGCCTCTTTGTGGTGCAACAACAGGTGCTCTTCCTTGACCACCTCCAGCTAGAAAAGGACACTCACGTCACATATAATCAGCTGATCCACAGTTCCAACAAGAATTAGCCTCCCCAACCATAGGATCCTGCACCTCTCGAGCCACACTAGGATAGTCTCGCCTCAAATGCTCTTGCGATCCACGTATCCAGCAAGTATTATGTTCAGATCTCATCTTGTTACCATAAACTAGCGCACCTCACCCAAAATTGCCTTGCCTCAGATCGATATCTACAGTCACGATTTCTCTTATTATGTCCACCACTAGAAGCAGAATGTATAACTCTCTTACTCGAGCTAAAACCACACACACGAGAGGTCAAACCAAAAATCTACTCTATATCATTGGCTCGCGTCACCAGCACATCAAAATCAATATAATCAGAAGCTAGAATGAAAGTCTTCACTTCCTGCACCAAGCCATAACGGAAGCGATCACATCGATTCCTATCACTCGGCACCAATTCGGGAGCATACTGGCTCAAACATACGAACTGGACCTCGTACTCAGCCACTGTCATGTTTTCTTGCACCAAGGACATGAACTCAGGCTTCTTATCATCCAAGTATCTAACTCCCAGATACTTCTTTTTAAAGGCAGCCTGGAAGAACTCCCAATCCATTTCATTGGTTTCCTTGGTCACGGTCACATTCGTCCACCAACTGTATGCATCACCATGAAATAGAGAGACAACACATCCTAACTTGCGTGCATCATTACACCCCATCTGATCCAAAATTCGGATCGTACTAGCCATCCAATCCTCAGACGCTTCAGGAGACAATCCACGATATTTAACGCCTCCGAAACTTCGCAAGCGTTCCAACGGTAAACCGAATTGCCCAACCACAGGTTCTTGTACTTGCGCTTGCACTCCAGCACCATCATCCTGTAATGGTCCAGTCATCGCCTGTACCAAAGGCGTCAAATCACCAAACACCGGACCAACTTGTCTATGTTATACTTACTCCTCACCCTCAGGTGGTGGCGGTAGATGAGGTAAATTCGCACCATGCAAAACCTCGTTCTCCTGATTCCTTTTCTCATTAGTCGGATCAACTGATCTTGAACGTAGCTCTCTCCTCGGTCCCATTTTGTTATTATCATTAAGTCATGAATATAAAACAAACAAGAAATCAGGCCAGCTTCTAGCAATGATCAAAGACTTTGAATTTAATTTAAAACACTTCATTACAGTAATAAGGCAATGGGCATCCCAATTTCCCCCAAACATAGCATAAAGCATACAACATACATATCACAACCATTGTGCATCACAACCAATAAGATTCAGCCCATAATGTCATCATATATAACAGTTCATACTTACATCACAATCATCATACATAACATTACTA
This sequence comes from Hibiscus tridactylites, assembly GCA_958450335.1. Lineage (NCBI taxonomy): Eukaryota > Viridiplantae > Streptophyta > Magnoliopsida > Malvales > Malvaceae > Hibiscus > Hibiscus tridactylites. Next base: position 33,892,515 of record OY288265.1, on the reverse strand, counting down.
TCATTTATTTTGAAACATCACCAAATACATACAATCACATCACATTGACTTACCAATAACTTACCATCATCCCATTATTTTGAAACATGGCTCTGATACAACCAAATGTAACCCCATCGACCTAACCTAGCCGATAGACCGAACTGAACGGGTCAAACAAGGAACATTGAAGTAAACCGATAAGGTTTACCTCAATAAACGACCCTATTTTTTCTTTTTATCTTGTCTAGATGCTCGTTACAACCCTAAGTGTTTAATGATTTTAGCGGAACGTACAGGACATCAATTGAATATCAATTGTATTTAAAACGGCTTTTAGGGACCAAAATGTAAATTTATCAAATTCCAAGGGTTTTCCCCAATTTAGGATTACCAACCTTTAATTAGTCTCATTACATGCATCTCTGTCAAAACTCAGCCCAAAATAATCATTCAAACTCATTTAATTGCATCCACAACATTCAGGGACCAAAACGTAAAGATTTAGAACATTCAAAGATACCATTTAACTAATTTAACTACCACCATATCGATGCCCTTAGAGATGGTATTGATATGCCCTCGACGAATGCAACATTTCAAAATTCAAAATTCAAGGCCGTACTAATACCCTTCGAACCCGTATCGGTACGCCCTAAACCAGTAGCCAAATAACAAATCGATGCGCCCCCGTGTATCGATACACCCTTACGTTTTACAAAGACTGTATCGATAAACTGTCAAGGGTATCGATACCCTATGGCCTACAATGTTCTGAATTGCAGTTGTTACATACTTTAAACCATTCAAAGGTAGTCCAACATGCTTTTAAACATACATACAACTCAAATACTCATCAACCTTCAAGTATGCATGGCAACAACGACATCATATCATGGTAATCATCAACAAAGTGTTCTAGAGGTATGCTTCCTATGAAAATCAAGCACCCAAGAGTTAAATCTCAAAACAAGGGTTAAACCAACATAAAGAAGCCTTTTATAATCATAAAATCAATAACCAAACATGCTCATATAGGGAGTTTCAACACATCTACCAAATAAACCATGAATCCCCCATTGTCCTTATTACTCTAGTCTATACAATGAAAAATACATTCATAAAGTGAAGTCTCCTCAGATCCACTTGCAAGTTGCTGCCTCCAAACACTAAGTTATCTACATTGATGGACAAAAGAGAGCGTAAGCATAAAAGCTTAGTGATGAGTGCTCAAAATCCAAAAACGACATCAATGTGTAAAACCATTTTACTCTTTTGAAAACCAACATGCCCTCTTTGAAATCCATGAACTTCATCATTAAAATCAGCATGTTATACACCATGCAACAAGTATTACATGCATCAACAGAAAATCATTTGCTAAAACTCATTCTACGCTTTTCCATGCATAGTTACCATATGCAAAGCTTAAAAAGGTTGACCATGCATTTTATTCACATTATGCATCCATAAACATTTCATAACAATGTATCAATTATATTGGCCCACAAGTGATAATCAACATACTTATCACTCAAAAAGTATCAGATACACGGATTCCAAAGTGTTGTCCCAACACTTCATGCATTCTCAGCGGCATCTCAAGGTTCAAACACGGGAGCTACCCTCCACCGTTGTGACACCTATGGTGGAGTATTTAGTACCTTACAATCCCTCAACACCACTCATCGGTAGATGTATAACCCCAATAACTAGAGACGGGACACAACTCAATTTCCTCAATCTTCAGCGTACTTGGATGGAGTTTTCAGTACATTCACAACCCCTCAACATCCAAGGCGACTTGTTTATAGTGCACTCAATCCTATAGCTGACTAACTATATCTGATTTCATTTGTAAACCAGTTTAAACAACATCACTTGCCAATATAATTCTCATTTAGCAGAAACCTCATTGTTTTCAAAGCATTCACAATAAGCCATATTTCCAAGCATCAACCATGCTTCATAAAACAAGTACAAACACATACTTACAATGATCACTTACCTAGTGCATCCTTTAACAATATGGCATCATAAACAGGAAATCACTTACTCAAATCATGCTTTAAAACAGTAGGTAATCACATATAAAAAGAAGTGCATCCACAAGCTTATAATAGAACAATCCGAGGAAGAAAATCACTTTACTTACTTCCGAACTTAGTAAGGCATTTCAAGCTTACACTAAGTTCCCAGAACCACTTTTAAGATGTTTCAAAGTTGGAAATCCCATTTCCACTCACGAATTCGTGAAACCTCAATCGCCGACGTGACAATCAAGCATCCGAAGTCCCGGAAACTTACTCAAATGCTTCCAAAAAATCCTCCCCGGTTTATACCACACAAGAACAGCAAATTAATGCATCTCAATGCATTAAAACCACTAGCAAACACTAAAAACCCGCAACTCTGTCCAAAGGCACCAAAATACCCATCTGAAACAACTGAAATCACCTTTGATTGATCACTAAACTCAACCCAGCCATCAACAAACACTTCCATCACATTTTAACCATAAATCAACATCCAAAAACATCTAAATATCATCCTTATACCTCCGGCAACTCAGATTTCACATTTCCAAGCCAAAAACCCAAAACCAACAACTTAGAAAATTAGAGATCTCAATGATTTCGGGATTATTATAATCAAAACTCATTATCAACATCAATAATCTTCCAAAACATGATTAGAAACCACCTCAACTGAACCAAAACAAATCAAGTGCGAAAATCACATTTTAATTCCTCTTTTAGCAAGATTTCGATATTTTTACCAAATAAACATTAAAACCTCAATTAAAAGCACAAATCAAGAGTCAAATACTTTGTAATTTCATTAAAGAACCTTGATTAGAGGAGTAGCACGAAATTACCTCCAATCCTTGCTTTTCTTCCAATTGGCAAGTTTTCAACTCATGAAGCTTTAAGGAAATCTTGTAAATCTTTCAGTAGAATCTTTGGAAAAGAGTTGTAATTCAAAAGAGCAAAAGAATAAAAATAAATTCTAGAAATTGATAGAAAATAGGGAATGCTTGGCTAAAGAGAAAATGAGAAATAGAAAAGTTACGTCAAAATGGCTTAACAGAGTAACTACCTCTTTTTTAATAAAACTTCCCTCTTAAACTTTAATTAAAACATTATAATCAAATGTCAATTAAAAGAAAATTCTTAATTGCCAAAAATCTCCCAAAAGATTCTAAGAATTTGACTCTCCTTTGAAAATTACACTTTTTACATAGTTTTAAATCTTTACATTTTAGTCACTGCCCAAAATGTTCATGTCCCAAAATCCATTTTGTAAAATTGATTTTACCAAACCCATCTATATGGTTTTAGATAATTTTAGAAGTTTTTACCATATTTTTACCTTATCTCGAACCATGATTTTCCTGAACAGATTCTAAAAGCTCGAATCTCCAACTTTAGGTTCGACCAACTTAAACCAATGCCTAAACCATCTAGGCCCAAAACTGTGGCGTTACACTTATTTAGTTGGAATCTCATCCACCTTTGATGTTTGTCCTCCTTCAATGGCTTCAATGATCCCTACATCATCATCATCATCACAAGATTCCTTCCTCTAAAGGAGGTTATCATCGAAAACATGCATAGACTCTTCAACATCCAAAGTTATTTTAGTAAATACTCTGTAGGCTTTAGAATTTAGGGAATAACCTAAAAATATTGCTTCATCACTATTAGCATCAAATTTACCTAAGTTCTTTTTTCCATTGTTTAAAATAAAACATTTACAACCAAAAGGGTTGAAATAGCTAATGTTAGGCTTTTTGGATTTTAAAATCCCATATGGTGTTTTCTTTAAAATAGACCTAATCATTACTCTATTAATAATATAACAAACCATATTAGTGGCTTCTGCCCAAAAATACTTAGGTAAATTGTTTTCACAAAGCATTGTCCTAGCCATCTCTTCTAAAGTTCAATTTTTCTCTCAACTACCTCATTTTGTTGAGGAGTGCGAGGAGCCAAAAAAATTACGACTAATAACATTTTCATTACAAAAAACTTCAAAACCCATATTTTGAAATTCGGTTCCATGATCACTTCTAATATGTGAGATTTTAAGATCAAGATCATTTTGGGTAATTTTTGTAAATGTGATAAAGTTTTCTAAAGCCTCATCCTTAGTACTTAAGAATAGAACCCAAGTGTATCTAGAAAAGTCATCTACCAATACAAATGCAAATAACTTACCAACCAAGCTCATAGTTCTAATAGGCCCAAATAAATCCATGTGGATTAATTGTAACACCATACTAGTTGAAACACCATTAATGAGTTTAAAAGAGGTTCTCTTTTGTTTACCCTTAACACAAGCATCACATATTTTATCTAATGAAAATTTTAGTTTGGGTAAACCTCTAACTAATTTTGGGAAACTAATTTTTCTAAAACACTTATGCTAGCATGCCCTAGTTTCCTATGCCACAACCAAGCATCATTCTCATCATGGGCAACTAAACATGCATGAAATGATTGTATGTCATCTAAATGCACCATATAAATATTTCATATACGATGACCAATGAGCATTATTTTATTTGTTTTAACATTCACAATTTTACACTCATTTTTATCAAAATGAACATCAAAACCTTTATCACAAAGTTGAGTAATGCTCAAAAGATTATGTTTTAGACCATTGACATATAAAACATTTTCAACGAATGTAGATGACAGATTATTAATGGAGCCTATGGCATCAATATAGCCTTTGGAGTTGTCACCAAATGTCATACATCCTCCACTTTTTGGTTTAAGCTCCAAGAATCTAATCGTGTCTCCGGTCATGTGTCTCGAGCAACCACTATCAAGGTACCACGTGTTCTTACTTGAAGCTTTAACCTTGAAGCATTGTTCCTCCTACAAACAAAGATATTAAGCTTTGATTTTTGGTACCCAAAATGATTTGGGTCCATGTAACACCCGGGTTTAGGGGTTAGGCGAAAATAATATTTTAATATTATCTTGGGTTCGGTTCTATGATTTAAATAATGGTCCGGGTTTGGCTTTCAAATTAATTAAATTAATGATAGACTAAGTTTTGGAAATTAAAAACCCCAAATGACCATGGAAAATATGTTCTTGTGAATAATCTATTTCATTAAGGGCAAATGGGTCATTGGACTTTCATTTAAAACAAAACAAATAAAAACCCAATTTTTACTTATCTTCCCCCTCTCTCCCAAAGAATCAGACAACCTCCCCAAGCCATTGAAGCTACTATTCCATTCCCAAAGCTTCTTCATTTCAACTCCGAATTTGAAGGTGAAGGTAATTTTGAACTCCCCTCACCTCCCTCTTCTCAAAAGTACCCTTCATTTTCATTTTCATGAAGTTTTTAGAAAATAGAGATTTTGAATGTTTTGATTAAAAATGGTGTCTTTATGTTGCAAAGTTAAATGTTTTGATCTAATATGATTAGTAATGGTGTATAGAGGCCAAATGATACGACATATATGAATTTCAAATGATTTGGGGCAATTTTCGGAATTGGGTTTCAAAGGGGTTTTTGGAGGGTTTTAAAGGGGTTTTGGGGGTTGTTTAAGGTTGGTTTTTGAGGGCTGATGTTAGTATAATATATGAGGGCTGCTTTGGGTGTGTTTGAGGCTTGTTTGGAGGCTTGAAATGGAAGATATTGGTGGGCTTTGAGGGCTACCCGAAAATTCTGTTTTGGACTTGTTTTGGGTGTTAAATGCTTGGTAATGTAATCCGGGTTAGTTTCGATGGCAAGATATTGATTGTGGATGTTTTGTTTGTGTTTGGGAATGATTAGAATCAAGTTCGGGCATCGGTGGGACATCGGAAGAGAATCCGGAAAATTGAAGGTTGCGCTTGCTTGGTCCTTGAGCTAGGAAACTTAGGTGAGTGGTTAATTGTTTTAAACGGTTTTAAATTGGTTGGTTCGAGTATGTGGACTAGGTTGGGCTTGGTAGACCCACCTAGAGTTAGGATTAGGGTGGTAGCCTAATCCTAAACTTAATCTAAGCCTTTGGATGAACTCAATTGTATGAATGTATGTGCCTCGTATGCCATGTGATATGAATGTTTATGTATATGGTTTTATACATGTGAGTTGAGGCATGAATTGTATTGCTTAAAGCATGCATGGTGATGGTTTATGATTGTGTCCATGGTGAGTGCGTGCTAAGCACGGAAATGATTGAAATGTGTGATGTGGAATGAGTAAAATATTGGCACTAGTATACTTAAATACAAATGATCGATCATTAGGATGTTAGTGTGTACACATGAGTCAAAAGTCGCGCGTGGCCTTGGTGGCGTTGAGTCACCAAGGAGGAGTACGGGTACGCCCGGAAATGGTATTTAAATATAGTCGGTGATGAGTGGAATCCCATCGACGGGGCGTGAGGATGAGTGGAATCCCCTCCGCGAGACCGGTGATCAGTGGAATCCCACCGAGGTAATGTGGTTGTTGGATATGAGTTTCCAACGTGTCTATCCGCGTATTTGAGTCATAACTAGGTGCCAATGTTGATTGACATGATTATCAATGTGTGGAGATATATGAGCTGTTTGGATGATTATATGTGGTTGCATGTATGGTAGTATTGAGCTCATAATTATAGCATACATGTGATATATTGCTCATGCATCTATACCTTGTGGACTTTTGGTAAGGGTAAATGGCTTTGGTTGGATCGTACTCGGACCCTGCAATGTTGAGGTTCGTTTTTAGAGCTTACCCTCACTAAGCATTATTGCTTACGCTCTTTTTGTTCAACATTGCAGATCCTTAGTTCGTGGGTTGCTCGGGCAAGTGGAGGGCCTCCAAGTGTGGATTTGGACTTGAGTTCATCAAGTATGGTTTTTGTTAAGACAAGTAATAGTTTAAGCAATGGGATGTGTTGGTTGTTGTTGGTTGTTAGGAGCATGTGTAGACTCCTTTATATGTATTGCTTATGCATGGATGTGTAGCCATGTTGAATGTTAACTTATGTCTTTTGCTTGCTTGATATGTTGGACTATGCTTTAAGAGCTTATACTTGTGCTTGATTGATGTTTGATCAAATGCATGCATTTGGGTTGTCACCTTGGTTTTAGACATGTCTAATTATTGTTGAAGCATGCTAGTATGATTGTTATACCTTAGGATGTCTTGCCTTGAAGTTGCTTGGTAGTTTGTTGGTGTTTTGGGGCATTCTTGTGCCTCAAAACAGCCCAGAAAAATCTGCAGACAGGGGCGTTTCGGAACGGGTCCCCGTGTTCCGAAACGGCCCCTGTGTAAATGGCCCGCCGTTTCGAAACGGATGAGGGTCGTTCCGGACCGTTTTCGCTACTGGAATTTTGAGAAATTGGCGAGATGAATCCGTTCCGAAACGGGCCTTTGAAGTTCCGAAACGGTCAAATCTCGTTGACCACGAGATATTGACCGTCAAGGGCGTTCCGATACGGGTCTCCCCTGTTTCGGAACGGTCACCTTATGGTTGACCCTAGCCTGTTGACTTAGTCAAGGCGTTTCGGAACACCCTATAGGTGTTTCGAAACGGCCTGCTGTAGAAGGTTAAAATGAGCTAGTTAACTGTCGAGTTGGTCGATGTTTGATGTTATGATCGTATCTTCCGCTGCTGTGCCACACTTAGGTCTTAATCAAGCATGTAGGCAAGATAAAATAAAAAGAAATTTTCTGGGTCGTTAACCGAGGGGAAGCCTTAACGGGTTTCGCTTCGGTTTTCCCCGTGTGGCCCACTCGGACCGGTCATTCGGCCAGACCGGGACGAGGGGGTTACAGTCCATGAGAGTTAGCTCCCCAAAGCTTGGTCCCCTTAGGAATCCAAGAAGCAAATGCATTTACATTACTAGAAACAATGAGTTCCTTAGAAGCCCATACACCCCTAATTCTTTTAACTTTAGATTGATTTTGAAAATCTCTTTATTTGGGGTAAAATGGTTTTCTCTTAACATATTGGGCTTTTGAAGAATTTCCTTTTTCAAAACCATATTTCCCAATAGAAAGAGAATTTTTGAGATTATCCACTTGATTTGTGTGATAATCATGGAAATCGAAAATAAGTTTTTCTTGGTCTATGTTTTTCTTTTTAAGTTCATTAGTGATATTTACCAAGTATAAAACCCTCTTTTCCAATTCGGAATTGGTTTTTGAAAGAGACTCATTTTGAAATTTTAAATCGGAAATAGTTTTCTTTTTTTTTTCAAAATAGACTCTTTATATTTCTCTACCAATTCATCGTAAACTTTTTGCAACTCATCATATGGATCTTATAGTTCATCATAAGTAAGATATGTGAGTTAGAGTTTACCATAGATTCCTCCTCAAGGGCCAAGAGTCAAAGGTTGGCCACTTCATGATCTTCATCCTCGGATGATGACTCCTCATCACTCCAAGTTGCTACTTGAGCCTTGAGCTTCTTCTTCTCCTCAAAGCTCTTCTTCTTTAGTTAAGGGAAATCGATATGAATGTGACCCGACTTCTTGCACTCATAGCAAATGAGTTGGTCTTTTTCTTCTTCTTTGTTCTTGTTCTTTAAGTCTTTTATTCTTGAAAACTTTCTACCATGGTTAGACTTCATGAACCTTAAGAATCTTTTGGCTATCATAGACAATTCTTCAAATTCATCTTCCCCACTAGAAGTGCTCTCCTCTTGTGGTAGGGAGGCTTTGAGAGCAACTCCTTACTTTTTCTTCTCTACCTCTTTCTTGACTACTCTTGTTTCTTCTTTTCTCTTCTCTTATTCTCTCCCTTGCTTCATGGTCTCATGTGTGAGGAGAGAACTAACTAGTTCATCAAGCTTTAGGGTCTTCAAATTATTTGCTTTGATGATGGCGGTTCTTTTTCCATCCCATAATTCAGAAATAGTGTAGAGTAGCTTCCAGACTAACTTATCTTCGGGGATGATCTCTTCGAAGCCCTTCAAACCATTGACGATGATGGAGAAGCGATCAAACATCTTTGTTACGGTCTCATCGGCCTCCATCTTGAAGTTCTCATAACTAAGATTGAGGATCCTGATCTTTGTCTCCTTCACATTGTTTGTTCCTTCTTATGTGGTTTCAAGAGTGTCCCATACTTCTTTGGAACTTGTGATCGAGGATACTTTGGAGTAGATGTTCAGTTCTAGAGCACATAATAGCATGTGCAAGGCTTTGTCATTCACTTGCAATTTCTTCCTATCATATTCAGTCATCTCCACCTTCTTCTTTGGAAGAAGCCTTCCTTCTTCATCTCTCTTTATGGGAATGGTTGGTCCATCTTCTACTACATCTCATATGAGGTAATCATTTGATTTTCTAAAGAGGCGCATTCGGTTCTTCCATTAGGGATAGTTATCCCCATTGAAAAATGGTGGTTTGGTGGTAGATTGAGACTGGTACAAGCTTGGTCCGGAGGTAGATGCCATGGCTTGACTTGGAAGTTGATCAACACTCTTCTAGGATCTCCTCTTGTGGTTGTGAAGCCTTCAAAGAGGCAGGCTCTGATACCAATTGTTGAGTGGATCGAATCAATCGATATGGCCAAGAGGGGGTGAATTGGCACCTTTAAAAATGAAAGGAGCAAAAGAAGCAATTAAAAATGAAGAACAAGGCTCTTATAGTGGTTCAAGCTTTTAAACAAGCTCTAAATTCACTACCTTAGCTCACACTAAGGATTTTCAACAAACTCTTCACTAATTTGTTCTTATTCTTTTCTAGGCTAAGGAGACAACCTTTACAAATTCAATATTTCTTCCCAAAGATTGAATTACAAGACTCTCAATTACAAAGAATAAGAGGCAATTTGAAATGTATCTCTCACAAGCATAATATATTGCCCAATTACAAACCAACACTCCATAAACTTGAAAGAAAAATAAACCATTGAGAATTTTACAAGTTGGGTACACAATTTGACTCTAATAAGCTCAAGGGTTTGGAATAAATGCTTTGATGATGCTTGAAGGATCAATAGTTGTTGTTGTAGCTTTAGAGACTTGTTTTTATACCCTTGCATTGAATTCTAGCCGTTTGGGTGGTTGAGGTCATTAATCTAGCTGTTGAGCTGCATTTTCCCGCAATAAATGCTCCTCAACTGCATAGTGTATCGGTACACTTCGTGACCGTATATGTACTTGTCTCAAAGAAGAAAGAGTCGTTTTGACTAAAAAACAGAGCGTATCGATACGGTATAAAAGGGGCGTATCGATACGCAAAGCCGTAACGATACGGTTTTTGCTCATTGGAATATTGATTTGTTTTTTTGACAAAAAGCAAATCGGTACGCTATGTATGTGTATCGATATGGTTCAATGATCATTTACAAATTTAGGATTCCAATAACTAACAAGCCAACGTTCGAATAATAAACGTAAAGGTCAGCATATCGTATCGACACGGTGACATACCGTATCGGTACGCTATAGCATTAAAATATTTTACTTTGAAAAACCGTATTGATACTCTCATGATGAGTATCGATATGATATAGGTTAAAGTCTTACCCCGATGAATATCGTATCGATACAGGATTAAATTGTTTAGGTACACTATGGTCAATTAAAATTCTAGTAATGAAAATATGTATCAATACGCTATAGGGTATCGATACGCCTAGGCATTTTGTTGAAATTTGGCTTGAAAATACTTGAAAAGATTTAATGAAAATTGAACCTTTTAATTTAATTTTTCTTGAAAGAGTACTCGATTCAAAATTCTTGTCAATTAAGTGAGTCTTTGAAATACTTAAAAATTTATTGTAGTTTCAATTAAGTCCCTAAGGTAATTTGTTATATCAAAATCAATTTAGGTTTTACAGGCCCAAATGTGACATCTGGGTCGAGGGTGGTACATTCATGGTGCTAGTTTATTATTATGATTATGTCGATGGTCATAGAAAGTTAGATTCTCACTCAGTTGATGGTTGTTTGTCGATGTAATCAGTCCTCGGTAGCGAAGCAATCTGCCTGATAGTTTGGTTCGCTCACTACTCTTTTTTCACCCCGTAAAACATCTCGTTTGGATAAAAACAAGGTGATTCAAGAAGGCTTCTGAATTTTGACGGTATACTAATCTCTATGGAAGTATTTACTTTTTTTTTTGCACTTTTGGGTTTTTGTATAACATTTTGGTGGACTAGTCCTTATTATTCTCCCTTCTGGATGAGTAGTATTTGTAATATCCTCCATGATTTTTTTAATAAAAATCACTTGTTATTGTCAAATAAATAATATTAAAGGTTTGTTTAAACATAAGTTAACGATTAGGGCTTATTCCAAAGTTAAGGGTTCAATTATTAGAGTAGAGGTTAGACAATTAGAACTTATAGAGGCATATCTAAATAAAGGAAAATCATAGAACAACGACACAATACTACACACTACTAATGTTACACATCAAAAAATGAGTAAATTACACTCATGATCATTGAGCTATTGTTTTAATTCTATTTTAACTATTAATCTTTCAGTTTTGTCAATCAGACCACTTAATTATTTAAATGATATTAATCAAGCAATTAACCGTTAAAAATTAACGAAGATGTTGACATGACGTTTGAATAAATTTATAAAAATTATACATTTGTTCCTTATTACTTATGCATTCTATCAATTTAGACCTAATTTTATTTTTTGGTTGAACCACCAGTATCCGACTCACTAGACGAATAATCCATATCGGGTTTTACAAAGGCCCAATATGGGGGAGACCTCCCAACCAATGGCAGAGCTCTGTTGGGGCCAAAAAGGGCCCCGACTCTAATTTGAAATTTTATACATTAGATAAATTTTAAACTAATAGTATTTTAGTCCCTGTAAAAATAAGTATTTAAATTAAAAAGTACAATGATTTATTAAATATTGAATCAAGTACGGCTGAACAATAGAATGAGGGGCCCGTGTTCTCAAATTTCTTAGTCTAATAAAAATTAGAACCTTGTCAAAGCCATCTTGTATATTTTCGGGGCCCTAAGCCAAAACTAATAAATGGACTATAGAGCGAAAACGAATCTCACTACTTTGAACAATTAATTTAGTGTTTCATTAATAAACTATAAAAACATGATTGTATTTTTTCTAACACATTATTTTCATTGTTGTGTTAAGAAAATTTGAAGGGATTGAATGGGTATTGTTGGCACTAAATTTTCACCTTAGTTTTAATAACCAGAAAAAAATATATAAAATATAAAATATAGAAGAGAAAATAAAAAAGAAATAAAAAGAAAAATCATTTTTAAAGGCACACTTTTTAAATAAATAAATACTCATCTTCAAAAGGCCCATTTTAAAAGCCCACTTTTAAATAAAGGGAACAAATCCCATTTTTTTATGTTGAAGCCCATTTTTTAAAAGGAAAAAAAAGGAAAGAAAAGAAAAGAAAAAAATATAATTATGGTGTATAATAATTGTGGAAAAGGGGGAAATAAAGTGAGGTGGAAAAATAAATGTGATACAAATAAACAGAAGCCAAAAATATCAAAAAAAAGAAAGAAAACAAAAAAATAAAATAAAAATGGGAACTAGCGCGTGGGCTGCATGCGTGCGAGCTAGTTCCCCAAACCAAACCCTCGTCGCACGATCATGGTGGCCGGCCAGTGCCTACAGAACACGGTCGTCGACACCGTTGGTACCAGCCGGTCCACCTCGCCGCTGCTGACCCAATGCTACCAACCTCGCTCGTCGCTGCCGCCTGTGCTCGCCGGAATCTGCAAAAAACAGAGAAAAGAGGTCAAACCCTAGGCTAGAATCAAGGGGAAAATTCAGCTCGAATATTGGACCAAATCGGATGAGGATTGAGGGGGTTTACCGAGAATCAAGTCATTGGTCGGATTTAGGTTCCAACTTAGGGATTAAATCTCGATTTGGCTTGAATTTGAAGCTCAAATTCAAGTATAAATACCCTATTTTCACTTGTTCAACACACACAAATTTGAAGATAAAAACACTTGAAAAGGCTTAAGAAAAATCTGAAAAATTCTCTGAATTTTTCAAGAGTTTGCTGAAAATTTTTGGAGCAAAAGTTCGAGTTTGGGAGCAATTTTCCGGAGGCGGTTTGGAGCAGTTCGAGAAGCCCTGATTCGAGTTCCCCGTTCGTCGTTTTCTCGATAAAATTTCTATCTTTCTTTTCGTTTATTTGTATGTTGATTTTTATGTTTGTTCTTGGATGATTTTTTGGTGTTTGTGTTTGTGTTGTTTGTGAATTTTAGGTTGATTTCTCGAAGTCGGAAAATCATTTGCGTTTTCGATAACCTTTTTCGTTTTAAATTTCCATTTTTATATTAGTTTTATCTAATTTTTTTGCATGGTTTTGAAATGTTGTTAGGATTGTTTAGGTCTTTAGGAACGGAGAAATGATTTTTAAAAGTGTTTTGATTAAAAATGCAAGAATAAAAATGAATAAGATGGTTAAATTGAAAAACTTAAAACTAGAGATTTAATTAGGAAAAATAATAATGTGAGGTGTGAAATAATAAAGGGGCTTGTTTTAAAAAATATAAAAAGATTTTTTTTATGAAATTTAGTAATAGATGGGCAAAGTGATTTTAAAAGAGAAAAATAATTAAGATACTTTGTAGGAAAAAGGAATAAGTTTTCAAGAGAAAAAAAATAAAAATGGTTTTAAAAAAAAGGTTTAGGGTCTAGGATAAAATAAATTTTTGAGAAAAGCTTAAAAGGAAGTTCATTAGGAAAAAATGAAGTTTATTTTAAAAAAATTAGTTGTTTTAAAAGAAAAACTTAAAAAATGGAAAAAATGAAAATGAGTTAAAAAAGAAAGAAAATTCTTTGTTTTGAAAAACAAAAATATAAAAGGTAAAAACACATAAAACTGAAAAGGTAAAAATGTAAAAAAGTGTCGTAGCTTAAAAAATAAAAGATGTAAAAAAGAAATAATTTTTAAAGGAATAATAAAAGGGTAAAAACACAAAATAATAAAAGTTGCTTGTTTGTTTCAGAAATAGGTGAAAACTTAGGATTAGGCACTAAAACTTAGATAGGGACACGTTTTGTTGAAAATGTTATTTTCCAAAAAATAAAATACACTTAAGCATACTTAAACTTTAAATTGGGAATAAAAGACTTAGATGTTTTTAGGGTTTTTAAATAATCAAACTTAGAATAAAAAATAAAATGCTCAACGCACATAAATCTCCTTGTTGTTTGCAAAAGTGAAATTAATTTAATGTGATGTCTTGTCAAACGGGGATGACGGGTTCGCGCCAAAAATGTTGGTGGTGATTAAAGTTCATGTCCCGGACGATAAGGCCGTTAAAATAGACTAATATTCATTAAACCGACAAGTAAAGTTGAACCTTTTTTAACTTGCAAATTCCACTTTTGAAAACGATTTTAAAACAAATGAGGTACCAATTTTGGGCATCGTGGGGGTGCTAACCCTTCCCCACGCGTAACCAATCCCCGAACTTGTTTTTTGATTTTCGCAGACCAAAACCGTTGTTTTATTAAAACAAAACGTTTTATTAAAATAATCCTATTTTTTAAAAAAGTGATACAATCACACTTTTTCTTTCAAAAAGATTGGTGGCAACTCCGTTGATTTTAAAAAGTTGTTTTCCAAAAATTCGAAGCCTCCTTAAAAAGTGGTTGCGACAGCTTGGCGACTCTGCTGGGGACATGTTTTTGTTTTTGATAAAAACAAAAGAAGGTCGGGCCACAAATTGATTTTAAATGGTTTTCAAACTTTTTTTTTAAATCTTGGAATTTACAAGTTCACAATAGGTTCTATTTATTTGTCCATTTAAATGAATATAACTCTATTTTACGCATTTAAGATTTAATTCCAAGCTCTATTCCCGAGCTTTGTCCCGTTCATTTAAGTGGGGGGAACACGCTTTGCTCATGTAAGAGTATTGTTTCTTCGTATGACCATAGCAAGTACCTTCGGGACTCAATCCATTTGCCTTCATAAGGATATTGATTCTTCGAGAAGGCTTCGGTGGTTAGTCCTCCTCAGTTGAACTCGATTCGTTTGTAGCCTATAATGGGTGAGAATCGAGGGCCTTGCTACTCTTAGTAGAGGACATCAAGGTAGCTCGGGTACCTTTTTAGAACCAAAACAAGTTTGAGAATTTAGAGCCTACCCCTAATAGAGCCAAACGAAAAACCTAGGGTGTTGAGTCGCATGAATAATTCGTGGAGACATGTCCTAAAATGTTGGAACGCCGACCCAGAATTATCGTGCATTTAAATTTTTTATTGTTTCATATGTTTCATTTTTTCCTTGCTTTATTAATCTCTGTTTATTATCTTGTTTATTTTGCATGTGCATCATTTTATATTAGAAGGGGTTGATTCTGGAAAGTTGTTCAATTATGGATGGAAAGCTGTTGAGATTTTCGGGGCTCGATTCATTCAACCGTTCTTGCTCGCCAAGTGTGGAGAAGTTGGATAATAGGGTGTTTTAGTGGGAGGTGAAAATTAGGCAATTTGACACAAGGATTTATAGTGGTTCAACCTTCTAACCAAGGTCTACATCCACTACCTTAGCTCCCCACTAAGGATTTCCAAACAAATTCACTAAGAATTTCCTCCCCTTTTCTAGGCTAAGGAGGCAACCTTTACATCCCTCAAAGCTTGAGGAAACACTCTCTTGTACAAAGAAAGACTTAGCAAACTAGAAATCCCTCTAATAGGTGTTTGTTTGAAATTCTAAGCACTCACCCAAAACCTAAACACTTGAGCAAATTTAACAATGTAAGCTCACAAGTGTTGTCTAAGCAAGAAATAAACAATTTAAGCTCTAGACAAATTTTGACATCATAATGTTGTAACAATTGAAGCATTAGCCTTTACTTGATGCTTGGAGGTCCCTTTTATACTCCCAATTGAGTTTGTAGCCGTTAGTAGCCGTTGGGATCAAATTGAGCCGTTGAGGACTTTATTTCCCTTCATTAATGTTGTTCTGCAGCCATCTGTATCGATACGCTTGGATCTGTATCGGTATGGCCTTCATCAGAAACTAGCCGTTGAGCTCTTGCTAGCCTGGCGTATCGATACGCTTGAGGGCGTATCGGTACGGGTTCACTTTTAAATGATCGTTGGGAAAGTAGCCGTTGGGGTGGTTGAAAGGGGATCGGTACGCTTACCAGGCGTATCGAAACGATCCCGATCCGTATCGAAACGACCAAGCCTGTTTCGATACGGGTTTTGGCAGTGACCAAATTGGGCCAAAAAGGTATCGGTACGGGTACAGCCGTATCGATACGGGTAACTTGAAAAGTCAAGTTTGGCTCTTTCAAATTAGCAAAAACATTGCCAAAAACCTTTTAAAATACCTCAATCATGATTTCAAGTTGTTTGGACTTAAAACCAAGTTTTAAATTCTTTTCAAATTAGTCCAAAACATTTTTCAATTATTATATCAAAACATTAGTTCTACAATCTCCCCCTTTTTGATATAATAAAACTCACTTGAAAAATTGTTTGGGATTCTCCCCCTTTAACTTTAAAAATGTAAATAAGAGATTAAAGATATGAAATCAAATAAAGCTCCCCCTTATTCATTTGAAAATTCAATTTTTCAAACCATTTCTCCCCCTTACTCAAAGCATCATAAGAATGTTAGTTCAACATATATGATTATCTAGTTGACTTAAATGAAAATTAATCAAATAAAAGCAAAAGCAACTAGATTTTACAACACTTGAACTCAAGGGAGGATGTGAGGCCTTCCTTCTTCAAGTGTTCTTCCTATGTATGCATGGATCTCCCCCTCAAAGTTTGACTTGTTGATCACTCTCCATCGCACCTAGCTAAAGACAATCAAGTAAATTTTGGTATCCAAATTGCTTTGGATCCATAGACATTAGTAGCACAAAATTTAGTCCCCTTAGGAATCCATTTTTCAATTTCATCATTTTTAGTTGAAGTGGTTAGTCCTTTTGGGACCCAAACACTTCTAAAACATTTTCCATTCACAAATCTAGGGACACTAGATTGTCTTACATAAAAATTTTATTTTCCAAAATTATTTTTCTTTTCCAGTTCATTGGAAATCAAATCATTTTCTTTTTGAACTTTAAGAAGCAAATTTTGTAAATCAAGACATTTTTGTTCAAAATCTTTCAATTTTGCTTCAAGTTCAAGATTTGTTTTGGAAATCAAATCAAATCATTTTCAATTTTTATTTTTGAAATCAACTTTTTGTTCTTGGAAAATGATCCCTTGAATTCCAAAAGCAAATCATCATAGGCATCTTGTAACTCATCAAATGTATAAGAATTTGAAATAGATGAGTTAGAAGTTACCCCCCCCCCCCTCATTGAGGGCCATCAAGCATAGGTGGGCTACTTCATCATCGGTGGAGTCTTCATCACTCCATGTGACCACATATGCTTGTTTTGAAGATGATCCCTTCTTTTTGGATTTGTGGGAGTCCTTCATCTTCTTCATCGATTCATGCTTGGATTTTTTCATTTTTCTCTTCATGAACCGGACAAATTTGTTGAAGAGATAGACCATCTATTAATCTTCACTTTCCTCCTCACTTGAATCTACATGATGGCATGTGGAGGATTTGAGAGCTACGGCACTAGCATTGATGCCTAGCTCCATGATCTTCTTCTTCCCCATCGCTCTAATCTCTTCTTCCTTCTTCTTCTCCTATTATTTGTTTTTCTTCATTATTTGGTGAGTGAGAAGAGACCCCATGAGTTCATCAAGCTTCAAGGTTTTGAGATTCTTGGCTTCGATGATGGCGGCCCTCTTTGAGTCTCATGACTCGGGAAGGGAGTAGATGAGCTTTCGGACAAGCTTCTCTTCCGGGATGGCTTCTCCATAACCTTTAAGTCCATTTGTGATAGCGGAGAACCTATCAAACATCTTCTCGATGTTTTCTTCCGGATCCATCTTGAAGTTCCCATACTCTAAGGTGAGGAGCCTAATCTTGGTCTCCTTGACTTCATCGGTTCCCTCGTATGTGACTTCAAGCTTGTCCCATACCTCCTTAACACTCTCACAAGATGACATCTTCTCATGGATGGTTGGGCCAAATGCACAAAAGAGCATGGGCAAGGCTTTGCAATTAAGCTCCATCTTCTTGCGATCGTCGGCACTCCATTCCGCTTTGCTTCCTTGAGGCACGAACGGACCATCTTCAACTATGTCCCATAGCTTGTAGTCTCTTGACTTCAAGAAGAATTTCATCTTTGTCTTCCAACGGGCATAGTGATTTCCGTCGAAGAAAGGCGGTTTGTCGATGGATTGCGCCATTTGAGCCGGTTGGTGAAATATTGATCGAGCTTGCCGGATCTTCTCAATAGGATGTGAATCCCCTTCGATTGAGCCAAGCTCTGATATCAATTGTTGAGATTTTAGGGGCTTAATTCGATCAACCGTTCTTTCTCACCAAGTGTGGAGAAGTTGGATAATAGGGTGTTTTAGTGGGAGGTGAAAATTAGGCAATTTGACACAAGGATTTATAGTGGTTCAACCTTCTAACCAAGGTCTACATCCACTACCTTAGCTCCCCACTAAGGATTTCCAAACAAATTCAATAAGAATTTCGTCCCCTTTTCTAGGCTAAGGAGGCAACCTTTACAACCCTCAAAGCTTTCTACCCAAAGCTTGAGGAAACACTCTCTTGTACAAAGAAAGACTTAGCAAACTAGAAATCCCTCTAATAGGTGTTTGTTTGCAATTCTAAGAACTCACCCAAAACCTAAACACTTGAGCAAATTTAACAATGTAAGCTCACAAGTGTTGTCTAAGCAAGAAATAAACAATTTAAGCTCTAGACAAATTTTGACATCATAATGTTGTAACAATTGAAGCATTAGACTTTACTTGATGCCTTGAGGTCCCTTTTATACTCCCAATTGAGTTTGTAGCCATTACTAGCCGTTGGGATCAAATTGGAGCCGTTGAGGACTTTATTTCCCTTCATTAATGCTGTTTTGCAGCCATCCATATCGATACGCTTGGATCCGTATCGGTACGACCTTCGTCAAAAACTAGCCGTTGGCTCTTGCTAGCTTGGGCGTATCGATACGCTTGAGGGCGTATCGGTAGGGGTTCACTTTTAATGACCGTTGGGAAAGTAGCCGTTGGGGTGGTTGAAAGGGGATCGGTACGCTTACCAGGCGTATCAAAATGATCCCGATTCATATCGAAACGGCCAAGCCTGTTTCGATACGAGTTTTGGCAGTGACCAAACTGGGGCAAAAACGTATCGGTACGGGTACAGCCGTATCGATACGAGTAACTTGAAAAGTCAAGTTTGGCTCTTTAAAATTAGTAAAAACTTTGCCATAAACCTTTTAAAATACCTCAAACATAATTTCAAGTTGTTTGGACTTAAAACCAAGTTTTAAATTCTTTTCAAATTAGTCCAAAACGTTTTTCAATTATTATATCAAAACATTAGTTCTACAAAAGCTCTTAAGAATGAAGAGGAAAATGTGAATGTGCGGCACTGGTCTGAGGTCAATTAGAGAAAGTATGGAGACAGTTTGAGTGCAGGTCACGAAACAGAAACTTCGGAGTATGCCCACATTAGTGTTAAGCAAAACAACGTGTAGGAGTTACGTGAGATATGGGATCATTTTGATTATAAGACCAAGCAGTTGTTCGGTGAATCTTATGGCGACATAGCATATCTTCTGTTTATGAAGGTTGATGATCTGTTTCTGAAAGCTTTAATTCAGTTCTGTAACCTTGGGTACTGTTGCTTTACATTCAATGGAGAAGACATGATACCAACTTTCGAGGAATACTTGGAATTGTTCAATATGCTTGAAGTGAAAGAGAATCGGGTGTATGCAAAGCGGCCCAAAAACAAGAACACGCACTAAAAACTTGTTTCATTTGTCGGAATGAGTGATGAATGGGTTGAAGGGTTGAAGGGTTGATACAGAAGAGAGGGGGAAGTTTTAACTTCCCTTGGTCACGCATTCGAAACATTATTCTGATTCATCAGACATCACAAAAAGGGTAGACCTATTGGCCATTTCAATTTACAGTTTAGTGATTTTTCCAAAGGTGTTGGGAAACATCGACGTGGCTCTGCTAGACTTCTTTGAGTAGTTGAAGAGGAATGTCAATCATGTGCCTGCAGTGTTAGCAAAAACCTTCATCTCTTTGAACGCTTGTCGGAAAGTGGAAGGCGTGCGTTTTGGAGGGTGTGCTCCTTTACTTCAAGTTTGGGCCCTTAGTCATTTCTGGGAGTGTCCAACTTTGGCCTTACCGAATGTGTTCTCCCTGAACTTTTCCCCACTTCAGGAGTTTTTGGCACAAGATTGGCCGAGTATCAAGAGAAGCAAGTGGGAAGATATCTTCAGAGATCGTTGTGACGAGGACATCAAATGAAGGGTACCATGGATGGGACATGCTAAATTAAGGTATAGATGTGGAGTTTACAACTGTTTGACGATGTTAGGCTTATGGGGAGGAATTGGTTGTGCACCTTTGTTAGTATCGCGCCAATATAGATCACGACAGTTTTTTCCTTTCACTTTCGAGCTTGGTACGTTAGATTCGAGTTTCAAGGGGAGTTTAGGCAGAAGGTGCAAGAAATCAGTGACTCATGGAAGATGTGTTATTTTATGAAGATAGAGTCTGACAAGCATTGCATGTATACTCATGGTTATGATATTTGGAGACATACGAGGATGAATGACAAGATTTGAAAGTGGTTCCTTCAGAGGCCGACATTCTGAGAGAAAAGCTAAGACGGGCTAAGTTAGAAATCGAAGCGCTTAAGGAACAGAATTTGCGAGACAAATTTGAAGCTAGCCTTGATGTAGAAAAGCACAAGGGAGAAGCCAACCGAGTGCGGAAAATGTATGAGAATCTAGAAGAAAGGTATGAGATCTAGAGGGTTGATTTCCTTAAACTTCAAGCTACAGTTCGATATGCGGATCTACGAAAAAGCCCAGAACAATGGAGATAGGAGATAGAACAAGTTTTCGTGAAGGAGAATGAACACGGTAAGAAGGAGATAGAGAAGTTCCGATGGGCCTTGGTTGAAGAAAGAAAGAAGATGAAACAAGTAATGGAGAATGAGAAGGGAAAAAGACCTCGAGAGGGGTCAAAGGAAGATTTGACTGCATGGAAAAGGCAGGTCTATGACAACAAAATTCATTTGCTAAAGCTACAATTAGTCTATGACGAAACCACTAAGAAGTTGAAGCAAAGACAGGCCTTCATCATTGAGCTAGAAGCCAAAGTAGTGAATTTGAGTCGAACGGTTCACAAGATGCAAGGGGAACGTATCTATGAAGAGCTCCAAGCTAGTTTGAATGAGAATGGCTTCTTGAAAGAGCAGGTTAAAGAGATGGATAATCTCCTTCAAGAGTATAGAACAAAGATCTAGTTCTAGAGGATATCATCGAAGGAGAAAACGACTATTGGTTCACTCCCCTCAGAGATAATGCTCGAAGATTCCAAGAAAGGGATGAGTTTGACAGGATGATGATGAAAAAGGTTAAAGATGTGGCCAAGCACGTGCAAGTATTAGCAACTGAAGTTGCAACCCTTCGTCAGTATATCAAGCCCGTTGGAGAAATTGGACCAAGACTCATGTGGCTAGTTGAAGAAATCAAGGAGTTAGGTGTTCAAGAAGAAAAATATTTGTAATTCCAAAAGTTGTAATAAAACTTTCGTATTCAATAAAGAGTTTCCTTTCTTGAGCAGATTTTCAATGGAATTGATGGCCCTTCGACTGCATTCATGCATTTGCATTATCTTGTTTGCTTTTTTGTGAATTCATTTGTGCATACGTTCATTCATGTCATAAGCTAACTTATTAATAAAATGACAAAATGTCCAAAATTGCTAAGACAACTCACAAATATGGTACACGAGCCCAAACCCGAACCATGAACTCTTAGGAAAGATTGACAACTTTGGAGGCCAACCAAAAGAGTATTCAGGATAAGTTAGAGAAAATGGAGGTTGACATGAAACAAAAAGTTGAGGCCATTCACTAAAAGACGGTCAGTTCGATAGCTACAATGCTTGGATTCAAGGACCCCAGATGTGGTTGAAGAAGGAGGGAAGACCACTGCCATTCCACGATTCCCCGAAATGACCTTTAGGAAGGAGGTTGTTGCCAAAGCCAAAACACCCATCCATGTAGCTGAGTCTTCCACTCATGTTCCAAATGTGGAGGCCAATAATTACGAGGTGCCTGACCTCGATGAAGTCACCGATAAGTCTTGAAGTGAGAAGAAGTTGGAGGAAAAGTATGAAAAGTTAGAGGGGATGATCAAGTCCTTCCAAGATGGAGCTGCCCATGGTGGAATGGATGCCAAGGATTTGAGCTTGGTAACTAATTTAGTTGCGCCGCAAAAATTCAAGATCCCGGACTTTGAAAAATACAATGGGACTACATGCCCATCAACACATCTAACTATGTACTGCAGAAAGATGTCAATGTACCTCGACAATGAGAAGCTGCTCATTCACTGCTTTCAAGACAGCGTAGTAGGATATGCTGCACATTGGTATTCGTAGTTAAGTCGAGTGAACATTAAATCATGGAGAGACTTGTCCAAAGCCTTCAGTGAGCAATACAAACATGTTTCAAACATGGTTCCAACCTGTTTGGTCTTGCAAGGGATGGAGAGAAAGCACCATGAGAGCTTCTGCCAATACGCTCAAAGGTGGAGGGATGTAGCGGCACAATTGCAACCCTCATTGTTAGAAAACAAGACCACTCAGATATTTGTAGAGACACTAAAAGGTCAATTTTATGATCTTATGTTTAACCACTCAGATATGTTAATGTAGCGGCACAAGTGCAGCCATGAAGAGCGGAAGATTGGACAGTGGGGAAACGAAAAAGACATATAGGAAGAAGGACAACAATGAGGTTAATGCACAAATGTCTACAACCCCAGTTATTCAACATGTGTCATGTTCAACAAGCCTAACACATTCAACTAGCCCAACACCTCAGCTCCGACTGTTGCAAATACCCCAAAAAGATAGCGAAGATATCAAGGAAATTCGAGGCCTTACTTTCCTCCTATCCCAATGACTTATGCAGAGTTGCTTGCCGAGCTAGTCAAGTCGCATATGGTGTTACCAAGACATGTTCCTCCGTTCTCACCTCCCTATCCACCATGGTAAGATGAGAAGGCCCAATGTGAACATCATGCAGGAGTAAGGGGGCATACCATCGAAAACTGCAACACATTTCAAAAGGGTGGTAGATGATTTAAGAAAATTGGGCATGTTATCATTTGAAACTTCAGAGGAAAAAGGAAACCCTTTTCCAAACCACCAAAAGACGGAGGTGAATGTTGTGCTCGAGGAAGAGAAGAGGATGATCAAGGAGTATGTTGAAGAAATTTAAGCCCACATGATTTGGGTATGGGATCAATTATTAGCGGCCGGGATATTAAAGGGAGAGAACCCGAAGATGAAGGATGATGAAAAACCATACTGTGAGTACCATGGAGCTGAAGGTCATGAGATCCAGTGTTGCCCGAAGTTTAAACGGATTGTTCAAGCTAAGATGAATAGCAAGGAACTTGTGTTTTTCGAAAAGGGAGATGTTGAGCACGAATCAAATGTATGTGCTACAGAGGAAATTTTCTTTGGGAAGCAAGGAGACGAAGTTAAAGAAGAAAGACGGGGAAAACCTTATCCTGTGGTGATCCCAGTGAAGAGGGATCGATTCGGTTTGGGCTTTAGGCCCGATAAATGGCAATAGGAAGCAGCAGGAAAGCATGAAAATGAAGCGGGAGGAAGAAGAAGTTGAAGGGGAGCCAATGACGTACTCACCCCTAAGCATTACTTTCAAGGTCGGAGGACTTCTAGACCCTAATGCCCGCTTCGATGAGGAGGAGAAAGGAAAAAATGAATTATGCGAAGTTTTTAAGGATTTGAGCATTAACGCCATCACAGACGAGGAGGAAGAAGAAAACAAATATCTGTCCAAGATTTGCCCCTGCACTGAATTGAAGAACTGGACTGCGGAAATAGTCCCTGAAGTTTTTAAGATTGCCTCAGAGTAATTCTCAAAACCAACTCTTTTACCCTTAGACCTTGGGGTAATTAGAGATCTTATGTAAAAGGGTCTATGTCAAAACCATGATTCAAATTTCAATAGAAGATGCATTTTTTCCCAATTACATCTTGTGGCAAACTTTCTTTCGCAGCGCGAAACCAACAAAACCAAAAAGATCATAAAAACCCCAAAAGAAAAAACCTTAAAACATAATAAATCATATCAGTTCATTTATTCATTCTTTCCTGGTATATATATATATATATATATATATATATATATATATATATATATATATATATATATGTCTCCTTTATTTGCAGGTTTTTAGATATCAATGGTCCAAATGACTCCAAATCAGATTCTGAGGCTAATTTTGAATTACCACTATGTTTAGAGGAAGTTGAGAGTACTAGTGATGAAGAAGGGTATGACGTTTTCGATGATTTGCTTAGAATGGTAGAATTAGAGGAAAATCAAATTTTCCCCCGCAAAGAAGAAATAGAGGTTTTGAATCTTGGAACTAAATAAGAGAAGCGAGAAGTAAAGATTGGTACCACCATCTTAGTTGAGACAAAATAGCATTTGATTGAGCTTGTACAAGAATAAAATGACATATTTTCCTGTTCATATCAGGATATGCCTGGTCTTGACAAAAATATTGCCATCCTTAGGCCTCTTATAAGAGAAGGATGGGAGCCAGTGAAACAAAAGTTTAGAAGAATGAAATCTAATACACTTTTGATAATCAGAGATGAGGTCAAGAATCAATACAATGCAGGATTCCTCAAAGTAGCTAAATATCCAGAATGGGTGCAAACATCGTCCCAGTGCCAAAGAAAGATGGAAAAGTAAGAATGTGCGTTGACTAAAGGGATCTTAATAAAGTAAGCCCTAAAGACAATTTTATGCTTCCACATATCGACACCTTGGTCGACAATACATCTGGACATTCCCTTTTCTCGTTCATAGATGGATTTTCTGGTTACAATCAAATAAAGATGTGCCTAAAGGACATGGAGAAAACTACTTTTGTAACGCTTTGGGGAACCTTTTGCTATAAGGTAATTCCCTTTGGATTGAAGAACGTAGGGGCAACGTATTAGAGAGCTATGGTCACTCTTTTTCATGACATGATGCATAAGGAAATAGAAGTTTATGTGGATGATATGATCGCCATGTCCAAAACTGAAGAAAAGCATCTAGCAAACTTGGGTAAGCTTTTTCAAAGATTGAGAAAGTTTCAGTTAAAACTTAATCGTGCCAAGTGCACATTTGGGGTTACTTTTGGGAAGTTTTTAGGCTTTGTAGAAAGCAGAAGAGAAATCGAAATCGACCCAGACAAAATAAAGGCCATAAAAGAGCTCTCACCTCCTCAAACACAAAAGCAAGTTAGAGGATTCTTGGGAAGGTTAAATTACATAGCTCGTTTCATCTCCCAACTTACGAATAAATGTGACCCAATATTCAGGTTGCTTAGAAAGAATAACCTGGGGACCTGGAATGAAGAATGCCAAGCAGCTTTAGAAAAGATCAAGAGAATCTAAGTAATCCTCCAGTGTTAATGCCACATGTTTTAGGGAAACCGTTAATACTATATCTGACGGTGTTTGAAAATTCAATGGGTTGTTTACTGGGCAATATGAAAAAACTGGAAGGAAGGAAGGAAATAGCAATATATTATTGAGCAAAAAGTTTACTGACTGTGAAACAAGGTATACTCCAATTGAAAAGGTATGTTGTTCTTTGGTATGGGCCACTAAAAAGCTTAGGCGGTATTTTTTATATCATACCACATGATTGATCTCACGATTAGATCCATTGAAGTTTATGATGGAAGTTCCAGCCCTATCAGGAAGAATAGCAAGATGGCAGATGTTGCTTTTAGAATACGACATTCAGTATGTGAATCAGAAAGTTGTAAAAGGAATGACCATAGAATATTTTCTTACAAGTTGTGCATAGGATGATTATGAGACATTAGATTTTAGTTTCCTCGATGAGGACTTGATGTGCATTACAGAAGATGAAGAGTCACCAACAAAATCCTAGGTTATGCATTTTGATGGTGCAGTAAATGCTTTAGGACGAGGTATTGGGGCAGTTTTTGTTTCGCTAGAAGGAGATTATTATCCTTTTACTTGCCATTTGAAATTCTTTTGCACCAATAATATGGCAGAATACGAGGCATGCATATTGGGCCTAAGGGAAGCCATTGACAGAAAAATCTGAAAGTTGAGAGTCTATGGGGATTCAGCTTTGATCATCTACCAAACGCGTGACGAGTGAGAAACAAAAGATGCAAAATTGATGAAGAGGAAGAAGAAGAAGAAGAAGAGGAAGAAGAAAAAGAAGAAGAAGAAGAAGAAGAAGAAGAAGAAGAAGATGATGATGAAGGAGAAGAAGAAGAAGAAGAAGAAGAAGAAGATGATGATGATGATGATGAAAAGAAAATGATTAGGAAAATGGCATCAGGATACATCCTTGATGGGGGGATCCTCTATAAACAAATTCGAGACCAGGTATTACTAAGATGCGTGGATGCAAAATAAGCGCAATTGATTTTGGAAGAAGTCCATGAGGGAATTTGTGGAACCCATCCTAGTGGTTTCACTATGGCAAGAATAATTATGCGTTTTGGATATTACTGGTCAACAATGGAAGGGGATTGCATTAATTATTCCCGAAAATGCCACAAGTGTCAGGTTTATTTTGATAAGGTTTATGCGCCTCCTCAGTCTCTTCATGCCATGTCATCTCTGTGATTGTTCTCTATGTGGGGCATAGATGTTATTGGGAAAATTCATCCGAAAGCGTCAAATGCTCATCGCTTTATCTTGGTACTATTGATTACTTCACAAAGTGGGTGGAAGCGGCTTCATATGCAAATGTAACTAGGTCTGATGTTTGCAATTTCTTGAAAAAGGAAATCATTTGTCGATATGGTCTACCAGAAAGCAGAATCACTGACAATGCCTCTAATCTGAACAACCGAATGATTGTTGGGGTCTGTGAGCAGTTCAACATTAAGCATCGTAACTCAGTGGTATACAGCCCAAAGATGAATGGAGCAGTAGAAGCAGACAATGAGAATATTAAGAAGATAGTTGCAAAGATGACTGATATGTATAAATATTGGCATGAAAAGTTACCATTTGCTCTGTATGCATATCGAACTGCGGTACGAACATCCACTGGGCAACTTCGTTCTCATTAGTATATGGAGTTGAAGCTTTGCTACCAATTGAAGTGGAGATACCATCATTGCATGTCTTGATGGAGGCCAAGTTAGATGAAGCAGAATGGGTTCAAGCAAGGTATGACCAGTTGAACTTAATTGAGAAAAAGAGGCTGAAAGCTGTATGTCACGGTCAAATGTATCAAAGAAGAATGATTAGGGCTTATGAAAAGAAGGTTTGCCCTAGAGAATTCCAAGAAGGTGATATGGTTTTAAAGAAGAAGTTGCCAATTTAAAGTGATCCCCGAGGAAAATGGGCGCCTAATTGGGAAGGACCGTACACTTTGACAAAGGTTCTTTCAGGTGGAGCATTGATTTTAGCTGAGATGAATGGAAATGAGTTTCAAAACCCGGTAAACTCTAATACTGTCAAGAAGTATTATGCCTGAGGAAAAAGAAAAAGGAAAAGGAAAAGAAAAGGAAAGTTCAAAATGAAAACCCGCAAAGGGCATTTTGAAACCAAATGAGGGTCTGAGTTGAAAACCCGTAAAAGGCGGCTCAGATAAAATAGTAGATTTTGGGGCTTCACAGATCATGCATTGTACTCAAGGTTTCCTCGACACTAGCAGCGTTTCAAGATTACTTCTGGCGTTTGAAAGGAGAAGTTTGGACAATTGATATTTGAATGCTTGTTTCCCTTCCTTTTATAAATCTTCTTGTGTTTGCCACAACAAATTTGTTTCATGAATTTTTCTTTCTTTCTTTTTTCCTTCCCTATCTTTGTTAGCATCTTGCTTTGAAATAAAGGATCAATGGATTTGACAATCATTTATATATGCAAAAGATTTTTGAGCATTACTTTGAGAATATTTTACAAAGTTCAGGGATTATGAAGTGTTCCATAATTATTATTTGGGGCATATGGTGTTAAAATGTTTGAAATAGAGATAAAAGCCTTGTTGCAAAACTTTTTGAAATGAAGAAAAGCCATGTGAATGTTTGGGTGTTTAAATAGCATTTCTTAACCACCAGCCTTCCTTATATGATGATAAGAGCAGCCTTACAAGGTCAAAACCTTACTTAGGGAGTCCATCCTTGAATGCAAAAATGTTTACTAAAAGATAGATAAGGATTAAAAGTTTTCAATGAACTGAGAATGGGATAAAAAGATTGAACCACTCAGCAGAAGATCAGAAAATGAAGAAAAGACAGAGTTGTTCATAACTCACGAGTGAATTCCAAAGCAAAGGAGATGGCCCTATTTCAGAGAATGGTGAATTCAAAGCCAAGAAGGGTTGAAAGAAGAGTGAAGCAAATCATTTTACCTACGCAAGTTTAGGAGAGAGTTCATATTAATCGGGTTGGCCTTGATAATCGAAATATCGATAAAATTAAGAAAATGATCTAAGCAAGAAGGGCTCTAAAAGGAAAAACTTGTCATGCATTCATATTTTAGACATCTCTAGGGGCATGCACATCATAAATGTATTGCATGTTGTATTTTGTTTTTTTCAGGAACATGGAAGACCTGTTCAAATGAGAGTTTGCTTATTCATCCAAGCATAAGGAGGATGAAGTGTTTCAGAAGATTTGCCTATCCGTTCAGGCAAAAGGAGAATGGAGCTTGCTTATTCATCCAAGAATAAGGAGGATGAAAGTTTTCAGAAGACTTGGCCTAATTGAGCATTTGGGAGAACAAAACCCAGCTCATCTGTTTAGGCATTTTGGGAGAATAGAACCCAGCTCAACTATTCGAGCATAAGGAGAATAGAAGCACACCTATCCGTTCAGGCATTTGGAGAATGGAACCCAGCTCAATTATGGAAAAGGGGGAAATAAAGTGAGGTAGAAAAATAAATGTGATACAAAAAACAACAGCCAAAAATCAGCAAAAAATAAAAAGGGAAACCAGCGCACGCCACATGTCAGCGCGTGGGCTGCACACGCGCGGGTTGGTTCCCAAAACCAAACCCTTGTCGCACGATCATGGTGGCCGGGCGGCGCTTATAGGCCACGACCACCGACGCTATTGGTACTAGCCGGTCTGCCTCGCAGCCGCCAACCCAATGCTACCAACACTGCTCGCAACCGCCGCCTGTGCTCGCCGGAATCTACAAAAAACTGAGACAAGAGGTCAAACCCTAGGCTCGAATCAAGGGGAAAATTCAGCTTGAATATTAGACCAAATCGGATGAGGATTGAGGGGTTTTGCCGAGAATCAAGTCATTGGTCGGATTTAGGCTCCAATTTGGGGATTAAATCTCGATTTGGCTTGAGTTTGTAGCTCAAATTCAAGTATAAATACCCCCCCCCTTTTCACTTGTTCAACACACACAAATTTGAAGAGAAAACGCTTGAAAAGGATTAAGAAAAATCCAAGAAATTCTCTGAATTTTTAAGAGTTTGCTGGAAATTTTTGGAGAAAAAGTTAGAGTTTGAGAGAAATTTTCTGGAGGCGGTTTGGAGCATTTCGAGAAGCCCGGATTCGAGTTCTCCGTTCGTCGTTTTCTCGGTAAAATTTCTATCTTTCTTTTCGTTTATTTTTATGTTTGTTCTTGGATGAATTATTAGTGTTTGTGTTTGTGTTGTTTGTGAATTTTAGGTTGCTTTCTCGAAGTCAGAAAATCGTTCACGATTCCGGTAACTTTTTTTGTTTTAAATTTCCGTTTTAATATTAATTTGATCTAAATTTTTTTTGCATGCTTTAAAAATGTTGTTAGGATTGTTTAGATCTTTAGGAATGAAGAAATGATTTTTAAAAGTGTTTTGATTAAAAATGCAAGAATAAAAATGAATAAGATGGTTAAATTGAAAACTTAAAATTAGGGATTTAATTAGAAAAAATAATAATGTGAGGTGTGAAATAATAAATGGGCTTGTTTTAAAAAATATAAATTTATTTTTATGAAATTTAGTAATAGATGGGCAAAGTGATTTTAAAAGAGAAAAATAATTAACATGTTTTTTGTAGGAAAAAAGAAAAAGGAATAAGTTTTCAAGAGAAAAGAAAATAAAAATGGTTTAAAAAAGGTTTAGGGTCTAGGATAAAAATAAATTTTTGAAAAAGCTTAAAAGGAAGTTCATTAGGAAAAATAAGTTTATTATAAAAAAAAGGTTGTTTTAAAAGAAAAACTTAAATAATGGAAAAATAAAAAAAATGAGTTAAAACGAAAGAAAATTTTTTGTTTTGAAAAAGGAAAATATAAAAGGTAAAAATACAAAAAAAAATGAAGAGGTAAAAATGTAAAAAATAGTCTTACCTTGAAAAATAAAAGAAGTAAAAAAAGAAATAAGTTTTTTTAAAAGGAATAATAAAAGGGTAAAAACTCAAAAATAATAAAAGTTGCTTGCTTGTTTCAGAAATATGTGAAAACTTAGGATTAGGGACTAAAGCTTAGATAGGGACATGTTTTGTTGAAAATGTTTTTTTCTAAAAAAAATAAAATACACTTAAGCATACTTAAACTTTAAATTATGAATAAAATACTTAGACGATTTTAGGGTTTTTAAATAATCAAACTTAGAATAAAAAATAAAATGTTCAATGCACCAAAATCTCTTTGTTGTTTGTAAAAGTGAAATTAATTTAATGTGGTGTCTTATCAAACGGGAATGACGGGTTAGCGCCAGAAATGTTGGCGGTAATTAAAGTTCATCTCTCGGGCAATAAGGCCTTTAAAATAGACTAATATTCATTAAACGGACAAGTAATACCTTTTTGAACTTGCAAATTCTAGTTTTGAAAACGATTTTAAAACCAATTAGGTACCAATTTTGGGCATCGTGGTGGTGCTAACCCTTCCCCACGCGTAACCGACCCCCAAACCTGTTTTCTGATTTTTCACAGACCATAACCGTTATTTTATTAAAACAAAACGTTTTATTAAAATAACCCTATTTTTTAAAAAGTGATCCAATCACATTTTTTCTTTCAAAAAAGATTGGTGGTGACTTCATTTATTTTAAAAAGTTGTTTTCTAAAAAGTTGAAGCCTCCTTAAAAAGTGGTTGCGGCATGTATGATATGAAGCTTGATTTCGAACAATAAATATAGAAAATTTTAAGAATATTGTATTATTTATTTTTATCGTTAGATTGGAGAAGAATAATGAGATAATTAAATTTGGAAAAAAATAAATTTTGAGATATGAGAAAGAATATAAAATTTTAATGTTAGATTAATTTATTCATTTAATAAATTTTAAAAAGTTAGAAAATAAGATTGATTAATTTTTAGGAGCCCTAAGCTAGTTGGGGGACCTGAGCAGTCGCTCATGATGCTCTCTCTAATAGTCGGCTTTGGTCCTTATAAGTTTGAATATTATATAAGTTAGACAATGTCTTATGGATTTTGAGTTTAAATACCTAATAAGTCATTGTATTTTTTAAATTCAATATTTCGGTCCCTTCTAATATTCAATCCTGACTCCGTCCCTGCTTTCAACCCAGTTTTCTCCATTTACGACATTGTGATTCGAGCTTCTAACCTTGCTTAAGAAAGCTAGCTCCTCATCCTATCAGACTAATTGATTGTTTGGAGTCCTAATTTTTAATTTAATAGAGATTATATCCCATGTTTTCTAATGCAGCAGTTTTTTTTTACAAATTCCAACCAGTTTGCGTTCTAAGACGATAGAACAAGTAATGCACCTATAGGCACATCTAGGTTTGTAAATGAGATGAGACAAATCGTGAGCTACTCGAGTTCGACTTGGTTAAATCTTGGTCAATACTCCACTTGATGAAACTCGACTTGAGCTCGAACTCGGCTCGAGTTCTTAACGAGCCGAGCTACTCGATACCCGACTCAAAAAGGTCATGAGCTACTCGAAAATATAATATACTAAATTTTTAATTTTTTAAATTTAAAATCTAAATTATTAAACCTAAAACCATAAAACATATACCCTAAACATAAATGATAAACCCTAAAATCTAATTCCTAAATTCTAAACCCAACATCCTAAACTAACACCATAAACTATAAAATTAACAAGCTTGTGTAAACTTTATATAGAACACGATGTCCTCAACTGCTTTGTTTGCCAAGTGGTGGAGAAGAGCTAATTTGGGTGATGGTGGTGGAAGAAATAAAAGAAAAATGAACACAAAGAATTTAGAGTGGTTTGACATTTTAAACAAGTTCTACATCCACTACCTTAGCTTCCCAACTAAAGATTTCCATCAAATTTACTCTCGAATTTCTTCCCCATTTCTAGGCTAAGGAGGCAACCCTTACACACTCTAAGCTTTGTATCCCAAAGCTTGAGTAAACCCTCTTTTAAAAGAGAAACAAAAGCAAAATTGAAAACCCTCACAAGGTATATTGTTTGCATAATTTAAGCACTCACCCAAACCTAAAACACTTGATCAAATTATAACAAGTTGAGCTCACAAGTGTTGTCTATGAAAGAATGTGAAAATTAAGCACTAAGACTCTTTTACAATCATAAGTGTGTTGGCTTTTTTATCATTAGTTGATTATGGTCCTTGAAGGCTTTTTTTAAGCTCCCAGGTGAGATTTGAGCCATTGATGACCATTAGGTATGAATTAGAACCGTTGGGGATTATTTCTATACTAAATTTTCCCAATATGGTGTTGTCAGTATCGGTACGCATGTATCTGAATCGGTACGACCCTGTTTTTGGAAATAGCCATTGGAGACTGAAAACACAGGGGGTTTCGGAACTACCATGCATGTACATGTATAGTAAATGTTGTATTGGTACAGGTTTTGGTTTTAGGAAACTGAAAACTTTAGGGGGTTTCAAAACCACCAAGGGAGTTTCTAAAGCACCATGCATGTACATGTACAGTAGATGTTGTATCAGTACGAGTTTTGGTTTCTGGAAAGAGGTTTGAATATGTGTATCGGTACGAACCAAAGATGTACTGGTACGGTCCTTAAAAATGATACTTTAGCCATTTAAAAGCTCTTTAAATCATGTTGAAAACATATGAAACCATTTCAAACATATTTTCAAGTTGTTTGAACTTTGATTGACTTTTGCAATATTTTCAAATAAGTCCAAAAACACTTTTAATTATTATATCAAAACAAAAAGCCTAACGTTCTCCCCCTCTTTAATATAATAAAACCAACTTAAAAATTTGTTTTTGTGATTCTCACCCTTATAAAATTAAATTTTGAATAAGAGACTATAGAATTCAAAAGAGTTAAAAACTTCCCCTTAATCATTTGAAAAATTAAAAGCTCCCCCTTATTTATTTAAAAATTCAAATTTTCAAATCATTCTCCCCCTTTTTGTTATATCAAAAAGAATTTTGTAACTTGAAGTTCAACAACAATGGAGGTTTTAAAAATATTTTACAATTTTAAAAAATGGCTCCCCTTACTCAAGCATCAAACAAGTTGTTATTCCAACAATTCATGATTAACTAGTTTAATTCAAAAGAAATAAATCAAGAAAAAATCAACTAACTTTACCATTTGAATCAAAGGTAGGATGTTAAGCCTCTCTCTTCAAGTGGTTTTCCTTTTGTGCATAGACCTTCCTTGGTTCATCACTTTGTTGATCAATGCTCCATCACACCTATAAAAAAAATCAAGTAATTTTTTGTATCCAAATTGCTCTAGATCCAATAGCATTAGTTGCACAAATTTAGTCCCCTTAGGAATCCATTTTACATTTTCATCCTTTTTATTTAAAGTAATTAGTCTTTTTGGGACCCAAATACTTTTAAAACATTCACCGTTCAAAAATCTAGGGGCACTAGATTATCTTTGATAAAGGTTTGATTTTCCAAAAAAATTATTTTCAAGTTCCTTTGAAATCAAAGCTTTTTCCTTCTTAAGATCATCCACCTCTTCTTGATGATCTTTTTCTAAATTTTGAAGCAAATTTTGTAATTTAAGACTTTAAGTTTAAAAATCCTTGTTTATTGCTTCAAACTCCAAAGTGGTTTTCAAAAGCAAATTATTTTCGTTTTTTAGTTTTGAAATCAACTTTTTTATTTTTTGAAAATGAAGCCTTGAACTCAAAAACTAATTCGTCATAAGCTTCTTGTAACTCATCAAAAGTATAAGAATTAGAAATAGATGAGTTGGAAGTTACCTCGCCCTCTTAGAGGGTCATAAGACATAAGTGGGCTACCTCATTATCGGTGGAGTTTTCTTCACCACTCCATGTTGCTACATATGCCTTCTTTGAAGATGATCCCTTTTTGTTGAAGCGAGGGCAATTGTATTTGGTGTGTTCTTGCTTCTTGCATTCAAATATCTTATGGGGATCCTTCATCTTCTTCTTCGATTCATGCTTGGATTCTTCAATTTTGCTCTTCATGAATTGGGAAAACTTCTTGAAGAGATAGATCATCTCTTCTTTTTCACTTTCCTTCTCACTTGAATCTTCTTGATGGCTTGTGGAGGATTGAAGAGCAATCATGTTTACATTTATTCCTTGCTCTTTGATCTTCTTTTTATTCTCCATTCTTAAAGGTCGAAACATCAATTCATGGATAAGTAAAGACCCGATGAGCTCATCAAGCTTGAGCTCCTTCAAGTTTTTAGCTTCAATGATTGTCGTCTTCTTTGACTCTCATGATTCGGAAAGTGAATAAACCAATTTCTGAACAAGTTTGTCTTTCAAAATCTCCTCTCCAAATCCTTTTAGCTAGTTGACGATCATGGAGAGACGAACGAACATACTTTTAATGTCTTCATTCGGATTCATCTTAAAGTTTTTATAGTTGAGGTTGAGTAGACCAATCTTTGCCTCCCTTTCCTCATTTGTACCTTCATAGATCACTTCAAGGTTGTCCCAAACCTCCTTGTCACTCTCACAAGAAGAGACTTTGGCATACTTCTCTGGTCCCAATGCACAAAATAGAATGTGCAGAGCCTTCGGGTTTAGCTCCATCATCTTCTTGTCATTTGCATTCTAATCCGCCTTGCTTCTTTGAGGTGCGAACTGTCCATCTTCAACAAGATCCCAAAGACAAGTAGTCTTTGGCCTTGGTGAAGTACACCATGTTATTCTTCCAATAGGCATAATGTTCACCGTTGAAGAATGGTGGATTGTTTGTTGATTGTGCCAGGAACACCGGTTGATTGTTTGTTGATCGAGCTTTCCGACATCGCCTCAATAGGATGTTAATCATTTACGATTGAGCCTCGCTCTGATACCAATTGTAGAACCCGATATCCTAAACCAATTTGCTTGCCAAGTGGTGGAGAAGAGCTAATTTAGGAGATGGTGGTGGAAGCAATAAAACAAAAATAAACACAAAGAATTTAGAGTGGTTCGGGCTTCTAACCAAGCTCTACATCCACTATTTAGCTTCCCCACTAAGGATTTTCAACAAATTCACTCTTGAATTTCTTCTCCTTTTCTAGGCTAAGGAGGCAACCCTTACAAACTCAAAACTTTCTATCCCAAAGCTTGAGTAAACCCTATTTTACAAAAGAAATAAAAGCAAACTTGAAAACCCTCACAAGGTACATTGTTTGCACAATTTAAGCACTCACCCAAATCTAAAACACTTGAACAAATTATAACAAGTTGAACTCGTAATTGTTGTCTATGAAAGAATATGAAAATTAAGCACTAAGACTCTTTTACAATCATAAGTATTTTGGCTTTTTTATCATTAGTTGATTTTGGTCCTTGAACGCTTCTTTTAATCTCCCAAATAAGGTTCCAGCCATTGGTGACCGTTGGGGATGGATTGGAGCCATTATGGATGATTTCCATGTTGAATTTCCTAATCTAGTGTTGTCGATACCGGTACGCGGGTACCCGTATCGGTACAACCCTATTTTGGGAAATAGCCTTTTAGACTAAAAACCCAGGGGGTTTCGAAACCACCAAGGGGTTTCGAAATCACCATGCATCTACTTGTACACCAGATGTTGTATCGGTACGGGATTTGGTTTTTCGAAATGGAAAACCCAGCGGGGTTTCAAAACCACCATGGGGGTTTCGAAACCACCATGTTTGTACCTACATAGTAGATGTTGTATCTATACTGGTTTTGGATTTTGGAAAGAGGTTTGCATATGCGTATCGGTACAAACCAATGGTGTACCGATACGGGCCTTAAAAATCGACATTTTGGCCCTTTAGAAGCTCTTTAAATCGTGTTAAAAACGTATGAAACCATTTCAAACATATTTTCAAGTTGTTTGAACTTTAGTTCATTTTTTCAATATTTTCAAATAAGTCCAAAACAATTTTCAATTATTAAACAAAATATTCCTAACACTTTAGTTTAAACAACTTCTGTATCAAAGTTTTTTTCCTATTGGGCTTTGTAAACTAATATTTGATTTTGTATAACAAGGAATTTTTGTAAAATTAGATAAATTTTTAAGTACTTAAAAAGACTCATAAATTGACAAAGATTCGAACTTTAAATTGTTTATAAGTCAAAACCATAAACCCCAAAAATGTTCTAAGTGTTTTAGTGCTCGAAATAGCCAAATTGGCCCAAGAGCATCGATACACCCTTGGTCGCATCGATACGGTTTTTAGTTACGGGAATTCATTTTATACTTAATGGTTCTAGGGTACCGATACCCGTATAGTTGTATCGGTATGCCATTCAACCTGGGAACCAAATTTGTCTTCGAGTATCGATACAACTTTATGCGTACCGATACAGGGAGTTAAGGTTTTGCAAATCTTTTGCATTTAATATTCGACCATTGCCTTATCAGTTTATTGGAATCACAAACTTTGAAAATTGGTTATAGCGTATTGATACCCTCTTAGGCGTATCGATACATTTTTTCATTCTCAACTTTCTCAGCTTTCAGTGAGCAAAATCGGTACCGATACGTTACGGACCGCACTAGTACGCCTTTGTAAAATGAGCTCCTCATATCGATACAACTTCTCGCGTATCGATACCCCTTTGTACGACTCTTTCTTCTTATAACAGGTACCGATACCGAAGCCTGTGTATCGATACCCTATGTTGGCAAACAACTTTATTGTAGGAAAAATGAAGTTCACTAGCTACATTTATTATCTCAGCTACCCAAACGGTTATAAATCAATGAGGGGTATTTAATCAAGTCTCCAAAGCTACAACAACTAATCATTAAGTCTAAAGCATTCAAACACATATCCAACAATCTTTGAGCCTTTTAGAGTCAAATCTTGTAACCCACTTGAGAGAGCTAAATTGTAATCTTTTGATTCAAGTTTTGGGGTCTGGGTGAACTTTGTAATTAGGCAAACATTCTACCTTTGAGAGAATTTTTCAGTTTGTTATCTTTCTTCTTGTAGAAGAGAGTTCTCTCAAAGTATTGGGGTAGAAGCTTTGAGTGTGTAAAGGTTTCCTCTTGAACCTAGAAAAAAGGAAGAAATACATAATGAATTTGGGAAAATTCTTAGTGGGAAGCTAAGGTAGTGGATGTAAACCTTGTTAGAAGGTTGAACCACTATAAATCTCTTGTGTCCCAATTTTCTATCTTTCCAATTTGCTTCCAATTTTTTTCAAATTGCCGATTCACCCCCTCTTGGCCATATTTCATTGATTGATCATCCCAACATACTTTGAATAAGATGAGACAGATTACGAGCTACTTGAGTTCGACTCGATCAAAGCTCGGTCAACACTCAGCTCGAGTTCTTAACGAATCGAGTTGAGCTCAGATTATTCAGGCTTGTTAAAAACTACTCAAACTTAAACTCGACTCGAATTATTAATAAGCCGAATCAAGCTTAGTATTACTCGAGCTCGACTCGGCTCGTTTACACCCCTAGGCACATCCCTTAGAGGTGACGCATTGGCACTGCAATCCAAACGGTGGTAAGTGATGATGAGCTGAGTATGTAAATATTTTATAGAATTCTTTTTTTAAAAAGAAAAATAACATTAAATTAAACCTATATTTCTAAAAATGAGGATGCATATGTTATCCACCGGGATTGATTGAGTGCATCCGCCCCTGGTTGAAGAGGAGGATGAGATGAATAAAAATGGTTCCAATGAATGGGTTCAACGTTGATTCCGAACAAGAATTTGTTTGGAGCTAGACCTCTACTTGAGTGGGTAACGCTAAGTTTTCCATCTATTATTATTCTTCATCATTACTTATCGGTTTCTTGCTCATTATTCTTATTACTAATTATTTTCAGTCTTTGTCAGTGGTTTAAGTTATAGCCATATGTCACGCCCCGCCAGGTCGCGACACGGCCAACCGAGGGGCACACCCGCCAGGGTGCACCGAGCAGCACCGAGGTGTGCCACCCAGGTGCGCAACGCACGCCCACAAAGCTTCATCCAAGGGCACTCGGGCCAACAAGGAGGAAATGAGGTGCCTTAGAGATTTTAAGGCCAAGGATGATCCCAAAGAAGGATCTAGAACGACCCGGGATGCTCCAAACGTTTCCACACCCACCCGAGGGGTTCCAGAAGGTTCTACATCAATCTAGGCTCACCCGGAGGAACCTAGAAGACCCGAGAAAGATCAAGAGGGCTCGGGACAAGTCCGGAAGGCTCGGGACTAATCTGGACACCTCCGGAACAATCTAGAATACCTTAGACAAGGGTAGAGCTATGAGGACCACCCTAGAATATTCTAGAATACTATAGAATGCTAGAGATGTATATGGATAAGTATGTAATTCTCTAGAAATATCTAGGTAACTTAGATATTTTAGGAGG
Organism: Hibiscus tridactylites; assembly: GCA_958450335.1. Classification (NCBI taxonomy): domain Eukaryota; kingdom Viridiplantae; phylum Streptophyta; class Magnoliopsida; order Malvales; family Malvaceae; genus Hibiscus; species Hibiscus tridactylites. The sequence goes on along the minus strand of OY288265.1, from coordinate 33,853,767 downwards.
CAAGATCCTAACCGTTGGATCAAATAAATCTTAGCCGTCCATTTAGGAGGTTGGTGCCTATAAATAGGGCTACCTCCCTCATTTGTAAACCATCCAAGAAGTCCTCTTGTAAAGCATCCTTTGTAAAGCTTCCGTTGTGCAATACAAGGTCCTTTCCTTGTAAACACTCTTGCTCCTTCGTTTTGCCATAGCGTTGCGACATCAAGGCTTACTAGCATCGTGTCGAGTGTGCTAGTGCCGCACGGATTCGAGCTTGAAGAAATAAGTCTGTGACAGTTGGTATCAGAGCAAGTTCCGATCGCTTGGGAGCATGGCCAAGACCGCCAAGAACCAAGTTACTAGCCCATCCGAGACCGAGGTCACGCACGACCAAGGTGGGCATGAAGTAAAGGCCGACCTAGCCGAGGGAAGGCCTCGTTCCAAATCCAAGGACGTACTCTCTAGCTTTGAGTCGCGCTTGACTCGCGTGGAGGAAAGCGTATCGGGCATGGGTGCCCAAGTGGACGACCTTCATGAGCGGATTGAAGGCCTCGAGGTGGAGGATGCCGAGATCCACACAGCCGTGAGAGCAATGAAGATCAAGCTAGAGGAGACCCTGCGCGCGAAAATGGGTGAAGTACGCGACGCACTCTTGGGAGAGCTCACAAAGGTACGTGAGTCATTTCAACATGAACTCGACAACATGCATGCTCAACTAGAAGCATTGCAAGGCGACCTTGCCTTGTGCAAATGTGCTTTGGCAGCCGAGCCAAGCACCACCGTGGAGGCTAGAAGGGTGGAGGTGCCCAAGCCTCGAACCTTTTCAGGGACACGCAACGCCAAAGAAGTCGACAACTTCTTGTATGGCTTGGAGCAATATCTAGAAGCCGTTGGCATCAGGGAGGATGCCCCAAGGATCCAAACTACGACTTTATACCTCACCGACACCGCCATGCTTTGGTGGAGGAGAAGGCGTCTCGATGTCGAGAGAGGTACGTGCACCATTACTACCTTCAATGACTTTAAAAGGGAGCTTAAAAGGCAATTCTATCCGGAGAATGCCGAGGACGAGGCAAGAGCTCGCCTTCGAAGGTTGAAGCAGTCGGGTAGCATCCAAGACTACGTGATAGAGTTCACTAGTTTGGTGCTCGAGATCCCTGATCTGTCCGAGAAAGACTCGCTCTTCTACTTCTTAGATGGTCTCCAAAGTTGGTCCAAGACCGAGTTAAGGCGAAGGGGAGTCCAAACCCTTGCCGATGCGATTGCCGTGGCCGAGAGCCTTATCGACTACTCGAGCCACAAGGAGACCACCCCTAAGCCGAGGGATGAGAGGAGCAGTCATGCCAAAAGTGGGGGAGACAAGGGCTATCCCAAGGAGGGCCATCGAGAAGGCCACTCACCAAGGCACCGAGACTCGTCCCCTTGGAAGAGCAAGGACAAGGGTAAGTCCAAGGAATTCCAAGGTGCGAGGAAGTCACCACCGAGCAATTGCTTCATCTGTGATGGTGACCATTGGACGCGTGAATGCCCACAACGCCAAGCCCTCAACTCACTCCTAGCCAAGCACCGAGAAGGTAGTGACACCGACAGTGGCGATGAGGGTGCACAAATGGGATCCTTGCAACTGATTTCCGCACTTCAATCAGAAGGGGACACCAAGAGGAACAAGGGAAGTTCCATCCCCAAGGTCAAGCCCACGAGAGGGAATCGTGGCAACACGAAGGCCAAGTCCACACCAAAGGCCAGCACGAGGGTAAAGTGCTACCTATGCGAAGGACCTCATGTGATGAGGTCGTGTCCGATATGAAAGCGACTTGTTGCCTACATCAAGAGGGTTGATGGCGAGGCACAACTTGATTCGATAGCCCAAGATCGAGCTGCTAAGCCGAGGGTGAAGACGAGGAAAGCTAGGAGCCAAGTTAGGCCCACCAGCATTACCCCAGCAGCTCTACCGAGACGCGACGAGGGCGTCGCGAGATCAGGTGGGGGAGGATGTCACGCCCCGCCAGGTCGCGACACGGCCAACCGAGGGGCACACCCGCCAAGGTGCACCGAGCAGCACCGAGGTGTGCCACCCAGGTGCGCAACGCACGCCCACAAAGCTTCATCCAAGGGCACTCGGGCCAACAAGGAGGAAATGAGGTGCCTTAGAGATTTTAAGGCCAAGGATGATCCCAAAGAAGGATCTAGAACGACCCGGGATGCTCCAAACGTTTCCACACCCACCCGAGGGGTTCCATAAGGTTCTACATCAATCTAGGCTCACCCGGAGGAACCTAGAAGACCCGAGAAAGATCAAGAGGGCTCGGGACAAGTCCGGAAGGCTCGGGACTAATCTGGACACCTCCGGAACAATCTAGAATACCTTAGACAAGGGTAGAGCTATGAGGACCACCCTAGAATATTCTAGAATACTATAGAATGCTAGAGATGTATATGGATAAGTATGTAATTCTCTAGAAATATCTAGGTAACTTAGATATTTTAGGAGGCAAGATCCTAACCGTTGGATCAAATAAATCTTAGCCGTCCATTTAGGAGGTTGGTGCCTATAAATAGGGCTACCTCCCTCATTTGTAAACCATCCAAGAAGTCCTCTTGTAAAGCATCCTTTGTAAAGCTTCCGTTGTGCAATACAAGGTCCTTTCCTTGTAAACACTCTTGCTCCTTCGTTTTGCCATAGCGTTGCGACATCAAGGCTTACTAGCATCGTGTCGAGTGTGCTAGTGCCGCACGGATTCGAGCTTGAAGAAATAAGTCCGTGACACATAGGTGCCATAAGGATTAAATTGGACCAATAATATCGTGACACGTGTCATGATTTGGTAAGATAATTAAATATATTGAATAAAATTAAAATTGAGATTAAATTAACAAAATGTGTAGTTATATAAATTTATCTAACTGTCATGTAAGCATTTAGTGGCTTGATTGATATCATTTAAATTGTTAAGTGTTTTGATTGACAAAATTGAAATATCAGTGGTCAAAATAAAATCGAGATAATAGTTCAGTGGTCATGAGTATAGTTTATCTATTTTTTTTTATGTATAACAACGTATATAGTGTATCGCTATTTTAAAATTTTCATATTTATCCTTATTCGCATTAAATCTGATTTTTAAAATATACGACTTATCAAATTAAATCAAATTGCAACCAATCAGATTCATGGTTTTTTTATCGTATCATTCCAAATATGAATTTATTACCATTTATGCTTTAAAGACTAAAAATAACACCAAAATATATCATTCAAATATAGTTTGGGAATTTTACAAGTTCGTGGGTCGTTGTTCAATTTTTGATGCTGAAGTTTGGGGAGTAGTTGTCGGCTTAACCCAAGCTTGCGAGTTGGGACTTCAATGAGTTATTGTGGAAGTTGATAGTCTGGATGTTGCTCGCGCGTTGATGAGTGGGAAATTTCTTAATAATGATCTAATGATCTTTGGCTCTCATGAATAAAGACTGAGATGTTCGGATATCGCATATTGCGAGGAATGGAAATTTTGTGGCCGTGGTATTGCTAAGTTAGCTATCGAGGAGTACTTTCTGGTTCATGTTTTGGATATCCTTCCGGAAGGTATTCAAGAGCTATTAGAGCGAGATGGATGTATTTAATTTATTGTTTTCTTTGTAACGTTTTGTTATTTAATGTTAATACGAGTACTCTTTTCTTCTGTTTAAGTTAGAGAAATTTTTAATGAGGCTCGTATTAATATTTCCTTTTCAATAAAAAAAACTCACACCATCAAAAAAAGAAAATAAAAGATTTAGCCATTTATTTAGTTTTATGCAATAGTTTAAAAATGTGTAAATTAATCCACTTGTGTTACTTTAGGATGCAACAAACAAATCACTCTTCTTCTAAAAGTAATAATCCAGTTATATAATTATAAGTTTAAGAACAAACAAGATAATTTTCTTCTACAAATAATAATTCAGTCACTCAATTATAAGTTTATGAGCAAACATGTCACTCAATTAAAATTTTGTGACAAAGAAGTTATTCTATCATTAAAATTGAAACAAGAGCTTGGTATACTAACAATTTTAGACTTTAAAATTCTATGAACTTTCCTAATTCGAAATAATTCAATAAACATAACCCTTAGTATTTTTTAAAAAAAAAGCATCACTGCTTCTAACAACTTACCACACAACATGAAATCAAGTTTAGATCAAATTTAGAGAAAACTCACATCCTCCCTGGGATTACTAACAAATGTGGTTTATAAGTTAAAAAATTATAAGTTTTCTTTAGGGTAAATTACACAAATGACCACCATATTATTAGAAAAGTCACAATTTGACTACCTTATTTTCTTTCGAAGCAATTAAACTATCATAATATTAAATTAGACACATTTTGACCACCAGCCGTTAGAGGTTAACGGAAGGGTGACATGACAATTAAAAAATAAAGGTATAATTATACATTTAGTCCCCGTTACTTATACACTCTATTAATTTTATCCTAATTTTAATTTAATAAAATAAATTAATTATTTTTAAATTCTTGACTCCGAAGCTCTGTTCAAATGGAGCCATACCAACTCTTTAAGCCTCACTCAAAGCCTAAAGAGGCAGCCATGTTATACGATAGTGTGCTAAAGCTTCAAACTTTATAGCCTTACACAAAGAGTCTAAAACCCAGGTAACTCGTTAGTTTCAATGCTTATTCAATCACTTGATTTCCGATCTTTTGCCTTAAGAAAGAACCGTCTTTTCATTCATTTACCGACAAGGTTCCTTCCGGCCGCACTCCAGTTTGTTTCTTCATTTACTACCCTTATTGCTACGAATGGAGTAAACCAATCATTAAAAGTCCCACCTTTCAAAGAAAAATCAAAGCTTGAAAGAATTGGAAAATTAAAACTCTATTCTAAGATTCTGCGCGATTGTGCTTCAGAAGGGTCTTTGAGTTTAGCCAAAGCTCTTCATGGGAAGATAATAAGAATTGGTTTTATGAAACTCTTTAGTGTATGCTTATGAGAATTGTGGGAGCTTTGGTTATGCTTGTAAAGTGACTGATAGAATGCCCGAAAGAGATGTCGTGTCTTGGACTGCTCTGTTTTCTGGTTTAGTTAATGAAGGGTATGGATATGATGTGTTTGATTTTTATTGTTTTATGAAGAAAGATGGAGTTCGGCCAAATGGGCATTGCTTGGCGACTACTTTGAAAGCTTGTTCATTGAATTCGGAATTGTTTTTTGGGACATTGTTGCATGGGGAAGGTGTTAAAGTTGGGCTTTTGTTTGATGTTTTTGTTGGGTCCTCTCTTGTTGATCTTTATGCAAAATGCGGTGAGATAGAATTGGCAGAGAGAGTGTTTGTTTACATGGATAAAAAGAATGTTGTGTCATGGAATGCATTGCTTAATGGATACACCCTAAAGGGTGATGCAGGAAAGATTTTGAATTTGTTTCAAGGGATGACAGAACCTGAATTGAGGTGCAGTAAGTTTACTCTGTCAAATGTGCTCAAAAGTTGTTCGTACTTTGTAAATGTAACATGGGGCTTGATTGCACATTCTTTGGTGATTAAGACTGGTTGTGAGCACGATGAATTTGTTGGTTGTTGCCTTCTTGACATGTATTCAAAATGTGGATTGGCTAGGGATGCACTTAAGGTATTTAAAAGGGTTCAAAGACCCAACATAGTAGCCTGGACTGCAATGATTGACTGCCTTGATGAGCACAGTCAGATTCAAGAAGCAGTGGAGTTGTTTTGCCTAATGAGACACGAAGGGGTAAGCCCCAATCAACATACATTTGCTAGTATTGCTAGTGTAGTTGCTAATTCTGGTGATCAGTTTTTTTTTTTTGTGAAGGCATTCATGCTTGTATACTTAAATATGGATTTGAATCTGAAATCGTTTTGAGCAATGCACTTATTTCGTTGTATATGAAAATCAGGTCAGTCCAAAATGGTTGGCATGTGTTTAAGGAAATGAGTTCCTGGGATTTAGCTTCATGGAATGCTCTTCTTTCTGGATTTCATAGTGATAAAACTTGTTATCAGGGACCGAGTATCTTTCACAAGATGCTTGTTGAAGGTTTTAAGCTTGATATCTATACATTTACTAGCATTTTAAAATCTTGTTCCCATCTTTTAAATCTAAAATTTGGACAGCAAGTGCATGCCCATATAATAAAGAATGGCCTGAATGAGAATAATTCAGTGGGAACATATCTTATTGACTTGTATGTCAAAAATGGATTCTTGGCGGATGCAGACCTACTTTTTAGTCAATTGATTAAGAGAGATCTTTTTCCATGGAGCTCATGTGGCTGTTTCATCTCTGTGACTGCACCCTGTAACTTCTTGTTGAAATGAGAAATCTTTAGCCTTGTTATAGTCATCGATGCAGTCACTTCTGAAGAACACATGAGTCGTTCTTTCTGATGGCAAACTGGCCATTGGAGGAAGACCTCCATTGGCTACCTTCCAAGCTCCGAGCCTGAAAAGATCTCTGATGAAATTGCTGGCGATTTCTATCAGAAAGCTCTGAAACTAATCGACTGAATACTCAGAACATCTGGTCGGAAAAATAATTCTCTAAAAAGTCATTGGTTCCTAATTCCTATGCTTATCAGGTGCAGTGATTCAGTCAAACGATGATTAGCTTCGTCTTTGCCTAGATGTCCTCTTAGCTTGTCTTGATATTCTTTGTAGTGTTCCAGTTCCATCCAAAATGGTATAACAGCTGCAAATTCATGGAAAAATTGGAAATAAAATGGAAGCGCAAGAACGTGGGAGTTTGGGGAGAGGGAAAATTGCATATCTCTTCCACTTTTATATGTTAATATTTAGGTTTTGTACCATATATCACAAAGACCCACTTGGCATAGAGGTAACTTCTAACGGCTAGTGGTCACATTGCATCCAATTTAATAGTATATTGGTTTAATTGCAGAAATAGAAAAAGTAAGGTGGTCAAATTACAACTTTTCTAATAATATAATAGTCATTTATGTAGTTTATTTTTTTTTATCAAATTCATTGAGCCATTTTGGGACACACTTCTAATGTATTGTTTGGGAGGATTTCTTCTCCCCTCACACACTATTTTTTTTAACCTTTAGGCTATATAATTTTTTAAAAAAAGTAGATTAATTATAATTTCATTTTACTTCTTAACGTTTATGTTTTTTCTTCCCATATTTAATTTTAACTCCATCTCTGATAAGGATGAGCAAAGAAACCACCCTACAGTATCTATTGTATCATCTCTAGCAAAAAAGAAAGCAAAACCCAAAGAGCACGCATAGGAACAATAGGATTGGATTATTCTGTGAAGACATTTATTGATTGCTAATTATCCCACCAACAAAAGCAAGAGAAGAAAACATTGAGATCTGATCAAGTACATCTACCATGGATACGCATTATACCAGTTGGAATTATCGTTGCTGAAATAGATCCCATCATCCCTCACGGACCACAAGCAAGAGTTATGATACACTCGACACCGGTGTTCGTCTCTTAAGGCGTTGAAAGCCTCGATATATCGCTGCCTCCCTTCCCACCATATATTGCAGAAGAAGAGTGTGGTTCTGATCAGGTTTATTTTGGTATCCCATGTGTAATCATCATGCGGAAACATCTTCTTCTCACCAATATCCCTGTCTCCAGACTTGCAATGGACTACCAACGGCGGAATCCCCGGTGGCAAATCAGTAGGCACATCGTTGGTTATATGGATGTGATAATTTATAAACAACAGATCTTCACTCACTGCAGTTACGAAAGGATACAATACAGAAAGTGCTAGCATTGAGCACAAAATCTTTTTGAGGTCTGCCATGGTGTGTGATAGCATATGTTTCACAATAAGGTTGTTTAGCTTTTATTCTATGAAGTTGGTTTACCTAATAACCTTTTTAAGGAAAATATAATTATTCTTAGGTAAATTGGATTCAAGCAATTTATCTATATGGTATGTTCTTTATTAAAAGGGATATGATTAAAATAAATATTATCTTGTATTCACATTTGTCAGGTTAAAAATATTACCATTTAAAGCTTAACTCAGAGGAGAGGAGAATATCATTTGTTTTTACACTGAAACAATTTTTTGGGTTCAGTTATCCAGATGTATTTCAATCTGTTAGTTAAATAATCAAATTAATTTTGAATCTATTTTCTATATTCAAATTCTTTTTATGAACAATTTCTACACGCGGAGAGGGAATTTTCTCCTAATAAGTTTTGAACCTCCAATCTAGAGAAGAAGAGAAAGAGTCAACTGAGAGATTTAACCACTCGTTCAAATTTTAAACTGAATAACTATAGCATATTCATATATATTTTTTAGGTGAATAAAAAAATGTGGAAATGATATAGTTATCCATTTATAAATTTAAAAACCATTTATAAATTCATTTCATCATATTATTATTTATTAATTTTATTATACTTTAGTTTATCATCTTATACACTAGCACAAGCGCCTTAATTTTAGAGTTTAGGGGCTTAGTTTAGGGTGTAGGGTTTAGGTATAGAGATTTATAGTTTAAGGTTAGTGATTAGAATTTAGGGTTTAGAGGTTAGGGTTTAGTTTTTAGGGTAATATGATAAGGATTTAGGTTTTAATCTATAAACCCTAAATTATAACCCTAAACTATAAATTTCAACCACTATCCTTAAATTCAAAACTCATACACTTAAGCCCCTAAACTGTACATCCTAAATTAAGTCCCTAAACCGTAAAACTAAGACAATTGTAGAAATTTTTAGTTTCTACCGCCTTAGTATCAAATAATTACCCTTTACTTTATATGGAAGCAATTTTTACATTTATGGTAAGAGCGATATCTTAATTCCTTTTTCTTGACGAACACAGGCCAAAGCCAGCAAATTATATTCCTATATGACAGTTAACATTATTTATTTATTTATTTATTTATAAGGAATGCAATTAAGACGGATTTAAATTAGAACATTATCGTGCTAAATAAATACTATGTTTTCTTTTTATAAATGGTAAAAAATCCAATGGTAAAAAATTTTATAATGGTGACGCACACCGCTGAACATCACTAACGCAATATATTATTGTACACCTTTAATTTTTAATTTTTTATAATTATATATTTTGTCCTTGTTATGTATACATGCTATCAATTTAGTCACCACTATTTACTCATTCAATTATGCATCCCAATTAAAAAAAAATCAACTAATTTAAACCTAGTGTTTAAAAATCTATTAATTTGGTCCTAATTTTAATATATTTCAATAATTAATTTAATTTATTTTAATCTTCATTATATAAGAATTCTATCAATTTAATCAAAAAAATATTTAAAAAATAAAAGGAAGAAGGATAATATATCTCATAACTAAAAACTAATACATCCCAAGTGTAACCACGCGGACCTACTTATGCGTTTCACCTAACTCCGGGTGGTCACAACCTATAATCAAGCTTCCTGTGAAATATCTCAGTCAAAATATCAAAACTAATGTAATTCCCCCACGGGAGATTTACGATCCATACATTTTAAACCTGTTGACGAAGATATATCAAATACTATTCTTAGAACGATTATAAAATCTATCAGTATTGCTTTCAAATCCATCCCAAAGTAGTAAGTAATAGTTTAGTAAAAATGTGGTTACAAGATAGGTGATATGAAAGCATAAATTGTTTAGTTATAAACTAAAACCAACATTCGGCAAAAACCAAAAGATATGTTGTATCAAAATATAGGCATAAGTCACCCAAATACAGACAATTCGTCAGATAAGAACATTACAACAGACTAAATGCTACATGTGTCGATCCTCCAGTTGTCGGGTCCGAAAGAGTAGCCTATAACAAGTATTTGAAAGGAGAGAAGAGAAGGGCATGAGTTAGGGAGCTTACTGTGTACCAATAAGTGCATATCAAACAAGCATGAATACATGTCAATCATATCATAAGAACACATAATAGTTCAATACAAATGCTCGAGTGCATACTAAGGGTTTACTAGTAACTGCCCTCCAACCTTACACCAATATGCAGTCCCCCAGAACTGCATCCAAAGGGACTTATCCTAGGCCCGATGGGCATAGGTGCCACCTAAGTGGATGCCTTAGGTCTATAAGGATTCACCCGTGCTAAAGAATCAGAACCTACTAAAGGGGAGACTGTGAGTCCATAAGGATTTACCAGCTGGATCAGGGCTGTACCGACAAAGACTTTATAATATAACCCAACATTATACCTCGTATAACAATCGGTATTTAGATTCCAGACATGAGTAACAAAATACAGATGAACGAAATATTCTATTGAGAGTATCAGAAACGGATGATTCATGCTTTTGACAAATAAATGGGCATACCATTAAGCAGAGCAGACAATATCATCATTCATCATGCAAACATAGTGTACCATCATATATCAAGCTAATAGGTTACACTACCGATTATAGCAGACAGACATACACTATTATCAAAGATCAAGCAACCACATAGCATAATAACATATCATGTATATAGATCGAGCAAACATACAACGAGTAGGTAGAGTATGATATCATCTATCTAGTTCATCATTTCATCAAGTATATCATCGTTCATAATTAAATCATTAGATTGTTTATTAATGTGTAATAATCCTACAACACATACAACTGAATGTGGCACACATGGAACACACCTCAAAAGCTGGTCGGAGAGGGGTCTAACGGACACCTGCCTCAATGAATTCGGATATAGGGTCGTCTCCTAAATCATGAAAGAGTAACGATCGTAAAGTGAATTAAGTGTTAAACTTGTTCTTATACACAGAGTTTCAATTCATATTGATATTCACTAAAGCGTGAGGGTGAGCGGATCGAGAGGAGCTAGGCTGAGCTGAAGAGTGGTCACACGCGTCTCGAGTACCTTTACACCATTAATACACTATTTTAGTCACTTATTTGTTTTACTGTCATCTGAATTAAATAATTAAGTACATATGCATGATTTGGGTTTAAGGTCAGATTCGAAGGTCTTCGGGTTAAATTTCGCAAAACAGGCTTCAAAATTAGACTTAGGACGTCGAAAAACATACAATAGAGCTTTTTCGGAATTTTGACTTTTTGGTCAAAGCAACGCTGACGTTAGTAGTCAAGTCAACATTGATGTCATCAGACAAGATCAACTGAGTTGACTCGGTGAGTTAACTCACTGAGTCAACTTGGGCAAGTTGACTCACTGAGTTGACACAGTCTCGGGTCATGTTCGGGTTAGAGACGGGTCGGGTTAGAGACAGGTCGAGTCAGACTCGAGTCGGGTTGGACCAGTTCAGTTCGGGCTACTTGGGTCGGGTCATGGGCTGACCGGTTTAACCGGTTCAGACTGGTTCGCTTACCCAAATTGAAACAACCATCGAATGGCCAACAAAATAGTTATCCATTTATAAATTTAAAAACCATTTATAAATTCATTTCATCATATTATTATTTATTAATTTTATTATACTTTTTGGTTATTATCTTATACACTAGCACAAGCGCCTTAATTTTAGAGTTTATGGGCTTAGTTTAGGGTGTAGGGTTTAGGTATAGAGATTTATAATTTAAGGTTAGTGATTAGAATTTAGGGTTTAAAGGTTAGGGTTTAGTTTTTAGGGTAATATGATAAGGATTTAGGTTTTAATCTATAAACCCTAAATTATAACCCTAAACTATAAATTTCAACCACTATCCTTAAATTCAAAACTCATACACTTAAGCCCCTAAACTGTACATCCTAAATTAAGTCCCTAAACCGTAAAACTAAGACAATTGTAGAAATTTTTAGTTTCTACCGCCTTAGTATCAAATAATTACCCTTTACTTTATATGGAAGCAATTTTTACATTTATGGTAAGAGCGATATCTTAATTCCTTTTTCTTGACGAACACAGGCCAAAGCCAGCAAATTATATTCCTATATGACAGTTAACATTATTTATTTATAAGGAATGCAATTAAGACGGATTTAAATTAGAACATTATTGTGCTAAATAAATACTATGTTTTCTTTTTATAAATGGTAAAAAATCCAATGGTAAAAAATTTTATAATGGTGACGCACACCGCTGAACATCACTAACGCAATATATTGTTGTACACCTTTAATTTTTAATTTTTTATAATTATATATTTTGTCCTTGTTATGTATACATGCTATCAATTTAGTCACCACTATTTACTCATTCAATTATGCATTCCAATTAAAAAAAATCAACTAATTTAAACCTCAGTGTTTAAAAATCTATTAATTTGGTCCTAATTTTAATATATTTCAATAATTAATTTAATTTATTTTAATCTTCATTATATAAGAATTCTATCAATTTAATGAAAAAAATATTTAAAAAATAAAAGGAAGAAGGATAATATATCTCATAACTAAAAACTAATACATCCCAAGTGTAACCACGCGGACCTACTTATGCCTTTCACCTAACTCCGGGTGGTCACAACCTATAATCAAGCTTCCTGCGAAATATCTCAGTCAAAATATCAAAACTAATGTAATTCCCCCACGGGAGATTTACGATCCATACATTTTAAACCTGTTGACGAAGATATATCAAATACTATTCTCAGAACGATTATAAAATCTATCAGTATTGCTTTCAAATCCATCCCAAAGTAGTAAGTAATAGTTTAGTAAAATGTGGTTACAAGATAGGTGATATGAAAGCATAAATTGTTTAGTTATAAACTAAAACCAACATCCGGCAAAAACCAAAAGATATGTTGTATCAAAATATAGGCATAAGTCACCCAAATACAGACAATTCGTCAGATAAGAACATTACAACAGACTAAATGCTATATGTGTCGATCCTCTAGTTGTCGGGTCCGAAAGAGTAGCCTATAACAAGTATTTGAAAGGAGAGAAGAGAAGGGCATGAGTTAGGGAGCTTACTGTGTACCAATAAGTGCATATCAAACAAGCATGAATACATGTCAATCATATCATAAGAACACATAATAGTTCAATACAAATGCTCGAGTGCATACTAAGGGTTTACTCGTAACTGCCCTCCAACCTTACACCAATATGCAGTCCCCCAGAACTGCATCCAAAGGGACTTATCCTAGGCCCGATGGGCATAGATGCCACCTAAGTGGATGCCTTAGGTCTATAAGGATTCACCCGTGCTAAAGAATCAGAACCTACTAAAGGGGAGACCGTGAGTCCATAAGGATTTACCAGCTGGATCAGGGCTGTACCGACAAAGACTTTATAATATAACCCAACATTATACCTCATATAACAATCGGTATTTAGATTCCAGACATGAGTAACAAAATACAGATGAAAGAAATATTCTACTGAGAGTATCAGAAACGGATGATTCATGCTTTTGACAAATAAATGGGCATACCATTAAGCAGAGCAGACAATATCGTCATTCATCATGCAAACATAGTGTACCATCATAGATCAAGCTAATAGGTTACACTACCGATTATAGCAGACAAACATACACTATTATCAAAGATCAAGCAACCACATAGCATAATAACATATCATGTATATAGATCGAGCAAACATACAACGAGTAGGTAGAGTATGATATCATCTATCTAGTTCATCATTTCATCAAGTATATCATCGTTCATAATTAAATCATTAGATTGTTTATTAATGTGTAATAATCCTACAACACACACAACTGAATGTGGCACACATGGAACACACCTCAAAAGCTGGTCGGAGAGGGGTCTAACGGACACCTGCCTCAATGAATTCGGATATAGGGTCGTCTCCTAAATCATGAAAGAGTAACGATCGTACAGTGAATTAAGTGTTAAACTTGTTCTTATACACAGAGTTTCAATTCATATTGATATTCACTAAAGCGTGAGGGTGAGCGGATCGAGAGGAGCTAGGCTGAGCTGAAGAGTGGTCACACGCGTCTCGAGTACCTTTACACCATTAATACACTATTTTAGTCACTTATTTGTTTTATTGTCATCTGAATTAAATAATTAAGTACATATGCATGATTTGGGTTTAAGGTCAGATTCGAAGGTCTTCGGGTTAAATTTCGCAAAACAGGCTTCAAAATTAGACTTAGGACGTCGAAAAACATACAATAGAGCCTTTTCGGAATTTTGACTTTTTGGTCAAAGCAACGCTGACGTTAGTAGTCAAGTCAACATTGATGTCATCAGACAAGATCAACTGAGTTGACTCGGTGAGTTTACTCACTGAGTTAACTTGGGCAAGTTGACTCACTGAGTTGACACAGTCTCGGGTCAGGTTCGGGTTAGAGACGGGTCGGGTTAGAGACAGGTCGAGTCAGACTCGAGTCGGGTTGGACCAGTTCAGTTCGGGCTACTTGGGTCGGGTCATGGGCTAACCGGTTTAACCAGTCCACCCGGTTCAGACTGGTTCGCTTACCCAAATTGAAACAACCATCGAATGGCCAACAAAATAGTTAACCATTTATAAATTTAAAAACCATTTATAAATTCATTTCATCATATTATTATTTATTAATTTTATTATACTTTAGGTTATTATCTTATACACTAGCACGAGCGCCTTAATTTTAGAGTTTAGGGGCTTAGTTTAGGGTGTAGGGTTTAGGTATAGAGATTTATAATTTAAGGTTAGTGATTAGAATTTAGGGTTTAGAGGTTAGGGTTTAGTTTTTAGGGTAATATGATAAGGATTTAGGTTTTAATCTATAAACCCTAAATTATAACCCTAAACTATAAATTTCAACAACTATCCTTAAATTCAAAACTCATACACTTAAGCCCCTAAACTGTACATCCTAAATTAAGTCCCTAAACCGTAAAACTAAGACAATTGTAGAAATTTTTAGTTTCTACCGCCTTAGTATCAAATAATTACCCTTCACTTTATATGGAAGCAATTTTTACATTTATGGTAAGAGTGATATCTTAATTCCTTTTTCTTGACGAACACAGGCCAAAGCCAACAAGTTATATTCCTATATGACAGTTAACATTATTTATTTATAAGGAATGCAATTAAGACGGATTTAAATTAGAACATTATTGTGCTAAATAAATACTATGTTTTCTTTTTATAAATGGTAAAAAATCCATTGGTGAAAAATTTTATAATGGTGACGCACACCGCTGAACATCACTAACGCAATATATTATTGTACACCTTTAATTTTTAATTTTTTATAATTATATATTTTGTCCTTGTTATGTATACATGCTATCAATTTAGTCACCACTATTTACTCATTCAATTATGCATCCCAATTAAAAAAAATCAACTAATTTAAACCTCAGTGTTTAAAAATCTATTAATTTGGTCCTAATTTTAATATATTTCAATAATTAATTTAATTTATTTTAATCTTCATTATATAAGAATTCTATCAATTTAATCAAAAAAATATTTAAAAAATAAAAGGAAGAAGGATAATATATCTCATAACTAAAAACTAATACATCCCAAGTGTAACCACGCGGACCTACTTATGCGTTTCACCTAACTCCGGGTGGTCACAACCTATAATAAAGCTTCCTGTGAAATATCTCAGTCAAAATATCAAAACTAATGTAATTCCCCCCACGGGAGATTTACGATCCATACATTTTAAACCTGTTGACGAAGATATATCAAATACTATTCTCAAAACGATTATAAAATCTATCAGTATTGCTTTCAAATCCATCCCAAAGTAGTAAGTAATAGTTTAGTAAAATGTGGTTACAAGATAGGTGATATAAGAGCATAAAATGTTTAGTTCTAAACTAAAACCAACATCCGGCAAAAACCAAAAGATATGTTGTATCAAAATATAGGCATAAGTCACCCAAATACAGACAATTCGTTAGATAAGAACATTACAACAGACTAAATGCTACATGTGTCTATCCTCCAGTTGTCGGGTCCGAAAGAGTAGCCTATAACAAGTATTTGAAAGGAGAGAAGAGAAGGGCATGAGTTAGGGAGCTTACTGTGTACCAATAAGTGCACATCAAACAAGCATGAATACATGTCAATCATATCATAAGAACACATAATAGTTCAATACAAATGCTCGAGTGCATACTAAGGGTTTACTAGTAACTGCCCTCCAACCTTACACCAATATGCAGTCCCCCAGAACTGCATCCAAAGGGACTTATCCTAGGCCCGATGGGCATAGGTGCCACCTAAGTGGATGCCTTAGGTCTATAAGGATTCACCCGTGCTAAAGAATCAGAACCTACTAAAGGGGAGACCGTGAGTCCATAAGGATTTACCAGCTGGATCAGGGCTGTACCGACAAAGACTTTATAATATAACCCAACATTATACCTCATATAACAATCGGTATTTAGATTCCAGACATGAGTAACAAAATATAGATGAAAGAAATATTCTATTGAGAGTATCAGAAATGGATGATTCATGCTTTTGACAAATAAATGGGCATACCATTAAGCAGAGCAGACAATATCGTCATTCATCATGCAAACATAGTGTACCATCATAGATCAAGCTAATAGGTTACACTACCGATTATAGCAGACAGACATACACTATTATCAAAGATCAAGCAACCACATAGCATAATAACATATCATGTATATAGATCGAGCAAACATACAACGAGTAGGTAGAGTATGATATCATCTATCTAGTTCATCATTTCATCAAGTATATCATCGTTCATAATTAAATCATTAGATTGTTTATTAATGTGTAATAATCCTACAACACATACAAATGAATGTGGCACACATGGAACACACCTCAAAAGCTGGTCGGAGAGGGGTCTAACGGACACCTGCCTCAATGAATTTGGATATAGGGTCGGCTCCTAAATCATGAAAGAGTAACGATCGTAAAGTGAATTAAGTGTTAAACTTGTTCTTATACACATAGTTTCAATTCATATTGATATTCACTAAAGCGTGAGGGTGAGCGGATCGAGAGGAGCTAGGCTGAGCTGAAGAGTGGTCACACGCGTCTCGAGTACCTTTACACCATTAATACACTATTTTAGTCACTTATTTGTTTTACTGTCATCTGAATTAAATAATTAAGTACATATGCATGATTTGGGTTTAAGGTCAGATTCGAAGGTCTTCGGGTTAAATTTCGCAAAACAGGCTTCAAAATTAGACTTAGGACATCGAAAAACATACAATAGAGCTTTTTCGGAATTTTGACTTTTTGGTCAAAGCAACGCTGACGTTAGTAGTCAAGTCAACATTGATGTCATCAGACAAGATCAACTGAGTTGACTCGGTGAGTTAACTCACTGAGTCAACTTGGGCAAGTTGACTCACTGAGTTGACACAGTCTCGGGTCAGGTTCGGGTTAGAGACGGGTCGGGTTAGAGACAGGTCGAGTCAGACTCGAGTCGGGTTGGACCAGTTCAGTTCGGGCTACTTGGGTCGGGTCATGGGCTGACCGGTTTAACCGGTCCTCCCGGTTCAGACTGGTTCGCTTACCCAAATTGAAACAACCATCGAATGGCCAACAAAATAGTTATCCATTTATAAATTTAAAAACCATTTATAAATTCATTTCATCATATTATTATTTATTAATTTTATTATACTTTAGGTTATTATCTTATACACTAGCACAAGCGCCTTAATTTTAGAGTTTAGGGGCTTAGTTTAGGGTGTAGGGTTTAGGTATAGAGATTTATAATTTAAGGTTAGTGATTAGAATTTAGGGTTTAGAGGTTAGGGTTTAGTTTTTAGGGTAATATGATAAGGATTTAGGTTTTAATCTATAAACCCTAAATTATAACCCTAAACTATAAATTTCAACCATTATCCTTAAATTCAAAACTCATATACTTAAGCCCCTAAACTGTACATCCTAAATTAAGTCCCTAAACCGTAAAACTAAGACAATTGTAGAAATTTTTAGTTTCTACCGCCTTAGTATCAAATAATTACCCTTTACTTTATATGGAAGCAATTTTTACATTTATGGTAAGAGCGATATCTTAATTCCTTTTTCTTGACGAACACAGGCCAAAGCTAGCAAATTATATTCCTATATGACAGTTAACATTATTTATTTATTTATTTATTTATAAGGAATGCAATTAAGACGAATTTAAATTAGAACATTATTGTGCTAAATAAATACTATGTTTTCTTTTTATAAATGGTAAAAAAATCCAATGGTAAAAAATTTTATAATGGTGACGCACACCGCTGAACATCACTAACGCAATATATTATTGTACACCTTTAATTTTTAATTTTTTATAATTATATATTTTGTCCTTGTTATGTATACATGCTATCAATTTAGTCACCACTATTTACTCATTCAATTATGCATCCCAATTAAAAAAAATCAACTAATTTAAACCTCAGTGTTTAAAAATCTATTAATTTGGTCCTAATTTTAATATATTTCAATAATTAATTTAATTTATTTTAATCTTCATTATATAAGAATTCTATCAATTTAATCAAAAAAATATTTAAAAAATAAAAGGAAGATGGATAATATATCTCATAACTAAAAATTAATACATCCCAAGTGTAACCACGCGGACCTACTTATGCGTTTCACCTAACTCCGGGTGGTCACAACCTATAATCAAGCTTTCTGCGAAATATCTCAGTCAAAATATCAAAACTAATGTAATTCCCCCCACGAGAGATTTACGATCCATACATTTTAAACCTGTTGACGAAGATATATCAAACCCTAAACCCCAAAGTAGTAAGTAATAGTTTAGTAAAATGTGGTTACAAGATAGGTGATATGAAAGCATAAATTGTTTAGTTATAAACTAAAACCAACATTCGGCAAAAACCAAAAGATATGTTGTATCAAAATATAGGCATAAGTCACCCAAATACAGACAATTCGTCAGATAAGAACATTACAACAGACTAAATGCTACATGTGTCGATCCTCCAGTTGTCGGGTCCGAAAGAGTAGCCTATAACAAGTATTTGAAAGGAGAGAAGAGAAGGGCATGAGTTAGGGAGCTTACTGTGTACCAATAAGTGCATATCAAACAAGCATGAATACATGTCAATCATATCATAAGAACACATAATAGTTCAATACAAATGCTCGAGTGCATACTAAGGGTTTACTAGTAACTGCCCTCCAACCTTACACCAATATGCAGTCCCCCAGAACTGCATCCAAAGGGACTTATCCTAGGCCCGATGGGCATAGGTGCCACCTAAGTGGATGCCTTAGGTCTATAAGGATTCACCCGTGCTAAAGAATCAGAACCTACTAAAGGGGAGACCGTGAGTCCATAAGGATTTACCAGCTGGATCAGGGCTGTACCGACAAAGACTTTATAATATAACCCAACATTATACCTCATATAACAATCGGTATTTAGATTCCAGACATGAGTAACAAAATATAGATGAAAGAAATATTCTATTGAGAGTATCAGAAACGGATGATTCATGCTTTTGACAAATAAATGGGCATACCATTAAGAAGAGCAGACAATATCGTCATTCATCATGCAAACATAGTGTACCATCATAGATCAAGCTAATAGGTTACACTACCGATTATAGAAGACAGACATACACTATTATCAAAGATCAAGCAACCACATAGCATAATAACATATCATGTATATAGATCGAGCAAACATACAACGAGTAGGTAGAGTATGATATCATCTATCTAGTTCATCATTTCATCAAGTATATCATCGTTCATAATTAAATCATTAGATTGTTTATTAATGTGTAATAATCCTACAACACATACAACTGAATGTGGCACACATGGAACATACCTCAAAAGCTGGTCGAAGAGGGGTCTAACGGACACCTGCCTCAATGAATTTGGATATAGGGTCGGCTCCTAAATCATGAAACAGTAACGATCGTAAAGTGAATTAAGTGTTAAACTTGTTCTTATACACAGAGTTTCAATTCATATTGATATTCAGTAAAGCGTGAGGGTGAGCGGATCGAGAGGAGCTAGGCTGAGCTGAAGAGTGGTCACACGCGTCTCGAGTACCTTTACACCATTAATACACTATTTTAGTCACTTATTTGTTTTACTGTCATCTGAATTAAATAATTAAGTACATATGCATGATTTGGGTTTAAGGTCAGATTCGAAGGTCTTCGGGTTAAATTTCGCAAAACAGGCTTCAAAATTAAACTTAGGACGTCGAAAAACATACAATAGAGCTTTTTCGGAATTTTGACTTTTTGGTCAAAGCAACGCTGACGTTAGTAGTCAAGTCAACATTGATGTCATCAGACAAGATCAACTGAGTTGACTCGTTGAGTTAACTCACCGAGTCAACTCGGGCAAGTTGACTCACTGAGTTGACACAGTCTTGGGTCAGGTTCGGGTTAGAGACGGGTCGGGTTAGTGACAGGTCGAGTCAGACTCTAGTCGGGTTGGACCAGTTCAGTTCAGGCTACTTAGGTCGGGTCATGGGCTGACCGGTTTAACCAGTCCACCCGGTTCAGACTGGTTCGCTTACCCAAATTGAAACAACCATCGAATGGCCAACAAAATAGTTACCGGAGTTACCCAAAAGCCGTGATTCTGTCAGAAAACATAGATCGTCAATCACAGTTTCGATCCATACAATAATAATGTGAAACAAGCCTGAAAATCCAACGGAAATTACCTATCACGCACTCAAACAACCAGAAAATGATGAGGCTCCGACGAGGGCCTTGCCGGTGTCGGACGGAGGATCAAATAACTAGGTTTTACTCGACTCAGGATGAGAAGCTTGCTTGTGGCGGCGGCGCATCAAACGGACTGGAGGGATAGCCGGAATCGAAACTAGAACCCTAAAGTTTTCGATATAGCTTCGAATGGTGATTCACGATGATTGGAGAAGGCAGACGGTGCGTGGAGATGGGGGTTTTGGTTAGGGATTAACGGGGAACACCTCGGCACCGACGGTGAGCACCACGACACGACGAACGGACTGGAGGGACAGTCAGAATCGAAACTAGAACCCTAAAGTTTTTGATGAAGCTTCGAATGGTGATTCACGATGATCGGAGAAGGTAGACGGCGCGTGGAGATGGGGTTTTGGTTAGGGATTGATGGGGAACACCTCGGCACCGGCGGTGAGCACCACGGCACGGCGGTGGAGGCAGATCGGGCGGACGAACGATTTTAGGGGAAATTTTTAGAACCTTCTAGGTTCTCTCGGTTCTCGAACAGTCAAAATAATTGAAGGTATGAGAGAAGTCATATTTTATTATCTGATATAATAATTATGAGACACAACTTAAAATTAAGTTGGTGTAAGACTAGTCCAAGAGCAATCCTTGGCTCTATGGTTAAAACGTTGGATGGTGAGGGTTGAGGTCGTGGGTTTGAGCCTCAACGCCTTCACCTTCATTTCCCTCTTTTATTATTATTATTATTATTATTATTATTATTATTATTATTATTATTATTATTATTATTATTATTATTATTATTATTTATTTTAACCGGGTGTTACAACTCTCCCCTTCTTAAGAAACATTTCGTCCTAGAAATTTACCAGAATCAAACAGATGTGGAAACTGCTTTCTCATGGATCCTTCGATCTCTCATGTAGCCTCACTAGGACTCCAATTTCTCCATTGTACCTTTACCATCGAAATGTGTCGATTCCTCAGAACTCTCTCATCAAAATCCAAGATCAGAATTGGTTCCTCCTGAAAGGACAAGTCTGACTTCAGCTCTACATCCTGAACCTGAATGACATGACTCGGATCTGGATGGTATTGCCTCAACATGGACACATGAAAAACATTATGGATACAATTGAGCCGAGGAGGTAATTCAAGTTGATAGACAACTGTCCCAAATCTCTCCACGATACGATACGACCCAATGAATCTCGGACTCAGCTTACCCTTGCACCCAAATCTCAGAACTTTCTTCAATGGGGATACTTTCAGAAAAACTTGATCACCGACCTCAAACTCAATATCATTTCTTCTCCGATCAGCATAAGATTTTAGTACGTCAAAGGCCTCTTTGAGAAGATCACAGATTAATCTGACGGTCTCTTTAGTCTCTTGGATTAACTCCAAGCCCTAAGTCTTCTTATCATACAACTCGGTTCAACAGATAGGAGTTCGACACTTGCGACCATACAAAGCTTCATAAGGTGCCATGCGAATACTAGCATGATAGCTGTTATTATAAGCAAACTCGGCCAAGGGCAAGAAATTCTTCCAACTACCGCAGAAGTCTATCACGCATCCCCTTAACATATCTTCTATAATCTGAATTATTCTCTCAAACCGACCATCGGTCTGAGGGTGGAAGGATGTACTGAAATTCAAATGTGTACCCAATGCATTATGCAAGGCCGACCATAAATGAGAAGTGAACCTTGGATCTCGATCAGATATGATAGATAAGGGTACACAATGCAATCTGACGATCTTTGAAATATACAACCTAGCCAGCTTTTCTAGAGAATAAGTAACTCGTACGAGAATAAAGTGAGCTGACTTGGTGAGTCGATCAACAATAACCCAGACAGAATCCTTTTTAGAAGGAGTTAGAGGCAATCCATTAACGAAATCCATCGTGATACGCTCCCATTTCCACTAAAGAATCTTAATGGGCTGTAATAAACCAGAAGGATGTTGATGTTCCGCTTTGACTTGCTAACAAGTCATACACTTTAATACATAATTTGATATATCCTTCTTCATACCCTCCCAATGGTACTTTTGCTTCAGATTTTGGTTCATCTTGTCTCCACCAGGATGCATAACATAAAGGGCTGTTATGAGCCTAACTAAGTATAGCTCGCTTCAAGTCAGAATTATCGCAGACACAATAACGAAGCTTGAAGCACAGAACGCCATCCTTGTTGAAGGCATAAACAGATGTGGATCCCTACATAACTTATTTCATGACTAGAATTAAGGAACTATCTAAGAGTTGTTTGGCCTTTATCTCTTCGGCCAAAGTTGGTTTAAATTGCAACTCCGCTAGAAAACTACCATCACTATAAATACTCATCCTGGTAAACAAAGATCTCAGGTCGGATATGGTCTTACGACTCAAAGCATCGGCAACAACATTGGCTTTTCTTGGGTGATACTCAATCACACAATCACACTCCTTTAGAAGCTCAACCCAACGACTTTGCCTCATATTTAAATCACTTTGAGTGAGGATATACTTCAAGCTCTTGTGATCAGTAAAGATATAACACTTCTCTCCGTAGAGATAATGCCTCTAGATTTTCAAAGCAAAGATCACCGCAGCTAACTCGAGGTCATGGGTCAGATAGTTACACTCATGTGGTCGTAACTGACGTGATGCATAAGCGATACCCTTCCCATCTTGCATTAGTACACAACCAAGTTCGGAGTGTGAAGCATCACTATACACTGAGAAGTCCTTCCCAGACTCGGGTTGTGAAAGAACTGAGGCTTAAGTCAATGATGTCTTCAATTTCTTAAAACTAGCTTGTTGGGCAGCATACCAAGCAAAACGGACATTCTTCCTCAAAAGCTTCGTCAAAGGGGCAACAACAATTGAGAAACCCTCGACAAAGCGGTGGTAGTAACCCGCTAAACCCAGAAAGCTACAAATCTTAGAGACATTCTTGGGTTGCTTCCAACTAGTGATAGCCTCTATCTTACTGGATCAACCTGAATTCACACTTGCTCAGCTTAGCATATAGACGATGCTCTCTCAAGGTTTGCAGAACAATCTTCAAATGCTCAACATGCTCAGATTCTGTCCAAGAATAAACCAAGATAACATCATTAAACACCACAACAAACTGGTCTAAATAGTGTCGGAACACACGGTTCATTATGTCCATAAAAACCGTAGGTGCATTGGTCAAACAAAAATGCATAACAAGAAACTCATAGTGCCCATATCTAGTGCAGATAGCCATATTTGCAACATCAGATCACTTTATCTTCAGTTAATAGTATCTAGACCAAAGATCAATCTTTGAGAAAACCGTGGCTCCCTGAAATTGATCAAACAAATCGTCGATCCTGGGTAACGGGTATTTGTTCTTAATTGTCAGTTTGTTCAACTTCCGATAACCAATGCATATCAGAGTGAACCATCTTTCTTCTTAACGAAGAGGACTGGAGCTCCCCAAAGAGAGGAGCTAGGTCGAATGAAACCTCGGTCAAGTAGCTCCTGCAACTGAATTTTAAACTCTTTAAATTCTTTAGGGGCCATACGATAGGGATTCATGGATACAGGTGCAGACCCCAGATAAGTCTCAATCTCAAACCCAACATCCCTATTTGGAGGTAACCTCGACAACTCTTCGGGGAAGACATCAGAAAATTCGCTGACAGTGTGAAGTTCTTCAATCTTGGATAGAGAACCCTTCGTATTCCGGAGACAAGCAATGAAGGTCTCGTATCCTTTTCCAAATCATTTTGTCGATGGTCAGTGAAGATACTACATTAGATAGATAACCTCGATGTTCACCTATTAGAACCACTAATTGAGTATTAAAAGTCTTCAGGGTTGCCCTTTTCAATTCACAATCAAGGTAACCCGGTGCTCGGTCAACCAATCCATACCCAAGATCAAATCGAAATCCTCCATTGGAAGCTCCATAAGATCAACCAAAAAGATTTCCCCTTGAACCTCAAGAGAACAACGTCGAAACACCTTATCCACGATCACTAACTGACCCACTGGGCTAATAACTATAACAACATTCTCTGTGGCTTCTATCAGAAATGGAAGGTCTCGGGAAACAGATCTTGAAATGTAGGAGTGGGTAGAACCATTATCGAGCAATGCAAAGTATGGGACAGAGAAGATTGTAAATGTACCTGCTATAACGTCCAGCTTATCTCTATTCTCATGTCGTCTGGTAGCATAAACAAGTGCTGGCTGCCTAGCCTTAGACAAAACTGGTCCCCCACTCTAATAGGACCGTGCTCTAGAGTCTTTCCTAGCAACAAATGTAGAGGGCCTACTCTGACTACGACCCCTGGCGAGAGTCTGTACGGAAGTTTGTGAGCGTGTAGGGGTCTGGGAGGATGCCTAGGGTGCAGAAGATGGAACATGACAATTCTTCAGAAAATGGTCTCCAGGCCCACATAGAAAACATGTACCGATCTTCCGTCTACACTCGCCCCCATGTTGCTTGTCATAGTGCACACAAAGGGGTATAGGGGTGAAACCAGACGAATCACCTCTACTAGCAGCTGGGGTCGAAGAAGCATCAGGCCTGGATCCAAAATTACCTCTCTAATGACCAGAAGTGCGATTCGTCTTACCAGGATGCGAGGAAGGCTCAAGAATAGGAGGCCTCTTAGAACGCTCTTGGTCAACTCTACCTCCACCAGTGGCTGCTAGCTCAACTTCTTCCATGTCTTTAGCTTTCTCAACTATAGTATCGAAGTCCTTATCCAGATGACCAACAACATGCACACATAGCTCATATCTTAGCCCCATCACAAATTTATGACACTTTTCCCTCTCGGTAGGCACCAAACTAGCCCCAAATCTGAGCAACCCAAGAATTTTGTCTCATACACGGATACAGACATATCTCCCTGAGTCAAGGTCCTGAATTGTTCTTGCACCTACCTCATGTAGCGCTCGCCAACAAACCGGCTCTTGAAGCGCTCCTTGAAGAAGTCCCAAGTCAAACGGGCCGCAGGAACACTACTAACCACATATTCCCCCCAAGTGCGAGCATTTCCATACAACATAGAGACGACTCCCAAATATCTCTTGGGTGACTCAAGACCCAAAGAATCCATATGCCT
Source organism: Hibiscus tridactylites (assembly GCA_958450335.1). Classification (NCBI taxonomy): domain Eukaryota; kingdom Viridiplantae; phylum Streptophyta; class Magnoliopsida; order Malvales; family Malvaceae; genus Hibiscus; species Hibiscus tridactylites. The sequence goes on along the minus strand of OY288265.1, from coordinate 33,828,103 downwards.
CTCTAGATTGTGGAGCCATTCCTATGCCTCGATCGGGGCTCCACCAGTATGGCCATCAAAATTTCTCGCCCATTCGTGATCAAATTCTGAAAGATGGGAACCTCAAGGACAATACCAGCTACTCTAACCACACCAATAATCAACTACAGAAACTGCCTACTAAGGGCTTCGTCAGTAACAGATGTGGGAGGCTCAGAAGAAGACGGTGCTCCTCTAACTAGAGTAGACACATCGATCTCAGAGGTAGACTAAGAAGCAGTCACTACAGTAGGACCAGATGGTACAGAAGGCTCGATAGGACCAGAGACAGAAGCTGAAGTAGGTGGCTCAACCACCGAATCATTCATATCATTAGCAAACCGAACAGGTCTACCACGTCTCCGAATAGGTCGGCGTCCTCTTACAACACTCATAGCAGAGGATCACTACAAGGAATAAGCTTAGGGTCAATTCATAGCAATGGAGATTCGAACACAATTAAACAGACATAATTGGGTGACTTAACTAATTTCAAAACACCTTTTTTGTAAAACTTTTCTAGTATTGCGTCAAATGGACTCATACACATTCTGAGGTTTTTAAAACCAAAAGCTCTAATACCACTAAATGTAACCACCTGGACTTGCTTATGCGTTTAACCTAACTTCGGGTGGTCACAACCTATAATCAAGCTTCCTGTGAAATGTCTCAGTCAAAATATCAAAACTAATGTAATTCCCTCTACGAGAGATTTACAATTCATACCTTAAAAACCTGTTGACAAAGATATATCAAATACTATTCTCAGAACGATTATAAAATCTATCAGTATTGCTTTCAAATCCATCCCAAAATATGAAGTAATAGTTTAGTAACACGTGGGTACAAAATAGGTGATATGAAAGCATAAAGTGTTTAGTTATAAACTAAAGCCAACATCCGGAAAAAACCAAAAGATATGTTGTATCAAAATATAGGCATAAGCCACCCAAATAAAGACAGTTCGGAAGATAAGAACATTACAACAGACAAAATGCTAAAATGTGTCGATCCTCCAGTTGTCAGGTCCAAAAGGGTAGCCTATCACAACTATCTGAAAGGGGAGAAGAGAAGGGCATGAGCTAGGGAGCTTAGTGTGTACCAATAAGTGCATATCAAACAAGAATGAATACATGTTAATCATATCATAAGAAGACATAATAGTTCAATACAAATGCTCGAGTGCATACAAAGGGTTTACTAGTAACTACCCTTCAACCTTACACCAATATGAATTCCCCCAAAACAGTATCCATAATGACTTACCCTAGGCTCGATGGGCATAGGTGCCACCTAAGGGGCTGCCTTAGGTCTATAAAGATTTAATCGTTCTAAAGCATTGGAACCTACTCAAGGGGAGACCTTGAGTCCATAAGGATTTACCAGCTGGATCAGGGCTGTATCGACAAAGACTTCATAATATAACCAAACAGTATACCCATATAACAATCGATATTCAGATTCCAGACATGAGTAACAAAATACAAAGGACAGACATATTCTATTTAGAGTATCAGAAACAAAGGATTCATGCTTTTGAAAAATAAATGGGCATACCATTAAGTAGAGCAGACAATACCATCATTCATCATGCAAACATAGTGTACCATGATAGATCAAGCTAATAGATTACACTATTGATTATATCAGACAGACAATATTATCAAAGATCAAGCAACCACATAACACAATTACATATCATGTATATAGATCGAACGAACATACAATGAGTAGGTAGAGTATGATATCATCTATATAGTTCCTCATTTCATCAAGTATACCATCGTTCAGAATTAAATCATTAGATTGTTTATTAATGTAATAATCCTACAACGCATACAAATGAATGTAGCACATATAGAACACACCTCAAAAGCTGGTCGAAGAGGGGTCCAACAGACACCTGCCTCAGTGCGCTCGAATACAGGGTCAGATCCTAAATCATTAAAGAGTAACGGTCGTAAAGTGAATTAAGTGTTAAACTTATTGTTATACAAAGAGTTTAAATTCATACTGATATTTACTAAAACGTGAGGATGAGCGGATCAAGAAGAGCTAGGCTGAGCTGAAGAGTGGTCACATGCGTCTCGAGTACCTTTACACCATTAATACACTATTTTAGTCACTTATTTGTTTTACTATTATCTGAATTAAATAATTGAGTACATATGAATGATTTGGGTTTAAGGTCAGATTTGGGCGTCTTCGGGTTAGAATTTCGCAAAACAGGCTTCTAAATTAGACTCAAGACGTCAAAAAACATAAAATAGGGCTTTTTCAGAAATTTTGACTTTTTGGTCAAAGTCAACTCTAACGTCAATAGTCAAGGCAATGCTGACGTCAGCATCATGTCATAAAACAAGGTCAATTGAGTTGACTCAGCGAGTTAACTCACTAAGTCAACTTGGGAGAGTTGACTCAACGAGTTTACACAGTCTCAGGTCGGGTTCGGGTCAAAGACGGGTCGGGTTGGACCGGTTCAGTTCAGGTTACTTGGGCCGGGTCATGGGCTAATCGGTTTAACCGGTCTAGCTGGTTCAGGCCGGTTCGCTTACCCAAATTGAAACAATCATCGGAGGCCACCGGAATAGTCGCTGGAGATGCCCAAAAGTCATGATTCTATCGAAAAACATAGATGGTCAATCACTGTAACCCCTCGTCCCGGTCCGGACGCTTGACCGATCCGAGTGGGCTACACGGAGATAACCAAGATGAAACCCGTTAAGGCTCCACTTCGGTTGCCGACCCTAGGAAAAGCTTTTTCATTTATTATCTTATCTAGATGCGTTAATTAAACCTAAGCGTGAAACGACAGCGGAAACAAGGCTCACGAGAAGCCTAACATCAAACAGGGCCTAAGCCCAACCCCTGAAACCCTTTAGAGATGTCAAAAAGCCCATTTACATGCATGCGTTTCGAAACAGTCATAGCCCGTTTCGAAACACGGGCTCCAGTTTGAAAAGCCAGACACCCGTACCGAAATGCATCCACCCTGTTTCGGAACAAGGTCCCATTTTGCCTAATCGTTTCGATACCTGTTTCGAAACAGGCAATTCCAGTAACCAAAGTGTTTCGAAACTTGTTTCGAAACAAGGGCTCACAATAGCCAAACCGTATCGAAATGAGTTCCGATACGGGGGCCCTGGAACCACACCCGTTTCAAAACAGGGCAACCCGTTTCAAAACACCTACTGTCTGTGAATTCTCAAAATCATTCTAAAACATCTCCAAACGGTCCCAAACGTCCTTAACGACCCCAAGAAGCATACATAACAAACGAACACACTCTAGAGGCATGCACCCTATCGCAAATATACTCAAATTCACAAAGATATAAGATAGGGCATTCATTCAAAAGGTCATACATAGCATTCAAGCTTCATGCATTACAAGAGTATACATGGCATACACTTAAGCATTCAAGACAACATGGTTTACAAGCATTCAAGGCAACCAAAACCCAACCAACAACATGGCATTTAAAGGAGTCTAACATGCTCCTAAACAACCAACATCAACATACTTCAAAAGGATCAAACAACATATACATGTCCCATTGCTTGACCATTACATCATTTAACTAAAATGTCCATACATGATATCTAAGATAGCACCACAAAGCACACTTGGAGGCCCATTCTTGCACAAGCAACCCACGAGCTACGGATCTGCATTGTCGAACAAAATAGAACGTAAGCATAAAGCTTAGTGACGGTAAGCTCATTAAAACAAACCTCGACAATGCAGGGTCCAAGAACGAGCACAACCAAGGTAGAATGCATGATCTTACCTTCGATCCTCATGAGCCAAAATACACATGATGCATGAACAATTATCCAATAATATGTCATGCTCAACAAGCTTAAATTCACATCATATGTAAACACATATAATAATCCACATAGAAATCACATTCCATAACATATTGATTCATATATCAACTCATATTGGCACCTAGCTATGACTCGAATACGCGGATAAACACGTTGAAACTCACATCGAACACAACCATTACCTGATGTTCAGCCTTAACTCGCTGACACACCAAACACTTGCTCACAAACTCTGCAACATCCTTCTTCAAACCCACCCAATAGTACTCATCACGAAGATCACGATACATCTTAGTACTACCAGGGTGCATAGCAAAAGGACTACTATGACCCTCAGTCAGAATAGCACGCCTCAACTCAGCATCAGCAGGCACTACTATTCGACTACCAAAACACAACACACCATCATCATTAAAGCAGAAATCCGAAGGCCTACCCTCCGCGATATCCTGAACATGAGACACCAAGGAATCATCGAGCAACTGCTTTTCCTTGATCAACTGAACAAAAGATGGTTTCACTTGCAACTCAGCCACAAGGCCACCATCACGCGAAATACTCAAGCAAGCAAACATAGCTCTCAGCTCAACAGCTACTTTCCTACTCAAGGCATCTGCAACAACATTAGCCTTTCCAGGATGATACTCAATCGTCAGATCATAATCCTTGAGCAACTCCAACCAACGCCGCTGCCTAAGATTCAACTCCTTCTGAGACATCAGATACCTCAGACTCTTGTGATCCGTGTACACAGTACACTTCTCACCATACAGATAATGCCTCCAGATCTTCAGAGGAAAAACCACTGCAGCCAGCTCAATATCATGCGTAGGGTAATTGCGCTCATGCACTTTCAACTGCCGCGATGCATAAGCCACCACCTTACCCTCTTGCATCAGCACACACCCCAAACCAACATAGGATGCATCACTATAGACCACAAACTCTTTCCCTGATTCAGGCTGAACCAAGATAGGAGCTTGCGTCAAAGCCGCCTTCAGCTTCTCAAAAGCCTGCTGTCTCACTTCCGTCCACTCATACTTAACATCCTTTTGCAACAGCTTTGTCAAAGGAGCAGCGATCTTGGAAAAACCATCCACAAACCTTCCGTAGTATCCCGCCAAACCAAGGAAACTACGGACCTCATGAACAGACTTAGGAACCTTCCAGTTCATCACCGTCTCGATCTTCTGAGGATCAACACGAATCCCCTCAGCTGAGACTACATGCCCAAGAAACACCACCTCCTTAAGCCAGAACTCACACTTGCTCAGCTTAGCATAAAGCTGATTCTCCAACAAAGCTTGCAAAACAATCCTCAAATGCTCTTCATGCTCCTCCTCAGTACGCGAGTACACAAGGATATCATCAATGAACACCACAACAAACTTGTCCAGGTATTCATGAAACACACGGTTCATCATATCCATGAAAGCAGCAGGAGCATTTGTCAAACCAAACGGCATCACAAGGAACTCATAATGCCCATACCTTGTCCTGAAAGCTGTCTTAGGCACATCCACATCCTTCACCTTCAACTGATAATACCCTGACCTCAAATCAATCTTAGAGAACACAGCAGCTCCCCGAAATTGATCAAAGAGATCATCAATCCTCGGTAAAGGATACCGATTCTTGATAGTCAACTTGTTCAGCTGACGGTAATCAATGCACATTCTCATAGTGCCATCTTTCTTCTTCACAAACAAGACCGGTGCTCCCCAAGGTGACACACTCGGCCGGATGAAACCACGATCAAGCAACTCTTGCAACTGCGTCTTCAGCTCCTTCAGCTCCTTAGGTGCCATTCTATAGGGAGTAATGGACACAGGAGTTGTATTCTCATACAGCTCAATTCCAAACTCCACCTCGCGATTAGGGGGTAAACCAGGCAACTCCTTAGGAAAAACACCAGGAAACTCTTTCACAACTCGGATATCTTGCACCCTCAACTCCTTAGAGCTAGGATTCATCACAAAAGCTAAATAAGCTTCGCAACCTTGCCTCAGCATCCTGCTCGCCTCCAAGGTTGACACCACATTGGCAAGAAACTTCACATTCTCACCAACCACAACAACTTCATAATCATCCGCAAGCTTAAGCGAAACTCGCTTATTTTCACAATCCACAACAGCACGATGCTCAGCAAGCCAATCCATACCAAGGATCACATCAAAACCATAGAAGGGCAACTCCATAAGATCAACATGAAAAACATGTTCTTGAACAACCAAGGGACACCTTCTATAAAGCTTTCGAGTCACAACAGTTTCACCAAAAGAACTAGTGACACGAACACCAACATCCAAAGACTCAACAGGCAAACCAAGCAATTCAGCATGCTCACGCAAAATGTATGAATGCGTAGATCCAGAATCAATCAAAGAAAGCAATGACAAGGATTGCAAAGTAAAGGTACCTGCAATCACATCTGCATCATTCCTTCCCTCACGCTGAGCATACACCCTCGCTTGGCCTCCACCTTCAGGCTGAATAGCCACAACATGGGCTACTCCACGTCCACCTTCCTCTCTCCTCTGGAAATTTCCACGGCCGCGCCCACGACCTCTCTGTGGTGCAGCAACAGCAGGAGCACGCACTTGATCACCAGCCAACCTAGGACAATCTCGCCTCAAGTGATCTGTGGATCCACAATTCCAGCACCCATTACCAGCTGCCGCAACAGGAGCTTGCACCTCCCTCATAGCACGAGGACAGTCACGCTTCATGTGACCACGTGAACCACAGATCCAACAAGCACTAGGGTCAGCTCTAGCATTGCCTCCTCTAGCAGGTGCACCACCACCTCTCTTAGCTGAGGACTGATACTTCTGATCACGTCCCCTCTTGTTCCGTCCACCACCGGAACTAAACTCAGCAGCTCTCTTACCAGAACTTGCTCCAGCACCTTTCACAGACATACCCAAGTTCATCTCAATGTCCTTGGCTCGACCCACCAATACATCAAAATCATCATACTCGGTGGCCAGCACATACATTTTCACATCCGTCACAAGACCATAACGGAACCTCTCGCACCTTGCCCGCTCATCAGGTATCAGCTCCGGTGCATACTGACTGAGTCGCACAAACTGCACTTCATACTCAGCCACACTCATGCTCCCTTGGGTAAGAGACATGAATTCACGCTTCTTCTCATCAAGATATCTCACTCCAAGATATCTCCTCTTGAACACATTCTGAAAGAATGTCCAAGTGATGTCAGCTTCAGCCATCCCAGCTATGGTGGTCGTCCACCACGTATACGCATCGTCCTGCAGCAAGGACACAACACAACCCAGCTTTTGCACATCCGTGCAGCTCATCTGTCCCAAGATTCGCTTGGTACTCTCTAGCCAAGCTTCCAAACTCTCAGCAGACATACCCCTGAACTCAGTCCCACCAAGACTGCGCAGACGCTCCAAAGGTAGTCTAACTCCAGCATCTCCCTGATGCCCAGCTCCTTGAGCTCCAGCTACTGCTGCTCGAAAAGCACCCGCAATAGCTTGTACTAACATAGACATATCAGGCATAGCTTGCCCCTGACCAATCTCTGGTCCAGCAGCTCCAGCACCAGCTGCAGCTCCAGCTCTCTCCCTCTCAGCACCACCACCACCAGGTGGAGGAGGAGGTAACACCGCCCTACCCGCATTCTCTTCGTTCTCATTCTCGATAGGAGTCGTAGCTCTCACGTTACCCCTTAACTCTCTACGTGGTGCCATATTTTTACCATGCAATAACAATGCAAATAAAACAAAGTCAGGCCCAGCAAGGTAAGCAATCCAAGTATTCAAGCTCAATTTCCTTCAAAATCAACATCATTTCTTTAGCTTTGGTTTGGCAATGGGTACCCTGAACATGCTACATCACAGCATACAACTCAATTGCATCCAAATCACAAGCCACTAAACATGCTTTCGAACAACAAGCATATAAGGCATACATACTTCAATCATGCACACATTCACTCCCATTTACTCGATAACCTGGCTCTGATACCACCAAATGTAACCCCCTTAACCCGGCCTAGACGATTGACCCGAATTAAGAAAGTCACACGGGGAAAACCAAAGTCAACCCGAAAGTCAACCTTGATTAACCACCTTTTTTTTCTTTTAAATCTTGTCTAGATGCATATTAAACCTTAGATATGATCATACAACAACATACTCAAAGATCATAAACATCAGAGATCAAACAGGGACCCAATTGAACAAATTACAACTTTAGGGACCAAATTGTAATTTCTGATAAATATGAGGACTTAACTCAAATTTAAGTTACCAGCTTGTAATTAGTCAGGTTTCATGCTTCTCTGTGAAATTTCAGCTCAAAAGGACTTCCCAAACTCATACAATTGCACAAACAAGATTCAGGACCAAAATGCAAACATTTCAAAACATTTAACTGCCAATGTCAGCCCCCAACGGTCACCCGTTCCGAAACAGGTAGAGCCCGTTTCGAAACGCGGGGCCGTTCCGCAACGCGTACCGCAACACGGGCTGGCAGTAGCCAAACCGTTTCAGAACGGTCCCTCCCGTTTCGGACGCCTGGGCTTGTTTAAGGCACCCGTTCCGAAACGGTAGGTACTGTTCCGAAACGCCCTGCACAGATTGCCCCAAAATGCAAACTTAAACATGCAATTAAACATCCAATCATGCTTCTATGGCCACCAAACTTTACCAGCATGCAATTCAACCTATTTGAGACATACTTGCATCAACAATTCATCGAAACAACATCATATACGAAAAGCCCCAAATCTATAGGCATGCTTCCTACACAAGCAAGCCATACAAGCATAAACTTCCAAATCAAGCATATAATGGCCAAACACAAAAACCAACATTCTCAACAACATTCAACATACTTAGGGAGTTCAAAACCTCTCCCAAAACATACACATAGGTCCCCCATTGCCAAATTACCAAAAGCTAAAAATGTAATTAAGAAACCTTCCATACTTTGAGCTTTACTTTCACTTGAATGCTTGCCCTTCTTGCTGCCCTCAAAGTACTCTAATGTTCTGCATTATTGAATTAAGAAAACGAAAGAGAGCGTAAGCAAAAGCTTAGTGAGGAATGCTCATAAAACAATTCAATAATGCATTTATAAAACATTTATAAATCATGCTTCAAATCATCAATTGCACATGCTCAAAAAGCATACTTAAAACAAGCATCTCATGCTTCATATCATAACATGTCATATTGGCCACAAGTGATAAGTTCCATTTCTTTAAAAACAAGTTCATCAACTTTCACCCCAAGGACTTTTAAACACCTTGGCCCCAAGGACTTTTAAACACCTTGGCCATGGACTTTTAAACACCATGAAAGAGGACCACACAAGGACTTTTAACCACCTTTGTGTCCGCATCAAGTTTCACCCCAAGGACTTTTAAACACCTTGGCCCCAAGGACTTTTAAACACCTTGGCCCCATGGACTTTTAAACACCATGGCCCCATGGACTTTTAAACACCATGGAAAGGATCACACAAGGACTTTTAACCACCTTTGTGTCCGTAGCAAGAATCATCCATGGACTTTTAACCACCTTGATGTTCTTAAGTAACAAGGCTCACTCAAGGACTTTTAACCACCTTAGTGACCTTAACCTTTTCAAAGCATCACTTGCCAATATACATCATTATCATCAATTAATCCACTGTTTTAAAGCATTAATCCAAGCCATATTCATCATGCATTTAAAAGCATCAAACCACATTTTATCAATGTACAAAAACAAGGAACTCTTACCTTGAGTTTCCTTCAATATATGGCTTACAAAAACAGCAAATACCATGCTAAATCATGCTTTCAAAACAGAGTTTAAAACATGCAATAAACCACATTGCACAACAATCAAATCATGGCCACCACTAGAGAGTATTTCCGAAAACTTACACTTGAGCTTAGCAAAGTTGTTTAGACTTAAACTAAGCTCCCAAGACATTGGTTTCAAAGCTGAAAACCCAATTTCACTCACCGATTCCACTTCGCCTCTTGCCGAAGCACCAAATCAAGCTTCCGGATCAACAACTCTTGGATCCAAAGATGCCTCCCCTGTTTTAACACATCAAAGCAGAGGATTAATGCATCATCATGCATTAATTGCTTCAATGAAAACACCTAGACTCGCTGCTCTCATCCACACTCCATTTTCGGCCACCAAACACAACCGAAAATGCATCCAAACCACTTCTCAACAAAGCCCAGCCATAAACCATCAAAACCTAACATCTTTTAACATCATTTAACATCTAAAAAGAACCTATTAACATCCTTATACCTCCAGCAACACCAGATCCACAAGATCACCTCAAAAACAACCAAGGATCACAAGCTAAACTTAGGAAACTCAACCTATCCGGGATTGCATTAATCAAAACTCAATTCCTTATCAATTTAGTGTTCAATTAACATCAAAAACACATCTCAAATCACAGATTAATCAGATCAAACGAAAATCATCAAAAATCACCAAATCTTGCATTATAAGCCAAGATCCATTTCACATCTTAAAAGCCTTTAATAAAACATCAATTAAGGATTGAAAACTTAGGAATTTCAGTAAAGAACTGATAGTTTAGAGGAGAAGGACGTTCTTACCTCCAAACTTGAGTTTCTCCTCTTTTTGGAATCAAAAACCTTGATGAACCAAGTAGCAAATGATGAGGTTTTGTAGATATGTTGATTAGGAATCAAAAGAGAGTTGAAAGGAGAGATTTAGGTGAGAAAATCAGAAACAATTCTCTGGAAAGAAAGTGTTTGGGTTGAGAGAAAATGAGAGAAAAGAAAATAGGAAGTTAGTTATCAAAATGGCCAAAATGGCTTTCCCTCCTCTTTGATATGTTTTAAAATCAGAATATAGCTTAAAATATCTTAGAAAAATCTGGAGAAACTACTTTTGGAATAATAGCTCCTTAAAGATTCAAAGTTTCAACCCTTTATAAAACAATCACCAAACTTTCAAAAATTACATTTTGGTCACTAGCCAAAATGTCACCCTTCCAAAACTCATTTTCCAAAATTGATTTCACAGTTCACTTAATTATATTAAAAGATGATTTTAGAACATTTTTCCATATTTTTAATGCAACCCGAACTAGGCTTTCCTAATTTCACCTCTTTAGATTCGAACATCACTCTGACCAAACCGGTCAACGCCCAAAACTCCTAAGCCCAAAACCGGGGCGTTACAACTCTCCCCCCCTTAAGAAATTTCGTCCTCAAAATTTACCTGAAGGAAAGAGATAAGGAAACTGCTTCAGCATGTCTTCCTTCCGCTCCCACGTGGCTTCCTCAACACCTCGATGCCTCCACAGCACCTTCACCAACTCAATGGTCTTGCCACGAAGAACCTTGCTATCCGAATCCAGAACCTTCACCGGTTCCTCATCATAGGTCAAATCCGGATTCAATTCCACTTCCTCCACAGACATCACATGCGAAGGATCAGATTTATACTTCCGGAGCATAGAAACATGGAACACATCATGAATCTTCTCCAACTCTTGAGGTAACCTCAACCGATACGCAACAGGACCCACACGCTCAACCACCTCATATGGTCCGATGTACCTAGGGCTCAACTTACCCTTCCGGCCAAACCTCATCACCTTCTTCCAAGGCGAAACCTTCAAGAACACACGGTCACCCACCGCATACTCTATCTCCTTACGCTTCAAATCCGCGTAAGACTTTTGCCGATCAGAGGCAGCCTTCAACCGCTCACAGATGAGCTTCACCTTCTCAGTGGTCCCTTTCAACAAAGCCGGCATCGAAACCAACTTTTGACCAATTTCAGCCCAACAAAGAGGAGACCTACACTTCCTCCCGTACAAAGCCTCATAAGGTGCCATCTGTATACTCGCCTGATAACTATTGTTATAAGCGAACTCCACCAAAGGCAGATGCTTCTCCCAAGAACCTTGGAACTCAATCACGCAGCACCTCAACATATCCTCCAAGATCTGAATAACTCGTTCAGACTGACCATCCGACTGAGGATGATAGGATGTACTGAAATGCAACCTTGTACCCAGAGCTTGATGCAAACACTGCCAGAAACGCGATGTGAACCTCGGATCCCTGTCCGACACAATCGACTTAGGCACACCATGCAGCCTCACAATCTCAGCAATGTACAACTCTGCCAGCTTATCCAAAGAAAACATAGTATGCACAGGCAAGAAATGCGCACACTTCGTCAGGCGATCCACAATCACCCAAACCGAATTCTTCTTCGATGGAGACAAAGGTAAACCAGATACAAAATCCATGGTAACCCTCTCCCACTTCCATTCAGGGATTTTCAACGGTTGCAACAACCCAGAAGGAACCTGATGTTCAGCCTTAACTCGCTGACACACCAAACACTTGCTCACAAACTCTGCAACATCCTTCTTCAAACCCACCCAATAGTACTCATCACGAAGATCACGATACATCTTAGTACTACCAGGGTGCATAGCAAAAGGACTACTATGACCCTCAGTTAGAATAGCACGCCTCAACTCAGCATCAGCAGGCACTACTATTCGACTACCAAAACACAACACACCATCATCATTAAAGCAGAAATCCGAAGGCCTACCCTCCGCGATATCCTGAACATGAGACACCAAGGAATCATCGAGCAACTGCTTTTCCTTGATCAACTGAACAAAAGATGGTTTCACTTGCAACTCAGCCACAAGGCCACCATCACGCGAAATACTCAAGCAAGCAAACATAGCTCTCAGCTCAACAGCTACTTTCCTACTCAAGGCATCTGCAACAACATTAGCCTTTCCAGGATGATACTCAATCGTCAGATCATAATCCTTGAGCAACTCCAACCAACGCCGCTGCCTAAGATTCAACTCCTTCTGAGACATCAGATACCTCAGACTCTTGTGATCCGTGTACACAGTACACTTCTCACCATACAGATAATGCCTCCAGATCTTCAGAGCAAAAACCACTGCAGCCAGCTCAATATCATGCGTAGGGTAATTACGCTCATGCACTTTCAACTGCCGCGATGCATAAGCCACCACCTTACCCTCTTGCATCAGCACACACCCCAAACCAACATAGGATGCATCACTATAGACCACAAACTCTTTCCATGATTCAGGCTGAACCAAGATAGGAGCTTGCGTCAAAGCCGCCTTCAGCTTCTCAAAAGCCTGCTGTCTCACTTCCGTCCACTCATACTTAACATCCTTTTGCAACAGCTTTGTCAAAGGAGCAGCAATCTTGGAAAAACCATCCACAAACCTTCCGTAGTATCCCGCCAAACCAAGGAAACTACGGACCTCATGAACAGACTTAGGAACCTTCCAGTTCATCACCGTCTCGATATTCTGAGGATCAACACGAATCCCCTCAGCTGAGACTACATGCCCAAGAAACACCACCTCCTTAAGCCAGAACTCACACTTGCTCAGCTTAGCATAAAGCTGATTCTCCAACAAAGCTTGCAAAACAATCCTCAAATGCTCTTCATGCTCCTCCTCAGTACGCGAGTACACAAGGATATCATCAATGAACACCACAACAAACTTGTCCAGGTATTCATGAAACACACGGTTCATCATATCCATGAAAGCAGCAGGAGCATTTGTCAAACCAAACGGCATCACAAGGAACTCATAATGCCCATACCTTGTCCTGAAAGCTGTCTTAGGCACATCCACATCCTTCACCTTCAACTGATAATACCCTAACCTCAAATCAATCTTAGAGAACACAACAGCTCCCGAAATTGATCAAAGAGATCATCAATCCTCGGTAAAGGATACCGATTCTTGATAGTCAACTTGTTCAGCTGACGGTAATCAATGCACATTCTCATAGTGCCATCTTTCTTCTTCACAAACAAGACCGGTGCTCCCCAAGGTGACACACTCGGCCGGATGAAACCACGATCAAGAAACTCTTGCAACTGCGTCTTCAGCTCCTTCAACTCCTTAGGTGCCATTCTATAGGGAGTAATGGACACAGGAGTTGTATTCTCATACAGCTCAATTCCAAACTCCACCTCGCGATTAGGGGGTAAACCAGGCAACTCCTCAGGAAAAACACCAGGAAACTCTTTCACAACTCGGATATCTTGCACCCTCAACTCCTTAGAGCTAGGATTCATCACAAAAGCTAAATAAGCTTCGCAACCTTGCCTCAGCATCCTGCTCGCCTCCAAGGTTGACACCACATTGGCAAGAAACTTCATATTCTCACCAACCACAACAACTTCATAATCATCCACAAGCTTAAGCGAAACTCGCTTATTTTCACAATCCACAACAGCACGATGCTCAGCAAGCCAATCCATACCAAGGATCACATCAAAACCATAGAAGGGCAACTCCATAAGACCAACATGAAAAACATGTTCTTGAACAACCAAGGGACACCTTCTATAAAGCTTTCGAGTCACAACAGTTTCACCAAAAGAACTAGTGACACGAACACCAACATCCAAAGACTCAACAGGCAAACCAAGCAATTCAGCATGCTCACGCAAAATGTATGAATGCGTAGATCCAGAATCAATCAAAGAAAGCAATGACAAGGATTGCAAAGTAAAGGTACCTGCAATCACATCCGCATCATTCCTTCCCTCACGCTGAGCATACACCCTCGCTTGGCCTCCACCTTCAGGCTGAATAGCCACAACATGGGCTACTCCACGTCCACCTTCCTCTCTCCTCTGGAAATTTCCACGGCCGCGCCCACGACCTCTCTGTGGTGCAGCAACAGCAGGAGCACGCACTTGATCACCAGCCAACCTAGGACAATCTCGCCTCAAGTTATATGTGGATCCACAATTCCAACACCCATTACCAGCTGCCGCAACAAGAGCTTGCACCTCCCTCATAGCACGAGGACAGTCACGCTTCATGTGACCACGTGAACCACAGATCCAACAAGCACTAGGGTCAACTCTAGCATTGCCTCCTCTAGCAGGTGCACCACCACCTCTCTTAGCTGAGGACTGATACTTCTGATCACGTCCCCTCTTGTTCCATCCACCACCGGAACTAAACTCAGCAGCTCTCTTACCAGAACTTGCTCCAGCACCTTTCGCAGACATACCCAAGTTCATCTCAATGTTCTTGGCTCGACCCACCAATACATCAAAATCATCATACTCGATGGCCAGCACATACATTTTCACATCCGTCACAAGACCATAACGGAACCTCTCGCACCTTGCCCGCTCATCAGGTATCAGCTCCGGTGCATACTGACTGAGTCGCACAAACTGCACTTCATACTCAGCCACACTCATGCTCCCTTGGGTAAGAGACATGAATTCACGCTTCTTCTCATCAAGATATCTCACTCCAAGATATCTCCTCTTGAACACATTCTGAAAGAATGTCCAAGTGATGTCAGCTTCAGCCATCCCAGCTATGGTGGTCGTCCACCACGTATACGCATCGTCCTGCAGCAAGGACACAACACAACCCAGCTTTTGCACATCCGTGCAGCTCATCTGTCCCAAGATTCGCTTGGTACTCTCTAGCCAAGCTTCCGAACTCTCAGCAGACATACCCCTGAACTCAGTCCCACCAAGACTGCGCAGACGCTCCAAAGGTAGTCTAACTCCAGCATCTCCCTGATGCCCAGCTCCTTGAGCTCCAGCTACTGCTGCTCGAAAAGCACCCGCAATAGCTTGTACTAACATAGACATATCAGGCATAGCTTGCCCCTGACCAATCTCTGGTCCAGCAGCTCCAGCACCAGCTGCAGCTCCAGCTCTCTCCCTCTCAGCACCACCACCACCAGGTGGAGGAGGAGGTAACACCGCACTACCCGCATTCTCTTCGTTCTCATTCTCGATAGGAGTAGTAGCTCTCACGTTACCCCTTAACTCTCTACGTGGTGCCATACTTTTACCATGCAATAACAATGCAAATAAAACAAAGTCAGGCCCAGCAAGGTAAGCAATCCAAGTATTCAAGCTCAATTTCCTTCAAAATCAACATCATTTCTTTAGCTTTGGTTTGGCAATGGGTACCCTCAACATGCTACATCACAGCATACAACTCAATTGCATCCAAATCACAAGCCACTAAACATGCTTTCGAACAACAAGCATATAAGGCATACATACTTCAATCATGCACACATTCACTCCCATTTACTCGATAACCTGGCTCTGATACCACCAAATGTAACCCCCTTAACCCGGCCTAGACGGTTGACCCGAATTAAGAAAGTCACACGGGGAAAACCAAAGTCAACCCGAAAGTCAACCTTGATTAATGACCCTTTTTTTGTTTTAAATCTTGTCTAGATGCATATTAAACCTTAGATATGATCATACAACAACATACTCAAAGATCATAAACATCAGAGATCAAACAGGGACCCAATTGAACAAATTACAACTTTAGGGACCAAATTGTAATTTCTGATAAATATGAGGACTTAACTCAAATTTAAGTTACCAGCTTGTAATTAGTCAGGTTTCATGCTTCTCTGTGAAATTTCAGCTCAAAAGGACTTCCCAAACTCATACAATTGCACAAACAAGATTCAGGACCAAAATGCAAACATTTCAAAACATTTAACTGCCAATGTCAGCCCCCAACGGTCACCCGTTCCGAAACTGGCAGAGCCCGTTTCGAAACGCGGGGCCGTTCCGCAACGCGTACCGCAACACGGGCTGGCAGTAGCCAAACCGTTTCAGAACGGTCCCTCCCGTTTCGGACGCCTGGGCTTGTTTAAGGCACCCGTTCCGAAACGGTAGGTACTGTTCCGAAACGCCCTGCACAGATTGCCCCAAAATGCAAACTTAAACATGCAATTAAACATCCAATCATGCTCCTATGGCCACCAAACTTTACCAGCATGCAATTCAACCTATTTGAGACATACTTGCATCAACAATTCATCGAAACAACATCATATACGAAAAGCCCCAAATCTATAGGCATGCTTCCTACACAAGCAAGCCATACAAGCATAAACTTCCAAATCAAGCATATAATGGCCAAACACAAAAACCAACATTCTCAACAACATTCAACATACTTAGGGAGTTCAAAACCTCTCCCAAAACATACACATAGGTCCCCCATTGCCAAATTACCAAAAGCTAAAAATGTAATTAAGAAACCTTTCATACTTTGAGCTTTACTTTCACTTGAATGCTTGCCCTTCTTGCTGCCCTCAAAGTACTCTAATGTTCTGCATTATTGAATTAAGAAAACGAAAGAGAGCGTAAGCAAAAGCTTAGTGAGGAATGCTCATAAAACCATTCAATAATGCATTTATAAAACATTTATAAATCATGCTTCAAATCATCAATTGCACATGCTCAAAAAGCATACTTAAAACAAGCATCTCATGCTTCATATCATAACATGTCATATTGGCCACAAGTGATAAGTTCCATTTCTTTAAAAACAAGTTCATCAACTTTCACCCCAAGGACTTTTAAACACCTTGGCCCCAAGGACTTTTAAACACCTTGGCCATGGACTTTTAAACACCATGAAAGAGGACCACACAAGGACTTTTAACCACCTTTGTGTCCGCATCAAGTTTCACCCCAAGGACTTTTAAACACCTTGGCCCCAAGGACTTTTAAACACCTTGGCCCCATGGACTTTTAAACACCATGGCCCCATGGACTTTTAAACACCATGGAAAGGATCACACAAGGACTTTTAACCACCTTTGTGTCCGTAGCAAGAATCATCCAAGGACTTTTAACCACCTTGATGTTCTTAAGTAACAAGGCTCACTCAAGGACTTTTAACCACCTTAGTGACCTTAACCTTTTCAAAACATCACTTGCCAATATACATCATTATCATCAATTAATCCACTGTTTTAAAGCATTAATCCAAGCCATATTCATCATGCATTTAAAAGCATCAAACCACATTTTATCAATGTACAAAAACAAGGAACTCTTACCTTGAGCTTCCTTCAACATATGGCTTACAAAAACAGCAAATACCATGCTAAATCATGCTTTCAAAACAGAGTTTAAAACATGCAATAAACCACATTGCACAACAATCAAATCATGGCCACCACTAGAGAGTATTTCCGAAAACTTACACTTGAGCTTAGCAAAGTTGTTTAGACATAAACTAAGCTCCCAAGACATTGGTTTCAAAGCTGAAAACCCAATTTCACTCACCGATTCCACTTCGCCTCTTGCCGAAGCACCAAATCAAGCTTCCGGATCAACAACTCTTGGATCCAAAGATGCCTCCCCTGTTTTAACACATCAAAGCAGAGGATTAATGCATCATCATGCATTAATTGCTTCAATGAAAACACCTAGACTCGCTGCTCTCATCCATACTCCATTTTCGGCCACCAAACACAACCGAAAATGCATCCAAACCACTTCTCAACAAAGCCCAGCCATAAACCATCAAAACCTAACATCTTTTAACATCATTTAACATCTAAAAAGAACCTATTAACATCCTTATACCTCCAGCAACACCAGATCCACAAGATCACCTCAAAAACAACCAATGATCACAAGCTAAACTTAGGAAACTCAACCTATCCGGGATTGCATTAATCAAAACTCAATTCCTTATCAATTTAGTGTTCAATTAACATCAAAAACACATCTCAAATCACAGATTAATCAGATCAAACGAAAATCATCAAAAATCACCAAATCTTGCATTATAAGCCAAGACCCATTTCACATCTTAAAAGCCTTTAATAAAACATCAATTAAGGATTGAAAACTTAGGAATTTCAGTAAAGAACTGATAGTTTAGAGGAGAAGGACGTTCTTACCTCCAAACTTGCGTTTCTCCTCTTTTTGGAATCAAAAACCTTGATGAACCAAGTAGCAAATGATGAGGTTTTGTAGATATGTTGATTAGGAATCAAAAGAGAGTTGAAAGGAGAGATTTAGGTGAGAAAATCAGAAACAATTCTCTGGAAAGAAAGTGTTTGGGTTGAGAGAAAATGAGAGAAAAGAAAATAGGAAGTTAGTTATCAAAATGGCCAAAATGGCTTTCCCTCCTCTTTGATATGTTTTAAAATCAGAATATAGCTTAAAATATCTTAGAAAAATCTGGAGAAACTACTTTTGGAATAATAGCTCCTTAAAGATTCAAAGTTTCAACCCTTTATAAAACAGTCACCAAACTTTCAAAAATTACATTTTGGTCACTAGCCAAAATGTCACCCTTCCAAAACTCATTTTCCAAAATTGATTTCACAGTTCACTTAATTATATTAAAAGATGATTTTAGAACATTTTTCCATATTTTTAATGCAACCCGAACTAGGCTTTCCTAATTTCACCTCTTTAGATTCGAACAACACTCTGACCAAACCGGTCAACGCCCAAAACTCCTAAGCCCAAAACCGGTGCGTTACACCGTCATTGACAAGAGCCTTATCTGCCTTAAACTTTTTCTTATCCCCAATTGTTACCAAACCCCTAAACCTGCCAAAAGACTTTGATACTACAAGATCAGACTCATCATCATTCAAAATTCAACTTAAGATTGCCTCATCTAAGCTCTCCACCTTAATCTCTTGTATGAAACGCTAATTCACCCCGAGGATACCTCATAGCTTTTCGAATCACCGAAACTTTCGTATATGAACCCAATACCCTGATATACTTGACAAGAACCTTATCATGTAGTTTAGGGTTTAGGGTTTTCAAGCCATTACTTTGAAAACGCTATCAAAGCAGTTTTTAGGACCTACAAGGACGGTTTGAAAACCAAGATGTTATTGTCTATTTAGAGGGGACTTTATCAGGTGGTTTTCTTGTAAAACCCTAGAGCAAAAATTTGCATGTCGACTCGTTTTCAATCGGATGAAATTTGCAGGGTCTTTGGAAGGCATTGAAAGATTAAAGTCGCTAACGATCATTTTAGGCCATATATGATCGAATTCCCTTAAATTTTGGTCTATGTTTCGGTCTAGACTCGAAGTTGGGCTTAAAATTCGATTACACTTGGAAAAAATAGTAGAACTGCATGACACTTAAAATTGGTACCTAAAGATTTATGTTGTCAATTTTTATTGAAAAAAATGTTAGTAATAATGGTAAAACTATAAATAAACAATGATAACATAAAAATATAAATCAAGATAAAAATAATAAATAAATAAGTATTTACATAAATATATTAACATAAGTAAAAATATATAATTAATATGTACAAATGTTATCAGAGACGTCTCTAAGATTTTAGTGGCCTAAAATACTCATTATTCCAAAAACCCTAGGATGCTCACTCAAGTCAACCCTAACGGCATGTCCCCACCGCGGCTGTATGATAACTCTGGTGGCCAACCATCGGATGTGGCCCCGTAGATACCAACGATACCAGTGTTGGAAAGGCCAACCTCGCCTACCCCTTGGAAGGTTAGAGCGTTGTGAAAAAGTTAGGAATAGTGTAGGACCTGTTTAGTAATGAAAAGCTTCTTGGGTTTCTACAGATGTGGTGGGCTTTAGCCGGCTGGATCCGTTTGCAACTGTTTCAACAAATATAAAAAATATAACAAATGCCCTAACTGACTATGATAACCAACTACTATTTAGTTCCTGGTTTATCAGTTGAGCTATATAAACCTGAAATGGGTACTGGCCCAAATAAATCTTTAGCCTACAATGTAAATCCATCTCTCCCCTTTCCCGTTCTGTTTGGCTCGTGTTTTAGAGAGCCTAGGTCATCGTCTTTTCCCCTTTCTCTTTTTTGTTTGTCTTTCTTTTCCGTTTACGTTCGTCTCACTGTCACCAGTGTAACTTCAATATGGTATTAGAGCTATGGATTCAAGCCTAAGCTGAATGGTGTGTTGTCGTTCTCGTGAAGATTGGTGGTGGTTCGAAATTTTTCGATCAACACTCAGGATTGATTTCGCATCGTCTGTGTGTTTGCTTTCACAATGGTTCGTCTATTCTTCTTGAGATCTTTCTATTGCTTCTGAATGACACCAGAGATTGTTGATGTCACGAATCTGGCAAATGATATTTAAGCGGTTGAGATCAGCACTGACTCCAATAGTCCGGAGTTTGCAAATAAGCAAATGAGTGTCAAGCTTGATGACACAAACTTTCTACTTTGGCAACAACAAGTCATCCTGATGATTCGAGGTAATGAACTTGAGCATTACTTAGATTCTAATACTCCTGTCCCACCGAAGATTGTCAAGGACTCAACTAGGAAATTAATCTTGAATCCTGACTTTGGACGATTCAAAAAAGAAGATAATGCTTTAGCATCAAGGCTCCTTTCCACCATAAGTCCTCGTGTTTTGGCTTAGCTTGTAGGAGCTGAAACGTCTGCAACCATCTGGTATTCAGTTATGAATTTGTATTCGAAGTTTTCAACTAAAAAAGTCATGAACATACACTTTCGATTGAGAGCGTTGAAGAAGGGTACCTTATTGATTCGTGAGTACGCAACACAAATCAAGGAGATTTGTGATCTGTTGGCTACAAGTGGGAGTCCTGTTGCTGAAGTCAAACAGATTGCAACAGTACTGAATGAGCTTACCCCTGAGTTTTATCTGTTCGTTGCAGCCATCACTATGAGCTGAGAGCCATGCACCATGGAGTCTGTCGTTTCTGGTTTGATAGATGTGGAGTCAAGGTTAATTGATACCATTCGTGTCCCTATTGGTATCAACTTAACTCAAGCTGATTGAGATCGATATCGTGAGAATTATGGAGCTGGCAGAGATGGTGTTCGTTCACAGTATACATCCAAACAGCCTCGGAATAACTTTCAGTCAGGAGGACGATTCAGAGGTGGACATCCTAGGCCTCAATGCCAATTATGTTGAAAAATAGGGCATTTAGTTGACCATTGCTGGCACCGATTCGATCAGAGCTTTAAAGGTGTGTTGTCCCATCAGTCGAAGGAGTCCAGTGATACTCAAGCCAATTTGTGTCGATATGCGGGCACTACTGATGATGTGTGTTACAATTCGTTCGTGGGAGTTGCATCTGGCTCCAGTGAAGAGAAACTGGAAGACACTACTGACACGACTCAAGTCAACTCCTTGATAGCAAAAGGAGTTCTTACACTTGATGACAAATGGTTTCCAGACTCAGGTGCTACACACCATGTCACCATGAGCTTCAATTTGACTCATAATGGCCAGCCATACTCAGGCAATAGTAAGGTTTACTTAGGTGATAGTTCTACCCTTCCTATTTCACATATTGGTGCATGCTCTATTGCTACATGTGCTAGGCCTTTATTTCTTGAACGTTTGTTGTGTGTGCCTAAAATTACAAGAAACCTTCTATATATGTCACGGTTTACTGGTGATAATGATGTCTTTCTTGAGTTTCATGCTGACAGATGTTTTGTCAAGAATGAGGTGATTGGTGCTGTGTTGCTACAAGATACCCTAGATGAAGGTTTATATAGTTTCACTCTTCATCTGCAAATGCACATGATTCTGTTTGCAATAATGTTTCTGCTCAACATATTCCTGCTAATAACACTGCTGTTCAATCTGCATATTGGTTGTGGCATCAAAGATTGGGGCATCCTACTCATCATATTGTTAGTAGTGCCTTGAATAAGACTTTTACTGTTGATAAAAGTATGCCTTGTCATGCATGTCAGTTAGGGAAAAGTATTAGACTTCCTTTTACTTTGTCTGATAAAGTTTACACTAGGCTTTTTGAACTGGTTGAGGCAGATGTTTGGGGTCCCTCACCTGTGAAATCCATAGGATATCAGTATTATGTCTCCTTTGCTGACATGTATACACGTAATTGCTGATTGTTTCTGTTGAAGCACGAGTCTAAGGTTCGAACTGCTTTTAATTTGTTTGCTGCTATAGTTGAAAATCAATTTTTGCAAAATTCTTAGCTCTTCAAACTGATGGTGGGGGTGAATTTGTTGCTTTGACTAGTGATTTAGGTCAGAAGGGTATTTGTAAAACCTATGTTTGATTTTGATATAATTAGATCTTTAAGGATCATTTTGTAAAACTTAAAATTGTTTTTGTAAGTCCCTTAATAAGTTTTAAAACACTAACACTTTAAAACTGATTTATGAAACTCAAACTCAAAATATTTTCTAAGTGTTCCAAGGCAAAACCATTGAAAATCGTCTAGGAGTATCGACACCCTACCAAGCGTATTGATACCTTTTTGCCAAACTTGGTTACTGTCGGAACCTGTATCGAAACCATAAACCCTAGTATCAATACACCCTGTGTTAAAATTCAAAGAGTTTGAACATGTACCGATACGGCTAACCCTCGTATCGATACAGGCTTTATAATTTTTAAATATCGAGTCGGTTTAAAAAATATGACCGTTGGTGTCAGTTGGTTGGTAACCAAACTTTAAAAGGTCGTTGACCCATATCGATACACCTAACAACTGTACCGATATGGATATCGAAAGTGAGCTAAGTTCAGAAAAAGGTATCGAATCGACCCTTACCGTTTCGATACGCTTACGTGCGTATCGATACCCCTTATTTATTGCACACAACAACTCTTTCTTTTCTGAGACAGGTACCGATACACCTTCCCGCGTACCGATACCGATAGCTGTAGAAGTGCATTTATGGTGGTAAGAGAGGGTTCCAACGGCTCCATTTATGTTCCCAACCACCCAAACGGCTAGAAATCAATGAGGAGGTATAAAAGACACATCTAAAAGCATCAGCAACAACTATTGATCCAAAAGCAAACATCCAAACATCAAATCCAAGCAATTATGCAAAAATCCCATTTTATCTAGAAACGCCTATTGTAATTTTCATTCATATCTTGTTCAATTGGGTTGAGTGCTTGTAATTGGGCTATCATTTGTATTGAGAGATACCTTATGAGCCAACAAATTTCTTTGTTCACTTGTGTGAGGATTGAGTTGAATTTTGGGTAGAAAATTCAACCGAAATTGTAAAGGGTTGCCTCCTTAACCTAGAAAAGGGGAAGAGCAATTAGTGTAATTGTTGCAAATCCTTAGTGAAGCTAAGGTAGTGGATGTAGAGTTCATTTGGAACTTGAACCACTCTAAATCCCTTGTCTATTATTTTTTATTTTCAATTTCCACCACAAACACTTTAAATTTCCAATTCACCCCCTCTTGGTTTATATCGATCTTGCGATCCACTCAACAATTGGTATCAAAGCCTACCTGTTTGAGGATTAACAACCACAAGAGGAGTTCCTTGGAAGAGTGTGATCATCAAAATATTAAGAGATGACTTCAACCTCCAGTTCCTGCATGTACGAGTCACAATCCACTACAAAGCCTCTATTCTTCAACGGTGATAACTATTCTTATTGGAAGAATAGAATGTGTCTATTCATCAAGTCAAATGACTATCTAGTGTGGGATGTCATTGAAGATGAGCCATATATTCCATTGAAGCAAGATGGTGAAGACAAGATGGTTTTAAAGAAGAAAGTGGAGATGAGTGAAGAGGAGAGGAAAAAGATTCAAGTCAATGATAAAGCTCTCCACATGTTATTTTGTGCTTTCGGTCCGGACATCTATTCGAAGGTCTCACCAATTGAAAGTGCCAAAGAAGTGTGGGACACTCTTGAGACTACTTTTGAAGGCACCAACGATGTTAAAGAAACTAAGATTGGAATTCTCAATCTTAGTTATGAAAATTTCAAGATGAGCCCGATGAGACGGTGTCAAAGATGTTTGATCGTTTCTCCACGATTGTCAATGGGCTAAAAGGCTTTGGAGAGATCATACCGGAAGATAAGCTTGTCCGGAAGCTAATCTATTCACTTCCCGAGTCTTGGGATGGGAAGAGAACCGCTATCATCGAAGCAAAAAATTTGAAAACTTTGAAGCTTGATGAGCTTGTGGGTTCTCTCCTTACTCATGAGATCATGAAGCAAGGATGGGAAGATGAGAAGAAGAAAGAAGAGAAAAGGGTAGAGAAGCTTGAGGTTGAGAAGAAGAAGAAGATGGGAATAGCTCTCAAGGCTAAAGCTTCACAACATGATGAGAGCTCATCGAGTGAGGAGGATGAACTTGAAGAATTGGCTATGATAGCCAAACGATTCTCACGCTTTATGAGGTCCAACCGGGGAAGAAAAATCCAAAGGAAGATGGAATTCACGAGCAAGAACAAAGAAGAAGGAAGGGATCTTATCATTTTCTTTGAGTGTAAACAACCCGACCACATACGTTCGGAGTGCCCTCAACTCAAGAAGAAGGGCTTTGAGAAGAAGAAGAAGAAGCTCAAAGCCAAGCTTGCTACTTGGAGTGATGAGGAGTCATTGGAGAATGACGAACAAGAAGTGGCTAATCTTTTCCTCATGGCACTTGAGGAAGATTCCTCCATGGTAAACTCTAACTCATCTATTTTAGATTATGAAGAATTAAATGATGCATATGATGAGTTGCAAGAGGTATATGATGAATTAGTTGAGAAATATAAGGAGTCGGTCATTAGGAATAAAAAGATTATTCTAGAATTAAATGAGAAAAATGACTCACTTACTCAAGCTAATTCTAAATTTGAGAAAAAGATATTAGGATTAAAAGATGAACTAAAATTCTTTCAAGATGAAAATGTTGATCTTAATAATATTTTATCTCAATGTAATTGTGAACACCAAAAGGTGTTGGGTGAGCTAAATGAGCTCAAAAAGTCTTTAAAAATTGTTGGTAGTTTCAAGCATGAAGTAGGAGAATCCTCTAGAACACACCAACCTAAGAAAAAGACTAACTACTACAAACAAGATAGCTACCCTAGACATAGTAGAGCTAAAAGAATTAGAAGTGTATGGGTTCCTAAGGAACTTGTTAAATCTAATAATATTATTTCTATGTCATCTTGGATTCCAAAGGAAACCAAGGTTTTGGGAGCTAACACTCATGGACTCAAAATGATTTGGGTACCAAAAACCAAAGTTTAATATCTTTGTTTGTAGGGGGGCATTGCTACAAGGCCAAAGCTCAAAGTCAAAACTCATGGTACCTTGATAGTGATTGCTCGAGGCACATGACCGGAGACAAGAGTAGATTCCTGGATCTAAAGCCAAAATGTGGAGGAGCAGTAACATTTGGTGACAACTCCAAAGGCCACATTAAAGGTATTGGCTCCATAGGTAATCACTCTTCTTTCTCATTGAAAATGTTTTATATGTTGATGGTCTTAAACACAATTTATTGAGCATAAGTCAATTGTGTGATAAAGGATTTAATGTTTTATTTGATAAAAATGGATGCAAAATTGTAGACATTAAATCTAATAATATTATGCTCATAGGTCATCGCATAGGGAATATATACATGGTACATCTAGATGAAATTCATACATCTCATGCATGCTTAGTTGCTCAAAATGAAAATGATGCATGGTTGTGGCATAGGAAGCTAGGACATGCTAGCATAAGTGTTTTAGAAAAACTAGTCTCCCTAAATCTAGTTAGAGGTTTACCCAAGATAAAATTTTCAAATGATAAAATTTGTGATGCATGCTCAAGGGGTAAACAACATAGGTCTTCCTTTAAATCCATTAATGATGTTTCGACTAGTAGATGCTTACAACTAATCCACATGGATTTATTTGGGCCAATTAGGACTATGAGCTTGGGTGGTAAGTCTTATGCTTTTGTGCTTGTTGATGATTTTTCTAGATATACTTAGGTTCTCTTTTTAAGTACTAAAGATGAGGCTTTGGAAAAATTCATCACATTTTCAAAATTAACCCAAAATGATCTTGAACTAAAAATTTCACATATTAAAAGTGATCATGGAACCGAGTTTCAAAATTTGGGGTTTGAAGATTTTTTAAATGAAAATGGTATTAGCCATAATTTTTCGGCTCCACGAACTCCTCAACAAAATGGGGTAGTTGAGAGGAAAAATAGAACTTTATAAGAAATGGCTAGAACTATGCTTTGTGAAAACAATTTACCTAAATATTTTTGGGCGGAAGCCACAAACACCGCTTGCTATATTGTAAATCGAGTAATGATTAGACCAATTTTAAAGAAAACACCTTATGAGATTTTAAAATCTAAAAAGCCTAACATTAGCTATTTTCACCCTTTTGGTTGCAAGTGTTTTGTTTTAAATAATGGAAAAGACAACTTAGTTAAATTTGATGCAAAAAGTGATGAAGCCATTTTTATAGGTTACTCTTTAACCTCTAAAGCCTATCGAGTATTTAACAAAAGAACTTTAGTAGTAGAAGAATCTATTCATGTTGTATTCGATGATAACCTCCTTCCTAGGAAGAATTCTTGTGATGATGATGATGTAGGAATCATAAATGCCTTTGATGGAGGTCAAACTTCAAAGGAGGATGAGATTTCAACAAAAAAAGAGGACACGCAAGATCCACCTCTTGAAGCCTTGAAGGACTTGGCTATTGAGGAAAAGGAAGTGAGCTACCCAAGGGAGTTGAACTATGTCAAAGATGGTGAAATCTTGGGTGATCCATCCAAGGGGGTAACCACTCGTTCTTCTCTTAGATTAATGAACCATGTTGCATTTATCTCATGCATAGAGCCTAAAAATATTAAAGAAGCATTGAAAGATGCCTTTTGGATTATGGCTATGCAAGAAGAGTTAAATCAATTTGAGAGAAGTAATGTTTGGACATTAGTTGATAGGCCTAGTAATCAATCTACAATAGGAACTAAATGAGTCTTTAGGAACAAGCTAGATGAGAGTGGTAACATTGTAAGAAATAAAGCTAGACTTGAGCACAAGGTTACACTCAAGAAGAGGGAAAATATTTTGATGAAACCTACACACCCGTAGCTAGAATGGAAGCCATTAGAATGTTTCTTGCATATGCATGTTATCATAATTTCAAGCTTTTTCAAATGGATGTTAAAAGCACATTTTTAAATGGTTTTATAAATGAAGAAGTGTATGTGGAACAACCACCGGGTTTTGAAGATTCAAAATTTCCAAATCATGTTTTCAAACTTACCAAAGCTCTTTATGGTTTAAAACAAGCTCTTAGAGCTTGGTATGAAAGACTTTCAAATTTTTTGATTGAAAAAGGATTTGAAAAAGGAAAGGTGGACACTACACATTTTATAAAAATGTATAAAAATGACATCTTAGTAGTTCAAATCTATGTTGATGATATTATTTCTGGTTCTACTAATGAATGTCATTGTCAAGAATTTGCTAAGTTAATGCAAGGTGAATTTGAGATGAGCATGATGGGGAAGCTCTCATTCTTTTTGGGACTCCAAATCAAGCAAAAGAAGGATGGCACCTTCATCAACCAAGCAAAATACATAAAGGATATGTTCAAGAAGTTTGGCTTGGAGAACGCAAAGCCTCAAGCCACTCCTATGAGCTCATCTACAAAGCTTGACAAAGATGAAGGAGGTAAGTGTGTTGACTCTAAGCTTTATCATTCTATGATTGGATCTTTGCTTTACCTTACCGCAAGTAGACCAAATATCTTGTTTAGTGTTTGCTTGTGTGCTAGGTTTCAAGCTAGTCCTAGAGAGTCTCACCTTATAGCCGTTAAGAGAATCTTTAGATACCTTAGAGATACTCCTTGTTTAGGTCTTTGGTATCCTAGAGACTCTACCTTCAACCTGGGGGTTGCAAAATTGATAGGAAAAGTACTTCAGGAACTTGTCAATTCTTAGGTAGTATGCTCATATCTTGGTTCTCTAAGAAACAAAATAGTGTAGCCTTATCTACCACTGAAGCCGAGTACATATCCTTTGGGAGTTGTTGTGCTCAAGTCCTTTGGATGAAGCAACAACTCTTAGATTATGGAATTAAAGTTGAAACCATACCCCTAAAATGTGACACACTAGTGCAATATGTTTAACTAAAAATCCCATCTAACACTCTAGAACCAAACACATAGAAATAAGGCATCATTTCATTAGAGATCATGTCCTTAAGGAAGATGTGGTTATAGAGTATGTAGACACCTTGAATCAATTAGCAGACATATTTACAAAACCCTTAGACAAAGAGCGTTTTTGGTCCCTTAGGAGAGAGTTAGGTCTAGCTAGCCTATCTTGTCCTTTTTGGACCTCTTTTGAGCTTATTTATGCTTGATCTTGTGAAATGCCATGTTTGTATGCTTAGACTCCTAATTTCATCCATGCCTATAGTTAGGGGGAGTATGCTTCTGTTGAAATATGCTTAGAACTGCTCATTCATCATTTGCATACCTTTAGGAGATGTTAAGTTCGAGCCTTTGGTTGTTCTTTGAACCAAATATGTAATTTTGGGCTTACAGTATCGATACGGCTCTACGCGTATCGATACCTGTTCTTCATTCAGTTTCCCAGAATTTTCTTCGCTTCACGGGTATCGATACGATTAATCTTGTATCGATACAAGTCGTTTCGATACGACTTTCCAACGGGCATTTTTTCGGAAAAGACAATTCTATCCCCGTATCGTTACACCCTCAGGCGTATCGATACTCGACTGCGCTGATGGCATTAAATATGGCTTTTAATGAGATTAACTTTTACAAAAATTCAAACTCTTCAAAACCTAAAAACCCAAGCCGATTTTGCCTATAAAAAGGCCCTTCCTTCTTCATATTTTTCACACCTCAACTCAAATCTAAAAAGATTTTTTGAATCAAGCAAGGCTTTGTGCTCTTTCTCTCATCTTTGTGCTAGTTTTTCTTCAATCTTCCAAGTTTCTATCAAGGTAATCTCTCTTCTTTTCTTTTAAATTTTTTTTCGTTTTATTTCATCTTTTTATCAAAAACTTTGTTTTCTTCAAAACTTTTCTTGATTTTTTTAAAAAAAATTTACCTTGATTTTTACTAAAATTGAAGAAATCCTTTTGCTTAATCTCTTTTAGATCATGGCACCAAAAGAACCTTCGAGGAAGCGTTCAAGGGTTTCCCAAGCCGGTGAATCTTCCACCATTGGAGAAATTGCTCGTCCAAACTACGTCGTCATCTATGAGCAATGCTTTAATGGCAATTCGGGTCTAACTCACTTTCGTCAATATGAAAATTACAAGATCCGTGCCGAAAGTGTAATCTCCGTTCCTTTTCTCGACTCCGAGCGTTTTAAGTTTGAATATCTACCTCTTTTTCGTCGATGGAACTTCATGGATTTTATCTCTATTCCCGGCATTTTCTATCGTCTTTTGGTTTTGATTTTCTATGCAAATGCCAAATGTATTAGTCGTGATGGAGAAGTTGTTGCTATTAGCTCTTACCTCATGGGGAAGAAAATTATTCTTGATGTCCAATCCATTTGTGAGGTTTTCAAATTAGAGGATGAAGGCCTCGACAATGAGCATGCTTTGGGGCATGTTCTTCATGGATCCGTCACCACCCTAAATGCTCAAGACCGGATCTTACATTTGATGGTGTCTTGGTGGTTTCGTCCCTCCGGAGGAAAATATTCCACCATCCGTCAAGTGGATGATTTTTGGATTCGGTGCTTCCGTGAGAGAAAGCGACCAAATCTTGCTCGACTCATGTTCGCAGAGATCGTCTACCTCGTGCAAAATCGTAACACATCTCAAGTCAACTCCTTCACAAACGGTACGACTTTGAGTTATTTCTTTCTTAAAAAAGATATTGATTGCTCTTATGACTACCCAACTCCTGTCACCGATCCCATTGATGAGTGATCTCTTGCTCGGGCAAAATTTCATTATCTTAATGGTGAATGGGTACGTCTTTCCGAGTTACCACCGGAAGCCGCCGCCGTTTTCGAAGAAGCTCAACCTCCTCAAGTCCAACAACCCAACATGGATGCTCTCATGACCTATCTCAATGAGCAATTTACCGGGTTGCGCACGGACATGAATACTCGTCTTACTTCAATGGAAACTACCTTTGATACTAGGATGACGGGTATGGAGAATCGCTTCACATCTCTTGAAAGCGGACACAATTCTTTGAATATTTCCATTGCCGCTTTCCATGATGAGTGGTGTAATAGTATGCGCACTAATGAGCCTATGGGAGATGATAATGAAGATGATGAAGATGAAGAGGACGATGCTTAGACGTTTCTTCTTGTTTGTCATGCATATCATTTAGGATTTTCTATTTTATGCACCTATGCTTTATGTTCTTAGGATTAAGGTTGTTTTAGGATTAAAACCTATGCTTTGATTTCTCTTTTGCTTTTGTTTGGATTTCAAGTATGTTGCTATAATGAATAAAATCTATGTTGCTTATTATACCTTTGATTTCTTTATGCACTTAATTGTCTCAAAGATTTTTTTGATCTTACAAAAAGGGGGAGAAGAAATTAGCTCACACTTCAAATATTTTGATTTTAATTCAAAGGCTACCGAGCTTATATTAAGGGGGAGTTAACTTTGAAAAGGTTTTTCAAAATGTCAAAAATTTTAAGTTTTGGTTTTGTTATATCAAAAAGGGGGAGATTGTAAAACCTATGTTTGATTTTGATATAATTAGATCTTTAAGGATCATTTTGTAAAACTTAAAATTGTTTTTATAAGTCCCTTAATAAGTTTTAAAACACCAACACTTTAAAACTGATTTATAAAACTCAAACTCAAAATATTTTCTAAGTGTTCCAAGGCAAAACCATTGAAAATCATCCAGGAGTATCGATACCCTACCACGCGTATGGATACCTTTTTACCAAACTTGATTACTGTCGGAACCTGTATCGATACCCTAAACCCTAGTATCGATACACCCCTATGTTAAAATTCAAAGAGTTTGAACATGTACCGATACGGCTAACCCTCGTATCGATACATGCTTTATAATTTTTAAATATCGAGTCGGTTTAAAAAATATGACCGTTGGTGTTAGTTGGTTGGTAACCAAAATTTAAAAGGTCGTTGACCCGCATCGATACACTAACCATTGTACCGATACGGATATCGACAGTGAGCTAAGTTCAGAAAAAGGTATCGAAACGACCCTTACCGTTTCGATACCCCGTACCGATACGCATACGTGTGTATCGATACCCCTTATTTATTGCGCAAAACAACTCTTTCTTTTCTGAGATAGGTACCGATACACCTTCCCGTGTACCGATACCGGTAGTTGCAGAAGTGCATTTATGGTGGTAAGAGAGGGTTCCAACGGCTCCATTTATGTTCCCTACCACCCAAACGGCTAGAAATCAATGAGGAGGTATAAAAGACACATCTAAAAGCATCAGCAACAACTATTGATCCAAAAGCAAACATCCAAACATCAAATCCAAGCAATTGTGCAAAAATCCCATTTTATCTAGAAACCCCAATTGTAATTTTCATTCATATCTTGTTCAATTGGGTTGAGTGCTTGTAATTGGGCTATCATTTGTATTGAGAGATACCTTATTAGCCAAAAAATTTCTTTGTTCACTTGTGTGAGGATTAGGTTGAATTTTGGGTAGAAAATTCAACTGAAATTGTAAAGGGTTGCCTCCTTAACCTAGAAAAGGGGAAGAGCAATTAGTGGAATTGTTGCAAATCCTTAGTGAAGCTAAGGTAGTGGATGTAGAGTTCATTTGGAACTTGAACCACTCTAAATCCCTTGTCTATTATTTTTTTATTTGCAATTTCCACCACAAACACTTTAAATTTCCAATTCACCCCCCTCTTGGTTTATATCGATCTTGCGATCCACTCAACAGTATTCAACATCGTTTTACTTGTCCTCATACTTCACCACAAAATGGCTCTATGAAAAGGAAACATAGGCACATCATAGACATGACTCTCACCTTATTAGCCACTGCTTCTGTACCTTTTCAGTATTGGTCATTTGTTGTGTTAAGTGTTGTTTATCTCATTAATAAATTACCCACATATAGTTTAGAGGGTTTATCACCTCATGAAAAACTATATGGAAAGAGACCTGACTATCAGTTTCTTATAGTCTTTGGTTCACAATGCTTTCCATGTCTAAGGGACTACAATAAGCATAAATTTGACTATCGCTCTAAAGCTTGTGTCTTTTTGGGTTACTCTCCCAAACATCGAGGTTATCAATGCATGGACTCCACTGGCCGTATCTATGTCTCAAGACATGTCAAATTTAATGAGCATGTTTTTCCATTTGCTCATTGTTTAAAGCATACTAGTTCAGCTACACCTGGTCATTCTGCTTCAAATTTTCAACCCTCAGCTCCTCTTGATGTTCCAACTTCATACCATCCCAACCAATCTGAAGTTGTACCTAATGAACCTTCAGAATCAACTAGTGGTCAGGATGATGCACCTTGTTGCCCTGACAATCAAACTCAGAGTATTTCTTCTGCTTCCCCTCCTATGCATTCATCTTCTGTTGGTAACAACAATCAAGATGAACAGGAGCATGTTGTTGATCCTCTAGGACCTTTGGAGTTAGCAACAAAGGCAAATGTTAATTTCTCAGATCCACTTGTTGCTGTGAGATCTACTGCAGCTGTTAATGGAAATGAAGATGTTGCAGTACCTCAGAATGTTGCTCTGCAACAAGCTGATGGCCCTGATGATATATAAGATGTGCTTGCTGCTGACACTCATTTGAGTACTGAGGATGTTCTTAGCAATGTTGAAGAATCCATATCTGATGAAGGTTACATGAATCAGGTTCCTAACCACAAAAAGTCTACTAAATCTCCTGACTCTAATGTTCCAGCTTCTTCATCTGCAACTACTGGTCCTGATGTTTTAGTCTCTCAACATGTTGCTTCTGAATTTGTTGCTCATAGTTCTGAGTAAGGTCACCTTGAATTCAATGATGTTACTCATGAGCCTACTGAGGATACAACTCATGCCTTGGTCTCTAGTTCTTCATGTGAGCCTCATGTTACTAACACTCATCATATGACTACCCTCAGCAAGGCAAGAATCTTTAAACCCAAAATGTAAACCACCGAACTGTATTTTACACCTATTACTGTGCACCAGGCACTTGCTCATCCCAAATGGAGGGAAGCTGTTCACTCAGAATATAATGCTCTGCTGGAAAATCAGACTTGGGATCTGGTACCCTTACCACCTGCCCGAAAACCAATTGGTTCTAAGTGGCTCTTCAACATCAAACTTAATTTAGATGGTACTGTGAGTTGATACAAAGCTCGTCTTGTGGCAAAAGGATACTCACAAATTCGAGGGTATGAATTTTGTGAAACATTTAGTCCTGTTGTTAAGTTCTTCATAGTCAATATTCTTTTATCTTTAACTGTCTCAAATTGTTGGCATGTGCATCAAGTTGATGTCAATAATGCTTTCTTGAAGGGAGACCTTACGGAAGATGTGTACATGACTCAACCAGATGGATTTGTTCAGAATGGTGATGGTTGTGGTCCTTTAGTTTGTAAGCTCAAGAAAGCCTTGTATGGTCTTAGGCAGACTCCTAGGAACTGGTTCAGCAAACTTAGAGATTTTTTTGTGTGATCTTGGTTTTCGCTACTCTAGTGCTGACAATTCTTTGTTTATCAAACTTGATCCTTCTGCCGTGACATATATAGTAGTGTATGTTGACGATATCCTTATTACGTGTGCCTCAAAGGTGTACATTCAACATATTATACAAGAACTTGATACAAAGTTTTCTCTTAAAGATCTTGGTTTTATTCAGTATTTTCGGGGTATTGAAGTTGTTCACTGTGGCAGTGGGATCTTTCTTAGTCAGAAGAAGTTTGTTGAAGAGCTTTTCTGTAAAAGAAATATGTCCAACACTAGGATGGTTGATACACCTATGGTTCTTTTGCCTAAACTAAGTAAAGATGAGGGTGTCTTGTTTGTGGATCTGTAATTGTACAGAAGCACTGTGGGAGCCTTGCTATACATTTGTCATACTCGTCCTGACGTGTCTTTTGCTGTGAATAAAGTCTCACAGTATATGCAACGACCAACTGATTCTCATTGGGCAGTTGTGAAGCGAATTCTTCGCTATCTAAAAGGTACAATTGATTATGGGGTGTGGTTTTCTCCTCAACCTCGACCACAGTTACTTCAAGTGTTCACTAATTCTGACTGGGCCGGGGATGTTGATGATCGAAGGTCTATCTCAGGACATTGTGTTTGTCTTGGTTCTCATATCATATGTTGGAGCTCAATGAAGCAACAATCCGTATCGCGCTCGACCACTGAAGTCAAATATCGCAGTCTTGCAGATGCTACAAGTGAACTTCTATGGGTTCAAGTTGTGTTGACTGACATGGGTGTTGATCTTCCTGATATTTCTAAAGTGTAGTGTGACAACACTAGTACTGTAGCTATGGCAGCTAACCTAGTTTTTCATGCTAAAACCAAGCATGTAGAGCTTGATTTACATTTTTTTCGTGAGAAAGTTCTTCGTCGACAGCTTGAGGTTAATTATATTCCGGCTCACAGTCAAGTTGCTGATATATTAACCAAGCCTTTGCCTGTGACTAGGTTTCATGATCTGCGTGGTCTTCTTCTTGTCTGGGATGTTAAGCATATTCAAGGAAGGTTAGAAAAGTCAGAAAGTGGGGTGAATGTTAAGTAATGAAGAGCTTCTTGGGTTTCTACAGATGTGGTGGGCTTTAGCCGGCAGGATCCGTTTGCAACTGTTTCAGCAGGTATAACAAATATAACAAATGCCCTAATTGAATATGATAACCAACTACTATTTAGTTGCTGGTTTATCAGTTGGGCTATATAGACTCGAAATGGGTACTGGCCGAAACCAATCTTTGCCCTACATTGTAAATCTATCTCTCCCCTTTCCTGTTTTGTTTGGCTCGTGTTTTATAGAGCCTAGGTCATCGTCTTTTCCCCTTTCTCTTTTCTGATTGTCTTTCTTTTCTGTTTTCGTTCGTCTCACCGTCACCAGTGTAGCTTCAATAGGACCAGTAGACCAATCGGACATGGTTGATATGGATGCTGAGGACATAGGCGGTGGAGATGGAGAAAAGCTTGGCCATAGATCGAGCGTGAATGAAAATGTGGTTTCTAGAGAAGGTGCAAATTTCCCGACAGGGGTGATCGACAATGATGGCACAACTTATGCAAGTAAAGTTGCAAACCCTGGTATGGAGAGTGAGGGTAAAGTTCTAAGAAAGGCTCCTGTGAGGAGGAAGTTAACATACTAGAAGATGATTTTACTCTAAACTAATTCGGTCCCATTCATTCGATCCAATTCTCGGATCGAGTGCACGATCAGATTGACCATAATATGAGGAACACAATTATTGTTCATTTTCTAGGAAGATTGATCGGGTACAAAACTTTGCTATCTTGGATTCATGCTTAGAGAATAGTTTGTATAGCCCATGGATGGTGGTGAAGAACCGTAGAAGGAGGATGGGCGTGAATGTGCGGAAATAACGGGGTCGTGAGAATTAACAGATTAGCTCGAAGGGGTCGTAGTGTTTTTCTTTCGCAACGGATATAGATGAGGAACAAGGGCATGAGGCAATGGATGAGGCGCAAGGGACACAACAGCGTACCCAAATTGAGTCGGAGATCACTGCCAGTACAACGAATGAGATTGAAAAACTAATTTTTGTTCGGAATGAGGCCTATATGGCATCAAATCCTGAGAAGAAGACTATGGAAGAGAAGAAAGGGTCAAAGAAAGTGGATGTGGTGCCTTTGGCTGCAGGACAATCTGCACAAGTTTTAAAGCATGTTACAGGAATTCACACATGCACTCATGCAACATTCCAGATAGTTGAATGTTGTAGCCAGGAAACAACTAAGTTTCTCAAAGGCTTGAAAAAATCAAGTAGCACATGGAAAGGTTTGAAGGATAGCATGCGAAAGGATCTGAAAAGGTTAAGAAACCAGTGGATCCTAGGATTCTGAGGATGGAAGTGGTAGAATGGGTGCAAAGTGCCCAAGCTCAGGTTGACACTATAGGAAGGCATGTGACTGAAGGGATGAACGGGGTCGTGTTGAGGTTGCACAACAACCCAATTGTGACCCAATCTTCTGATAATGAAGACCTATGGGACGAAGCACATCTAGAGAGCATGTCGGATGATGAGGATAGGTTGAGCGGTTCTGGAGGGGGCAACCAATAAGGCTTGCTTCCTTTATCCTTTTATTATATGATGAGTGTTTTCTTTTGAATTGTTAGGGTTCTAGGAGCCCTACGTTTTGGAGGCATTTTTGTAGTTTCATGCAATAACATCACCCTTTTGAAGAGCCATTCGGATTTCTTTGTGGATCTAGCAACTCAATTGCGTTTCGATCTTGAAAATGTGTTGGAACAAGAGGAAGAATTTTGGTGGCAAAAGGCTTGCATTCGGTGGGTTACACAAGGGGACCGTAACACTAAATATTACCATGCTTCTGTTCGGGAGAGGCATCCTAAAAATACCATCACGACTCTTTTATATGGAGATAACACATTGGCGACGAACCAAGATGAGATGTCGTGCATGGCTCGAGATTTGTTCACCATTTTGTTCACTAGTTCAAAGGTATCTTCCCCCTTATATCTGATAAGAGGGTGCTTTCCGCATGTGTTTTGGGCAACCTTACAACTCTACTAAAAAGGAAACCAGATGCACCATTTTCGACATGGGCCCACTTAAGGTAACATGTGCAGATGGGTTTAATGTAGGCTTTTTACATAAGAATTGGAGTACGGTATGGACCTCAGTTAGTGCCTTTGTTCGATGGGTTTTTGACAGTGGGGAACTGCCGAAAGAAATAAATAAGAAATTTCTTTGTTTTAATCCCAAAGATTAACACGCCTGAGTATATGCCTTAGTTAGTTTGTGTCAGGTTATTTACAAGGGTATCACGATGATTATAGTTAATAGACTAAAGGCTTTGTTTCCAGGTTGGGTGTCTGATAACCATAAAAGCTTTGTTCCATGGCGTCCGATTACTGATAACTCAAGATATTTTGCATTCGATGAAACAGAAAAAAGGTAGAGAAGGGATGGATGGCCATCAAAATTGATTTGGAGAAGGCCTATGACAAATTGGAATGGGGTTTTGTGAATGATACTTTGATTGATTTGAGTATACCGGAGGTTGTGCATTCTGATCATGCAGTGTATTTCCGAGTTGTCGTCTCATATTATATGGAATGGATCCATGAATGAAGCCTTCTTCCCGTCGAGGGGTATCCGCTTTCACCATATATTTTTGTTCTATGCTCTGAACGTTTGGCGCATGCTATTGAGGGAGCTATTTCTGACAGACGTTGGAAAGCTTTTATAACTTCGTCTCTGGGGCCAACGATCCCGCGTTTATTCTTTTGCGGATGATATGGTTCTATTTTCTTGAGCTTTGGTTAATCAGATACAAGCTAAAACACTGTCACTTGCATGGTAGATTACTATTGCTAAGGTTGTGCTCGCTGAAATCCCTAACTACACGATGCAAACGACGATCTTGCCAAAGAAAACATTTAATGACTTGGAACGATTAATTAGACGTTTTATTTGGGGCATTAAAGATGGTAATTTGGGTGTTCGTATAGTGAAATTGGAGGAGGTTTTTCGGCCTTTGAATTGAAGAGGGCTTGGTTTTCGTTGGTTACATCACCAAAATGAAGCCTTTATCATGAAGCTGGCTTTCGATTTACTCACCAAAAAGGATTCGCTCTGGGTCCGTTTTCTTAGAGCCAAGTATAAATATGCTACTGGTGTATCGCATATCCTGGCTAATCATAATGTCTCTCGATTATGGAAAGGCCTTATCGTGGTTTGGGAGGATGTTCACACTAACATTGTTTGGAATGTAGCGAATGGGACGAATGTCAGTTTTTGGTACGACAATTGGATCTGTGATGTTCGCCCCTTTGTGGCACATGTTTCTACGGATACTACCCTTCCTTTAGCACAAATTAAAATCGCTGATATGGTGTCCGCTTCTAATGAGTGGCTATGGGTGGCGATCAATTATTTGCTTCCTTGGCACATACTACTGCGAATGGCGGTGATCAAGTGTCCTTGTAATCAGTTCCTACGCGTATCAATTGGATAGGCGGGTACAAGCTTCAGCCAGTTTACGGTTAAGTCTGGTTCTAGTTGTGGAATTTAGGTGGGACCCGAGGAGGATATTTAGAGGTTTGTTCATAAATTTTGTGGCACGCAATGTATGAAAATTTTCTTGTGGCTGGTCTGTTGCAGTAAAGTTATGACTAATCAAGAGCTTTTTCGACGTCATTTTTCCACGGATGATTATTGAGGTATTTGTTGATATGAGGTTGAGGATATTGATCACGTATTAAGAAAATGCCCCCAAGCTTTAATGGTGTGGCAGGATCTCATTAGACCGGATATGCTCCACGACTCTTTGTCTTTAGACATTAAAAGTTGGATCAAGCCGAATAAGACCAATGATTCCAAATATGCGAGAGACGTCAATCATTGGGATCTCATGTTTGGCGGTACTTGTTGGTATAATTGATTACATAGGAACTCAAGGATTTTTAAGGATCAAGAGGATGATCGACAACCAGTACTAGAGCGAGCCCGTCTTTGGTTAACAACTACATCGTCCACCTTGGGGGTTGCCAGTTCAACAGTGAATTTGGGTGGGCCCTGTGCGTGGACCTGGTCGGCGGTTTCCACCATTTGAGCATTGGGTTAAGATAAATTCTGATGGTGCAAAACATGTCGGTGACATGTATGTGATGTGTGGTGGGCTCTTCTGGGATCATACAAGTCTTTGGGTTTTGGGGTTTGGGAAGTTCATCGAGATTTGTTTGGTGTTGGAAGCTGAATTATCGGGTGCATATCTCAGCTTGCTATGTGCAATTGAGGTGGGTTATTGTCATATCAATCTTGAGTTAGATATCTTGGAGGATGTGCAAATCCTCTGGATAGGATCTTCATCCCTTGACTCATGTTCATTGGTCCATCATTTTGTGGAATTGCGTCAATGTTCGTGGACAGTCAGATTACAACATGTTTGAAGGAAGGACATAGAGTGGCGGATGCTTTGGCCAAGTTGGTGCGTTTTGATTACATGGATATTACTCATTGGACTACTCCTCCGGCCCGAGTTATTCCTTTGCTACATAATAATGTGTTAGAACATCCCTAGTCTCTTTTGTTCTATTTTGTTTGTTTTTTTAGTACATGTACTCTTTCCCCCCTCCTAGGTTTAGATAGGTTTTTAACAAGGCATGTGTTAACATTTTCGGTATATGATTCTTCTGGTTAATCAATATCACACCCTTTTCAATGAAAAAAGATTTTACTGGCGAAAAGAGAACCTAAAAATTATGTCCTTAATAACAAGAATTAGAAAAACTGAGTTAACAAGGGTTGGGGAAAATTAAATTTTAAGAGTATTTCTCTAATAACAAATATTTGAAAAAATATGCCCCTAATAACAAATATTGAGAAAATTTATACCCCTAATAACAAATATTGAAAAAAATTAATAGTAGGCCTTTAGTAAAAAATACTGGGGGGGGGGGATTGGCCCATAATTACAAGTATTTATTAAA
This sequence comes from Hibiscus tridactylites, assembly GCA_958450335.1. Taxonomy (NCBI): domain Eukaryota; kingdom Viridiplantae; phylum Streptophyta; class Magnoliopsida; order Malvales; family Malvaceae; genus Hibiscus; species Hibiscus tridactylites. The sequence goes on along the minus strand of OY288265.1, from coordinate 33,787,976 downwards.
AATGGCTCAATAATAACCAATATTGGGGAATTTTTTATGAGTATGTATCTAATAACAAATATTGGATCCCTAATAACAAGTATTGAAAATAACTGAATCTCTAATAACAAATATTAGATAAAAATTGACCTTGATAACAAATATTAAAGAAATGGAATTTTCACATAATAACAAATATTGAGAAAAATTGAGGCCCTAATAACAAGTGTTAAAAATATTGGATCCCTAATAACAAGTATTGAAAATAACTGAATGTAGAGTGTCCATGAGTTCTATATTTTGTACACATTCCTGCCCTTATTATTGCTATTCTTAAGTACATTTAGGAATATTTAGGTGCATTGCATGCATTATAACAATATCTTCTCTTTTACCATGCTTCCATTGAATATTTTTGTTTGGTTGAGAAAATTTATTGTTTTAGTTTACTTTATATTTTCAGGTGCTATAGCTAGGAAATGAGAGGAGAGGACAGGAAAGCTGAAACCAAAGGAGTTGTACTGAAGCAGTTCCAGATGCCGCCAAGGACATTGCCGAAGCAGCATCGCCGCCAAGTGCCACCTAGGTAAGAGTCACACCGACTTAGCCAAGATGGGTCGCGATTTAAAGATAACAATTTCCTAAGCCCAATAAGCCCAAACATTCGATTTTCTTAATCTTGTAGCTGCCGATAGAGCTGATCCAAGATCGATAAGTAGGAGCACTTATCTTTACTTGCAGAAAAAGGCAACATCCAAAGAGTCCATATTTAATTAATAAAAGAGTCTGTATTTAATGTAATCTACTTTTAGAACTCCTACTTCAAGGAGGACTTATATTTAGGCCATGAGCCATATATATACCCAATGTATGTAAGGGTATATGGGCATGACGAGGGTGAGGAGATACGAGCTTGAGCAGTCGCACAACGAGAAGTAGTTAGATAGTGATCCATCCTAACGTTTAGGCGCATGTATGTAAAGTAGTTTGAGGGAAACAATTGTAATAGTTTTGAGTTGTTTTCAATAAAATACCAAAGTTTGCTTAATCTATGCTCTTTGTTCTTTCAATTAGTGTGCACTATTTAGTTGAAGAGAAAATCCATTTGTCGGGCACGAAAGTGCAAGGCTCATGTAAGGGTTAAGCACGGTCACAACATGCAAAGGCGTGACTAACTTGGTTCCACACTAATTCACAAGTTTCAGCGGCTAAAAGGGATCACCAATCGAATGAACTTGCTTGTGTTAGGTTGACGCTGAGAGTGCTAGGTATTGCCTACATCACGTGAGTGTTCGAGCATCCTAACCTAGAAATAAGAGGGATCATTGTCGGCTATCTCGCCGAACTTTGGAGTGTCTGCCAGACTTGCCACCATGACATATTTCCGTTCCACCTGCCGAGACAATACACTCATGCACGGGCAGTGACCTGCTGCGGCCGCGTGTCAGGGTCATAGTTTGCCGCCCGCCATCACGCCGAAGCAGCAATTCATGGCAGTACAAAACATGCTCAGACTATACAATGCAATCTACATACTACTGAGCTGCATTTGTCTCACCCAATCTATCGCCCAAATATCTCCCTATCATTCATCTCATCACTATCTTTATTTTATTTGTGTTTTATATTTCCACATCATGAGATTTAATTATGCATTTACTAAATCTTTGTGCAGGAAGCCATTCATAGGAGCTGCTCCAATCCCTGTGGGAGACGATATCTTTTATACTATAACTTGACAAGAGTGTGCACTTGCGCTCAGAAATAGAGAACACTTAGACGCTCTACAAGTCTTTGGCACCATTTTCGGGGATTGGCAACATCAACTACATTTGAATTTCTGCACTTCTATTTAGTTTTTTCACATTAAATCTCTTTTTTACTTATTTAATAAAAAACCTCTTTGTTTTCTTGGTGTATGTCCCGCAAGGGCAGCAAGGTTGACAAGAACATCCACCTGAGGAGGGGAAGGACATGCCCCAAAGAATAGCCAAACACAAAGACCCTCAAGAAGTGGTTATGCGTGGGAAAAGCGCAACCCAACATAACCCATTTTTTATTTTATTTGTACTTTATTTTTAAGCTTTAAAAATTAGATTTAATTTTTATTTAATTCTTGTATTTATTTCAAGTTAGGAATGAAGGAAACATCGAGAAAGATTAAAGAATAACGGAGAAGCCCAACTAGCAGCCAGGGCAGTCCAAGGCAGATAAGCATAATGGCCAGCGGCTTCATAACGGCTAGCCGCAACATCTATATTTTATCCCAGCGAGCGGAACGAATATCTATTTAACGGCTAGAATCTTGTTATTCGTGCCACAATAATTGCTGCCCGTTGACAGCGTGCCCGCCAAGGCAGGGGAGAATTAACTATATAAAGCCAACCATTCTCCCCCCGTTCTTCACTTTGCTTTCTCATGTACTCTGAATTCTTTCTGCAATGTGTGCTTCCAAGATTTCCCTTCCTTTATTTTCTTTCACGCTCTTTCTTTTCTTTATTTAGGAAATACAACCTTCCCACAAACTATAGCCTCATCACAGCAACCCGTCGTCACCTCCAAAACCCATTTCAAAAGGTTCTTGAACCTTACTATCGAGGAGACCTACAAGAAACACTTTAGAGAGTGACAACTATGGGAAGATATGGGTTTCCAATATACCCAGTCTGATGGGGATTTTTGCTTGAAACCCTCTCTATTCGACAGGATACACAAAATGGGCTGGGACAAGTTCACATGGCATCCAGAAGGAATCAACAACAACCATGTGCAAGAGTTCTACGCCCACAGACCGACATCGGCGAGCCTTTTCGCGTACATCCGCGGAGAAGGTGTCAAGTTTTTTGCTGACATGGTCAACAACTTCTATAGTATAAAAGTCAACGACAATCCACACGAGGAATGGGAGTCCTACTTAATGGTGGCTGACTACAACAAAATCAAGAGGGAGATCTGCAAGCCAAACACTAAGTGGTTAACAAGTGAATACAACGGGTCAATCAACCGCCGCGATTTGCTGCCAGAGGCAACCCTTTGGAGTTACTTTGCCCAAGGCTACCTGATGCCTTCCATGCACGGATCGATAGTAAACAGGCCAAGGCTCTCCCTTATCTACAACATAATGATGGGGCGACAAATCAATGTTGGCGAGGTAATCATAAAGGAGGTCTATGCCCATACTGAAAAACCAAACACCGAGGGACCTCTCTTCTTCCCTGCACTCATAACGGGCCTTTGCGCAAAATTTTCGCGTGCCGCCAGACCCCAAAGACAAAACTCTTCCTGCCAAGGAAGGGTGGACAAGAAGGGTACACCAGCAGATGATGCATAACATGGAGCCAGACACACTTTCCACCTCCCAGCCGCCGTCCCAAGCTGCTACCACTCTAGCCGCAACGAGCAGTACAGAGGTTGCCCTCCCGTCCGAAGTGATCCCCCTACAAGTAGGTGATCTTAACGAAATACGTAGCAGACGTGCAAGAGGTCTTTGTGGCCTACTTGCTGGACAAATATCAAGACGCCGACCCATAGTTGCCCGCCTTTCTGACAGAGTTAGCAGCTTCTAAGCCAATCCAAATCACTCCAAGACCAGCTGCTGCTACTACCGCCAACGAAAGCGAGGTGCCACACCGTCGCCCCAAGAGAAGAACCTCTCCAACCCCTATCTAACCATATGAACTAATCTCCCCATCCAAATCAGAGAAGGAGGAGGAAACCACAGTTGCATCCCTAGTAGCAAAAGGGGTCGCTGCCAAAGACGCAAGCGACTCAGATATGGAGATCTCAGACTCCTTTGACGACAAATCAGCAAAGGCAAATAGAAAAAGAAAGCAGCCAACAACAGAGCCCCATAGTGGAGGAGCTGAAAAACAATCAAAGAAGCCCACCCCCAGCCGTATCCAGTCGCCGCTTAGCAAGAAGAAGAGCCCAACTGACAGACCATCTACTACGCGTCGCCTTGTCCTGCCCGCCTCCTCAGCATCCTCCTCTGACGCTGCAGCAACAGAGGGGGAACTCCCTCAGTCTATAGCATCATTTTCTTATTTTTTTAATATTTAATTTTTATGTTTTATTTATTTTTTTGTTTTTAATTTTTGTTTTTATATTTGGGTAATGTTCACAAATAGTCCCTTTCGTTTGGTGTTTGTTCTAGTTTGGTCACCAGATTTCAAAACAGCTTATTGTGGTCCCTTACGTTTATAATCTGTTTTATTTTAGTCACTCCTCTGTCATTCTCCGTTAGAGGAGTAACGGCCGGCTGACATGGCAATTTTAAAATTAAAAAATTCCACGTGTATAATACACGTCATACTAGAAAACAAAAATAGCATGTTATATGACTGATATTTACGAACCTTTCGATGTTTTCGGCATTCTTTCTCTGGTTTTGGCTACCGGAGTTGAAGACAAGGACGGCTTACCTGCCATGCCCGACGATCTTCTTGCCGTGGAAATATGTAATCTGGGTCCTTTGCCGGGCGACGAATGGGGCTACACGGCGACTTTCGACAGGGAAAATGGTGGAGGGTTTTTGACAGACCATTTTCCATGTGCAACTAAAGCTATTTGGTATTTTGAAGGAATTTATGCATACTCTCCTCATATACCGGGTGAATTTTCATTTTTCAATCTTTTACCACTCTTTATATGTTTTCCAAACACTTTACTTCATGTCCAATGTGAATTGTTGTTTACAAATTGCAGGGGTGAGATTTCCGGGATTGACTCATCCGGGAATAATCGGGACGGCGCCGTCGATGGAGCTTCTGAATATATGGAATGAAAGGGAAAGAGAAGTGGAAGAAAATGGACATAAGTCTTTAAAACTATGTGAAGTTTTGCATACACGACCATTGGCAAACCTTCCATCCAACAAAGGCTGCCATTTAGGGAAGGTAGTGTAGAGTGTAGACCATGACATGCGTATTTATACGCGACCTCGAACCATTGAATGATAATATGGTGATCTAAAAATGGATGTTTGTAGATAAAAAAGGGGACTGTTGAATGGGAAAAGATGGCCGAGGAGGCGGTGAGGACGATTCCAGGAAGAGAAAATGGTGGAAACTGTGACATCAAAAACCTTAGTAGAGGTTCGAAAATATACCTTCCGGTGTTTGTCGAAGGAGCTAACCTTAGCACAGGTGACATGCATTTTTCTCAAGGTGACGGTGAGGTCTCGTTCTGTGGAGCAATCGAGATGAGTGGTTTTCTCGAGCTTAAGTGAGTTTCGATTTTCATAGCACCATGAACATAGCTCCATCTGCAATAATTCTCATTGTTTTAGTAATTGGTGTCTGGTTTTGTAGGTGTGAAATCATTAGAGGAGGAATGAAAGAGTACCTCACACCAATGGGACCGACCCTTCTTCATGTAAATCCCATCTTCGAGATTGGACCGGTTGAACCGAGATTCTCCGAATGGTTGGTGTTTGAAGGAATAAGTGTGGATGAGAGTGGAAGACAAGATTTCCTTGATGCAAGTGTTACATACAAACGTGCGGTACTCAATGCTATCGACTACCTCTCGAAGTTCGGGTACTCGAAAGAACAGGTACGAGTACGACCCTTCAATATTTAACCTCTACTCGAACAAATCACACATGTTTAATCCAATTCTGATCCATACGAAACAATGGAGATCATCCGATTTACCTTCTACTATCCTGCTGCCCTTGCGAAGGACGGATCTCTGGGATTGTAGATTCACCAAATGCTGTTGCAACTCTTGCAATTCCAACTGCTATCTTCGACCAGGTATCGTTCACCATAAAATTAACACATAGTATCATCGTTCTTGATTTTCCAGGCTCCGAAAACTATGCAACACATTGAAAGGGTGAGTGATTTACTATCAGTTGACGTTGAAGCCTCCGGAGATACTTTAGAGGCTAATGCAAACAATACCATGAAGTATATAGCACAAATAACGTTGTCCACCGCAACTCCGGCAGCCAAAACCGAGGGAGAAACACTGAGAGCCAAAATCGGCTGACTTGGAGTAAATGATGGAGGAAGCTTTGCCGGCGTGGATTGCTTTAGGGTGGGTTTATTATTTACTGGTTATGCTTTGATGTTCACATGCTATTTTTGTTTTCTAGTATGACGTGTATTATACACATGGAATTTTTTAATTTTAAAATTGCCATGTCAGCCGGCCGTTACTCCTCTAATGGAGAATGACGGAAGAGTGACTAAAACAAAACAGATTATAAACGTAAGGGACCACAATAAGCTGTTTTGAAATCTGGTGACCAAACTAGAACAAACACCAAACAAAAAGGACTATTTGCGAACATTACCCTTTATATTTTATGTTTTGTTTTTAATTTTTGTTTTGTAGAGGCATTGAGGACAATGCCAACCTTGAGTTTGGGGGAATTAGTCCTCTTTGTTTTAGGTTCATTTAGTAGCATTTAGATGCACATGTAAATTTTTCCCCCTAGCACTCAATGAAATAGAAATCCTTAGCTTAAAACTTGTGCCTAGCTTAGCCGACTACTTATATTCACACCACTCTAAAAAAATTAAATCTAACTATGGGAAGAAGCATGAATTTTTTATTGAGTTAAATGCTGTCTGTTAAATGCTGAATTTTTTATTGAGTTTTGAGTTTAAAACTGCCTATCGTAATTAATAAAAATTCCTTGATTGAATACATGTTTGCCGCCACGGCAGCACAACAAAAATGATGAAAAACCTAGAGGTGCCCGAAACAGGCTCTAGGAAGGATCATGAGCAAGGACACTCCGCTGCTATCAAAGTCCATGAATCTAAACCATGTGATAGACAAATTAGCAAGAGTGAATGAAAATCTTCACAAGATGACTCTATTTAAAGGGTTCAAAGTTTCATAGAGTGCACCTATCTTAGCTTCAAACCCGAAGAATAGTTGTGATGAGTTGAAGCCCTTAAATTCATGATCAGAAAAAGAAAACAAAAGTGCCCAACTGTGCTACCAAGGCAGCAACTCATATCCTTTCTAGTAATTTAATTATTTTAGGCATTCTTAGTTAACTTAATTATCTCAGCATGATTAGCATGAGCACAAACCTGCACACACTGCACTAGCATTAAGAAAAAAAATTAAAACCTAAGTTATTTCATGCCATTCCCTATAACTAACATAATAACAGGTGCCATGGTCTTGAGGTAAAAAAATCAAGTTAAAAGCTAATGTTTCTATTAATTTTGTGCTAAGGACATATTTACTAGCTAGGTTGCATTGCTTGAGGACAAGCACTAAACCCTAATAATAGATATTGAAAAATTAATTTTAAGAATAAACTTGTTAGCTCCACAAATTATTGATTTTCATGCCTATTTTACAATGCTTTTGCTTGCTTTTGAAAATATTTTGTTGTATTTAGTTGTTAATATCATGCGTTTGCACAAGGAGTTAAGAATTTTACATATCCCAATGTGAATGGTTGTTTTGTTGGCATTTTTAGCGGTTGGCATAACACAACAATTTGATGCCCAACCAAGTATCCAAAGAACCGGTTGCCAGAGTACAAGAATTTGATGCCTGACCAAGGAGCACTTTAACCTAAAAAATAGGATCAAAAAAGGACGCAAGAAAGTAGCAATTGGATCAATCTCTGAAGAATATCGGATAAAGTGTGCCAAGCTTGGTTTGCAGATTCATGTCAAGCTTGATTGCTTGAGAAGCGATGACATAATGACGTCAGCTCAAACCTGATCAGCTAACATTCAAATATGGATAAGATGATCACATCTCGTATCCTTAGAGCATTCAAAATTGAAAATACAAGAGCTTATCCTAGTCTTCCTTGCATGCCTATTTAAAGACCAATGGTGTGAAGATTTGAAAAAAAAAGAATCAAGAGGAGAGATCGAGTGATCCATCAACGATCGACTGCAACAAGGAGACGTGGTTCGACCAGCTTGGCCGAGAGCTTGGACCTTGAAGGGCTGCACCGAGAGCCTATTTTTAAATGATAATGTGTTTGAAAAATGTTGAAGGTTTTTGGTCTGATGCCCTCACCATGAACTAATTTATTAGTTGGTGGGGAATGTTTGCGTTGAATGCTATTTTTATGTTTAGTTTATATTTAATTGAAATGCTTCAACATTGTTTTCCCTATCTGTCATGTTCTTTAATGTTTTATCAAAACTGCGCCAAGCGAAAGCTGAAATTGTGGGCTTATTGAACCTTAATATCTTAACAGACTTAGGGGCAACGATATGTTGTCCAATACTAAGGCGAGATGCTTCGAAAGAAGATGTTCAAGTAGATGAGCTTACTTCTGAACTGAATCTACCCCTTAGGAGTATAAATTGGGCTTAATGAAATTGATTTATGAAAAAACATTCACTATAAAAATATATGAGTTTTTACATGGTTAATTTCGGGCATCAACCATCGAAAGAGGCTTTTCCAACTTTGAATCTGCTCGTTAAATGATACCAATGCACTATATCATTATATGTTGACATGGCATGAGTAGCGTGAGAACTAGGCATCCTTTGCCAAAAGCTCATCACTCATTTGACATTCTCCTTGCCAGCGTTGTTTATTTTATTTTTTTCTTTTAAATCATTTTCAAACAACTCTCAAATCAAAAAACATTTTTTCCTTGACAAGTAAACAATTAAAGCATTCAAACTCTTGCCCAATCCCCGTGGAGATGATACTCAACTCACCACTATATTACTTGCGGACCATGTATACTTGCACGTAAAAGGCTCAACCTTTGGCTCTATTTTATTACTTTTCCAATACGTTTTCTACCCTTTTTCCAAGCACTCATGCGAGTCAACTAGTTTTTGGCGTCGTTGTTGGGGATTGCAACGAAGTTTATTGTTTTATTTTTACTTTTTTGTTTTATATTACTTGTTTTTGTTCAATGTATGACCAGGAACCGCCCTAGGGACTATCAGTCGTTCGACCCTGAAATTGAACGAACCTATCTTATATTGAAAAAGAAAATCAAACATACGGCACAAACGCTAATGGAAGAGTAGATGGTGTCCCACTCAATCAAGCAGATCCACCTATACACGGAGGGATACCAAATGCCCCTGTCCCACCCTTAGTGGACGTTGCCATAGAAAGACCTATTAGAGAGAAATTGGCACCAAATTGTTGACAATTTGATGCCAGGCTTAGTTGGCACAGAGGTAAATGCTACCAATTTAAACTTAAACTGGTAATGATTCAAACTCTTTTGAATGTAGGTCAGTTTGACGGATCACCCACTAGAGATTCAAGGTAACACTTGAAGCAATTCATGGCAGCAACCTGGAGTTCCGAAGGATACGGTGAAACTGAATCTATTCACATTTTCCCTTAGAGATAGAGCTAAGACGTGGCTAAGTTCTTTGCCATATGGATCATTGACTACTTGGGTAGACATATGCTAGAAGATTTTATTGCAATATCAACCACCTAAACTTAATGTCAGACTGAGAAACGAGATCACGACATTTAGACAAGCTGACGACGAGACCTTATATGATCCTTTTGAGAGATTCAAAGACTTGTTGAGGAAGTGTCCTATTCATGGGCTTCCCAATTGGACCCAAATAGAGACCTTCTACAATGGACTTAGTGCACATGCCAGGACAATTGTTGATTCTTCAGAAAATGGTTTACTTTTGGACAAGAATTACACAAAAGCGATTAGCATCCTTGAGAGGATTGCTGACAAAAATTTTGATTATCCCACTGCTAGACTAGGGACCGACACTAAATTAACTTGAAAATATGAGCTAGATGCACTAACATCCATCAATTATCAACTTTCCAATCTTACTAGCATTGTGAAAACTTTGCAAAAGAGTAATGGTTCCCGAGAAGTCAAGGTATTAGAACCATTTTGCACAACATGTGGAGAAGATCATCATACGGATGATTGCCCTATCAACAATGAGTCGGTAAATTCTATTGGTAATTTTGGTTGTTACTGTAATTCTAACACCAATACTTACAATGCAAGTTGGAGACAATACCCAAGTTTAGCTTCGGGAAATCAATGAAGAAACCAGTACAATGCCCAACGTCAGAACAACAATACCCAGAGGAAAAATAACAATGTCGTGCCAACATTCAATCAGAATACCATGCCATAAAGAGCCCAAATCAATTTTAGCAAGGGAAAAGATATAACCAAGTAAACACTCTCACGGAGTACATTGAGAGGAATGTTGCCACGGTCCAGAGTTTGGCAGCATCAGTGAGAAACTTGGAGGTTCAACTTGGGCAAATTGCCAATGCACTTAACAATAGACCCTAGAGAACATTGCCAAGTGATTCGGAGGATGCTCGACATAAAGACAATGAGCAATGCAAATTTGTAACTCTTCAAATTGGCGCGTAATGCGAGATAGAGATGGTTGCCTAGCAACCAACTCGTTGGCCAACTGAAAAGATGATGCCATCATATGATTCCAAAGAAGTAGAGAAGAAAAAAACAATAGCTGATGATGCCAAACAACATTATGATGCCAGACCAATACTTGATGCCAAGCAACATACCAATTCTAGACAGGAGTCAGATGCCAGCACCACCTTGGCAAAGCTAGTGGAGCCGACATTTACTTATACACCACCACCATTTCTAGCAAGGCTTTAAAAGCATAGGAAACACCAGCAATTTAAGTGCTTCTTAGAAGTTCTTAAACAATTGCAAATCAACATGCCATTGGTAGAGGCTCTTGAGCAAATGCCCAACTATGTCAAATTTATGAAGAACATTTTGTCCAAAAAGAGAAAGTGGGGAGTTTTTGAGACTGCAACTCTCACCGAAGGATGCAGTGCCATGATACTCAATCGATTTCCACCAAAGTTGAAAGATCCAAGACGTTTTACTATTCTCGGCACCATTGGCAATAGATTCATGGGTAAGGCACTATGTGACCTAGGAGCCAACATCAACCTGATGCCAATGTCAGTTTTCAGATATCTTCGCATAGAAGCAAGACCTACCACGGTGACACTTTAGCTGGCAGATTGATCCTTTGTACATCATAATGGTAAGATTGAGGATGTGTTGGTAAGGGTAGACAAATTCATTTTCCTATATGATTTCATCATTTTAGATTATGTGGCCGATATTGATGTCCCAATTATTTTGGGTAGACCATTCCTTGCCACGGGTAGGGTTCATAAGGGTGAACTTACAATGCGCATGAATGATCATCATGTTACATTTAATGTGTTTCAAGCTTTGAAATGTGTAGGTGAACCAGATGAATACCGAACCGATGAGATGATGGAGTCTATTTTTACTTCAGACGTGGCACAATTGTGCTAAGGCACGGAACATGATGCCAACAAACTGGTTGGAAATGATGAGACGAGTAAAGAACCTAAAGAACCAGCCTTGGAGGCTGAAGAAGTGAGTTATTTCGAGTCATTAGAGTTGACCAGTAGATAAATGAAGGCACAAAAACCATTAATTGAGGTGCCACCAGAGTTGGAGCTAAAACCATTGCTAAATCACCTCAAATATGCTTATCTCGGTAAAAACTCAACTTTGTCAGTGATCATTTTTACTGATCTCACTAATGATCATGAGGGAAGATTGTTGGATATATTAAGAAAAAATAAGCAAACTTTGGGTTGGACCTTGGGCAATATCCGAGGTATAAGCCCAACCATTTTCATGCACAAGATCATCTTGGAGGAATATCATGGCAAAACTGTTGAAATTTATAGAATGCTGAATCCGAGCATGAAAGAAGTAGTGAAGAAGGAGATTATCAAATGACTTGATGTTGGGATAATATACCCCATTTACGATATCTCATGGGTTAGCCCAATATAATGTGTGCCAAAGAAGGGTGGGACGACAGTGGTACAAAACAACATGGATGAATTGATACCCTCATGGACTATCACAGGATGGAGAGTGTGGATGGACTACAGAAAGTTGAACAAAGCCACGAGGAAGGATCACTTCCAATTGCCTTTCATCGACCAAATGTTGGATAGGTAGGCATGTAAAGCTTTCTATTGTTTTTTAGATGGTTATTCATGTTATAACCAGATTGCCATCATCCCTGATGATTAAGAGAAGACCACCTTTATGCGTCCATATGGGATGTATGCCTTCAGAAGAATTCCATTCGGGTTGTGTAATGCCCCATCAACGTTTCAACTGTTGGGAAACGCCGGTACACCCCATGGCGCAACGAAAAATTATCTAGTGATTTCTACTAGTGATCCATGTACAAGGAACGAAGTTGGGGTGAATAGGGATGAAATATTACCTTAATATATCTGGTATCTTGATATCCTTAGGGAGTTAGGATAAACCAAATCGAATCTAAGTCGTCACAATAGCGTTCCGACCTTTATGTTTTCCACCAAAACGAAACGAACAATATTTTCTCTTTTCTTACTATTAGAGAAGTTTTCTGAAAAAATCATACTTTTAGACCTTATGCCTTTATATAGCATTCGAAAATCTATTTCTAAATAAATTTGGATTCATTATATATAAAATATATTTAACCAAATATAATTAAATATGTAGTATCTGATTCTACTTCAATTCGAATTCATTAAATATACAATATATTTAACTGAATACAATTAAATATGTAGAATTTGATTATACTTTAATTAGGTTTCTTTAGGGATATATATATATATTTAATAGTGTTTGATAATTACAATAATTATCTAGTATTAAAATATATATAAATGAGATTATCTATAATTACAATAATTAGAAAACTTTCGTTTTAATAATTATTACGTGTACAACAAGTTTGTACACATGCTATCTAGTCGATATTTGTTCGTTTCAATCACAGGGTGTGAACCTTGTAGGTTCATGTAACGTTAGTAGTAATATCTAGAATAATTCTAATATTACAAGCAATGAGTGGCATCTAGCAATACACCGTTGCTACCTTAGTTACATGAAGTCATGGTTTGACTTTACCTTTTTCCATGATTAACTTCCTTTATGTATTGCATCCTTTTATCCTCATATCTAGATTGAAAACAAGTCATGGACTAGTCACACTTGTACAATCCATCTAATATTTCTTGATATCTTTAGTAGACTATGATAAAAGAATAACTATGATATCTCATATCAATTTATTCAAGCATGACCATGCATTTTCTAGTCTCACTCAATCAAGTGACCTACGATATTACTCCTATTTTGTATAAGGGACAAATCCTATCTTGATCAACCATATTTCGCTATATAGAGTGTGACATATCCAATATCAGTATTTATAGTGTGTTCTGTTACAACACACGTTTAACCGCATCAAAATATGTCAATTTCGATATTGAAAAAAATGACGATCTCAAGTATGAGGATCATACACTCAGTTATCACCATGAGCAATGTTGTGACTGTGACATAATAATCAAGTAAACATGCTCATATCGGGTCAGTCCAGTAAGTCATTCTCTAACACATACTTATGTATTGATTTTGACATCTCTATGTCAATAACAACACTTTATCATCAATCAACTACATATTAGTCTTAATATATTATTTTTGTCCACGTCCACAATAATTCTCGTCTAAGGACATTCAAGAATAACTATATTATTCTAAAGACTATTATAATTCAGTTTATTTATAGATGCATGGAATAAGACTGAAATAATAATAATAATGACTTTATTAATAAACAAGATAAAATAAGTATGTCTTTTACAACCATCTCATGATTGGTCTTTGGACATACTCCAACACAACGTTGCATGATGGCCATTTTTTCCGACATGATTGAGCATAACTTGGAAGTATTTGTGGATGATTTCTCGGTGTTTAGCAAAACATTTGAGGAATGCCTTCAGAGTTTGGAGCGCATTGTTCTCAGGCACAAGGTTACCAAGAGAGGATTAGAGCTTGATTAATCAAAAGTTGAGGTAATGAATAAATTGTCACCTCATACGTGTGTAATATGCATAAGAAGTTTTTTAGGACATGCAGGTTTTTACCGACGCTTCATTAAATATTATTCATTAAAGAATTTCTTGCGGTTGTATTTGCTTTTGATAAATTCAGTTCTTATTTAGTTGGTAACAAAGTTGTGCTGTATACAGATCATTCAGCACTAAAGTACCTCTTGGCAAATAAGGATGTCAAGCCTACGTTGATATGATGGACGCTTCTTTTATAGGAATTCGACCTCGAGATCAGAGACAAGAAGGTTAGTTAAAAATTGGTAGTCGATCACCTATCACGCCTAGAGCATCACCTTGAAGATTGTAAGACTGCTTCCATAAAAGGTGAGTTCCCATATGAGTATTTGCTTGCAGTTAATGTCGCGACATGGTACGCTAACATAGTCAACTACCTGGTAAGAAATATTCTTCCGCATGACTTGGCATATAATGCCAAGAAACTTTTTCTGCGAGATGTTCGGCAATATTACTGGGACGAGCCAATATTGTTCAAGCAGTGTGCCGACCAAGTGACCCGTCAGTGTATAACACCCTAAAATCCTAGTCTAGTATAATTAAGATCAATTGCCTAAGTTGATAAGCTAATTATACTAAATCCTAAGCTAATTAGATTACCTAAGGATTTAATTGAAAGAATGAGTGAATTAAGCAACCTAATTAAGATGATCAATTCGAGTAGATTAGGAAACATGAAGCTTACATGATAAATTTCCATATTCCTCAAATTTCCATTGATTAAGTCTTAAGGCTAATAACTAATTAAGGTCAAAATGGACCTTCCACAACCCACTAATTGGATATCCACTTGCATCATCTTCTCAACTCTCATATTTCCTAGCCAAATATGAGAATGAAACTAGTGAGAGAGAGTAGCTTGTGAGAACACCACGATTGAAGGAAAAACTATGCTTGCATGTACATGATTTTCCATAGGAATTGAGCTAGGAAGCAAGGTGAGCATATCCTTGCTCTTGATTCATTGAATGATTAGAGTTATTGGTTGAATTGTTGTTGTGGATAAATCTAATGATTATTCATGCTTGTGAAATGGTTGAACTATGATAGATGTCATGTTATAATGAAGTAAACCCAGAATTGATGCACCTAGCATAATGGCCGAAGAGAATTATTGTCCAATTGATGTATTAGGGTGATAGCCGAATTTATCTAGTAGCTTAATTGGGGAAATTGATGAATAGATTGAATAGGAAATGACATTAGCAAGTAATCACCTAGATGAAATCATGAAAATTTAATATTAAGGTGTCTTTAATTGAGTTAGAATGATAATAGGATTGATGGAAATTTAATTGATAAGGAAATTGGTCACCTAAGTAGCTTAAACACTATTTAGGGAATGTTTTGAATGAACTAAAAGAATTGGGATTGAATTGGACCTAAGCTAATGCTGGAAATGTTGGTTAAAAACAGGGAAGAGTTGTAATGAATGTTGGATAACTTAAAATACGTGAATTGAAGCTCAATAAATGGTTTAAAGTGGCTAATTGGCAGAATAGGTAAATCTGGACTAATCTGTAAAGTTGGCTAAATAGAGGACCCAGATGAACTAATTAGGGACCAACCTTAACTTGAAGGAACAAGAGAAAAACATGGTAATCTATGATATAAAGGACTAAAAGGAACTAGTAAGGGTTCTAAGTGAAATAGCTCACTAAAGTGCCTTAAACTACAAGCTGGCAGATTTGGGACTAGAAAATGGACTTGACTTTAAATTGAAAACTATATTGATGAAGATGAAATTAAAATATGAACCTTATATGGTTAAAAATTTAATTGAATTAGCTTTCTAAGGGTGTAACTTAATTGAAAATCCAATGTGTAGATTAAAAGATATGAATAGACTACTAGTAAGGGCAAGTGCTTCTCCCAAGAACCTTGAAAATCTATCACAAAGCATCTCAACATGTCCTCAAGCACATGGATCACATGTTCTGACTGTCTATCCGTCTGAGGATGATAAGAAGTACTGAAATTCAACTGTGTACCCAAATCTTGATGCAAACATTCCCAAAATCGTGATGTGAACCTCGGATCCCTATCCGACACAATAAACTTTGGCACACCGTGCAATCACACAATCTCAGCTATGTATAGCTCAGCCAACTTATACAAAGTATAAGTAGTATGCACAGACAGAAAATGTGCACACTTGGTAAGCCAATCCACAATCACCCAAACTGAATTCTTCTTTGTTTGCGACAAAGGCAAACCAGACACAAAATCCATAGTGATTCTCTCACACTTCCATTTTGGGATTCTTAAAGGCTGCAACAACCCAGACGGAACTTGATGCTCAGCCTTCACTCGCTGACACACCATGCACTTACTAACGAACTCAGCCACATCCTTTTTCAACCCCACCCAGTAGTACTCATCTTTCAGGTCACGATACATCTTTGTACTACCAGGATGCATAACAAAAGGACTACTATGGGCTTCAATCAAAATAGCGTGCCTTAACTCAGCATCATCTGGCACCACTATTCGACTCCAAAAGCACAGAACACCATCATCACTAAAGCTAAATTACGAAGGTCTACCTTCTGCAATGTCCTGAACATGCGAAACAAGAGAATCATCAAGCAACTGTTTATCTTTGATCAACTGTATCAAGGATGGTTTCACTTGCAACTCCGCCACAAGACCACCATCACGCGATATGCTCAGACGAGCAAACATTTCTCTCAATTCCACAGCCACTTTCCGGCTCAAAGCATCGGCTACAACATTAGCCTTACCCGGGTGATACTCGATCGTCATATCATAATCCTTAAGCAACTCCACCCGACATCGTTGCCTAAGATTCAGCTCCTTTTGAGATATAAAGTACCTCAAACTCTTGTGGTCTATAAACACAATACATTTCACACCATACATATAATGCCTCCAAATTTTCAAGGCAAACACCACAGTCGCAAGCTTAAGATCATGAGTAGGGTAGTTGCGCTCATGCACCTTCAACTGCCTAGATGCATAGGCCACTTCCTTACCCTCTTGCATCAACACACAACCCAAACCAACAACGGGCGCATCACTATAGACCACGAACTCCTTACCAGATTCAGGTTGAATCAGAACATGAGCTTGTGTCAAAGTTTCCTTCAACTTCTCAAAAGCTTGATGTCTCGCATCAGTCCACTCAAAGCAAACATTCTTTTGCAACAACTTGATCAAAGGTGCTACTATCTTCGAGAAACCCTCGACAAACCTACGGTAGTACCCAGCCAAACCCAGGAAACTTCGTACCTCCGTCACTGACTTAGGCACCTTCCAACTCAAAACAGCCTATACATTTTGCGGATCAATGCGAATACCCTCAGCTGACACAACATGTCCAAGGAAGATCACTTCCCTAAGCCAAAACTCACACTTACTCAGCTTGGCATACAACTGGTTTTCCAACAACGCATGCAAAATAATTCTTAAGTGTCTATCATGATCCTCTTCGGTACGCGAATACACAAGGATATCATCGATGAACACCACCACAAATTGATCCAAGAATTAATGGAATACACGATTCATCATGTCCATGAAAGCAGCAGGCACGTTGGTCAAACCAAACGGCATCACCGAAAATTCATAATGTCCATACCTCGTCCGAAAAGATGTCTTAGGTATGTCTACATCCTTCGCCTTCAACTGATAATACCTTGATCTCAAGTCTATCTTAGAAAACACTGAAGCTCCCCGAAACTGGTCAAAAAGATCATCAATTCTAGGCAGGGGATACTTGTTCTTGATCGTCAACTTGTTCAATTGTCGATAATCTATACACATTCTCATTGTCCCATCTTTCTTCTTCACAAACAAGACCAGTGCAACCCAAGGTGACACACTCGGCCAAATGAAACATCGATCCAACAACTCCTGAAATTTTGTTTTCAACTCTTTTAACTCTTTAGGTGCCATGCGATAAGGATCAATGGACACCGAAGTTGTATTCTCGTACAACTCTATACCAAACACCTGGAAAATCGCAAACAATTCGAATATCCTGCACACGTACATCCTTGGTGCAAGAATTCATCACATAGGCAAGGTAAGCCTCCCAACCCAACCTCATCATTCGGTTTACTTCCAAAGACGAAATCACATTCAACAAGAATTTCACATTCTCGCCTACTACTACAACCTCGTAATCATCGGCCAACTTTAAGGTGACTCGCTTAACATCAAAGTCAACCACTACCCTATGCTTCGTCAACCAATCCATTCCAAGGATTACATCAAATCCGTAGAAAGGTAACTCCATCAAATTCACAAGGAAACCATGACCTTTCACAGACAAAGGGCATCTCCTACACAACTTCCTAGTGACTACAGTCTCACCAAAAGAACTAGTCACTTGCATTCCTACCTCAAGCAACTCAACAGGTATATCAAGCAAATGTGCATGTTCACTCAAGATATAAGAATGCGTGGACCCGAAACCAATCAAAGCCAACAAAGATAAAGACTGAAAAGCAAAGGTACCTGCGATGACATCGGTATCGTTGCGCTCCTCGTGCTGAGCATATACCCTCACCGGTTCACCTCCCCCAGGTCGTACAACTACAACATGAGCAATACCTCGCTACCTCTCATCTCTCCTCTGAAAGTTCGCACGGCCGTGCCCACGGCCTCTCTGAGGTGCAGCTACAGCAGGAGCACGTCCTTGGCCACAACCAGCCAATAAAGGATACTCCCTTCTCATATGATCCGTCGATCCACAATTCCAACAAGAGTTCTCTGTTACCACAACAAGAGCCTGGACCTCTCTAGCTGCCCGAGGACAATCTTGCCTCAAGTGACCACGAGAACCACACGTCCAGCACGTGTTCTGATCAGCCATCATCCTATCTCCTTGAACAGGTGCACCATGTCCACCATTACCATGCCTAGCAGTAGGTTGTACCTCCTATGTCGCCCCCTTTTGTTTCGTCCACCACCGAAACTAGACTCAGCTGCTCTCTTCCCAGAGCTAGAACGAACACCATTGAAAGATAAACCCAAAATATGCTCGATGTCCTTTGCTCGACAAACAAGCACGTCAAAATCAGTATAGTCTGCAGCTACCATGTGGGTCTTAACTTCCTGTACCAACCCGTACCGGAAGCGATCACATCGGTGCCTCTCACTAGGTACCAGTTTAGGAGCATATTGGCTCAAGTGTACGAACTGGACCTCGTACTCTACCACAGACAGGTTGCCCTGAATGAGAGACATACACTCACGTTTCTTCTCATCCAAGTATCTCACACCTAGATACTTTCTCCCGAAGGCACCTCTAAATAACTCCCAATCAACTTCATTGGGTTCCATACCAGCTGTGGTAGTCCTCCACCAGCTGTAAGCATCACCTTGTAGCGAAGAAACTGCGCATCCCAGCTTGCGCACCTCGTTACAGCCCATCTGATCCATAATGCGGACCATACTCGCTAACCAGGCCTCAGACGCCTCTAGAGACATACCAAAGAACTCTGCAGCTCCCAAGCTCCTCAACCTCTCCGAAGGTAAGTCCACCTACCTAGCTGTAGGGGCATGCACATGCGCTTCGGTAACAACAGCCTGAAACACTCCGGTGAATGCCTAAACTAGAGGAGCCAAATCACCCAAACCAGGACCAACTTGTCCTTGTTGCACATGCTCCCCACCTCCAGGTAGTGGAAGAGTAGGTAGATCTCCACCAGGAGGGACATCAGCCCCTTGCTCAGCCTGGTTGCCCTGCTCAGCTGTAGGCACTATCGTATTGGACCTCAACTCCCTTCTAGGTCCCATTGTGCTATTTTAACCAAACACAACAACAAAAACAAATGAAACCATTTAGGCCAACTGCAAGCAAGAACCCAAGTTACAAAACATTTGATTAGTGTAATAAGGCAATGGGCACCCAATTTCCCCCACAGAGCATAACATACATGAAACATCATGCTCACATACTTTTCATCATCCCAAAATCAGCACACAACCACTTAACATCATCATCACACAAACATATTCATTCCACATACAATTCACATAAATCAAGCATGGCATAGGGTGCAAAATTCAACCAATAGCATGCTTTTCAAACCTCATATTTCAACACATATCAATTTAACATACCAACATTCCCAATTCTTTCGTAACCTCATTCTTATACCAACAAATGTAACCCCCTTAGCCTGGTCTAGACGTTAAACCCGAACTACGAAGATTACACGGGGAAAACCAAAGTCAACCCGAAAGGGGTTCAATTGCATACATTTGACTTTTAGGGACTAAACTGTAAAATTCATAAATTACATAGACTTTCACGGTTTTAAAGTTATCAATCCTCAATTAGTCATGAAACATGCCAACATGTCAAAATTCAGCTCAAACGGATCATTCAAACTCATTAATTTAAGCAGCCAACAATTAAAGACCAAAATGTAAGAAACAGAAACTCAGGACAGCTCAAAATTCAAATCCAACGGTCAGGTGTTTCGATACGACTAAACTTGTACTAAAACGGCCGTTTCAAAACAGGGTTGATCATTTCGATACTTGGGTGCGTTCCGAGACCCGAACCAAAACACCTCTTCCAGTAGCCAAAGTGTTTCGATACGCCTTCATTCACTCTGAAACCTTTAGGCCATTTCAGGCCCCTGTTCCGAAACAATCAACGGTGTTCCGATACGCCTTGCCCTACAACATCAGGTTTTGCATGTTTTTCATGCTTTAACACATTCAAATCATTCCCGAGACATTCCACAACTTGCATACAACATGGATATATATCAACAATCATCATATAGAGGCAATAGCTTAAACATGGCTACCAACATGCAAGTAAGGACGCTAAAGGCATGTTCCCTAGTCCACCAAAATCGTAACAAGATATAGTAACATACAAACCAAAATCCAACACCAAAGACCATTTACAACTCAAGTATAAGCAATCTAACATGCTCAAAGTAAAGGAAAACATCCTCAAACATTCCAAAGTATAATTCCCACCCATTGCCAATTATTATACTAAGGGTGAACCACGTGCATCTCTTTAACAAAGCCTTGGATTCCTCTTGCTTTTGAGGTGCCTTGAAGTGTTCAATTCTCTACATTGATGAAACAAAGGAGCGTAAGCATAAAGCTTAGTGAGGATCGCTAAAACAACATTCATCAATGCATTTAACATGACTTGCAAAGTCACCACTTTTATCACATGCCTTTTCATAAATCATGTCTTCTCAAGACATTCATGCATTTTATAAACACATGCTCATATGCAACATCATAAACAATAATTAAACCATTGCTCATGATTTACCAAGCATCTCATACATTCTTGCATCATACACAATTATATCATGCATCCTTGCATCATATACAAGCATCTCATGCTTCACTTTATTCATCTACATTATATTGGCTCACAAGTGATAATCCATAAACTTGAAGAGCAAATTCATCAAACATAGCACATTACCAAGAGAGGGATTTTCGAATCAGTTACTCTTGAGCGTAGCTAAGTGTATTATACTTACACTAAGCTCCCAAGACCACGCTCAAAGCATTACAAGCAGGAAATCATATTTCCACTCACCGACACGCGAAGCCTTGTTCACCGACACGAAAATTACACCTCCAGAGCCTCCGAAATCACATCGTTTGCTTCCGGATCATGATCTCATGTTTTCACATCATCAAAATAGAGATCTAAATGCATTAGAATGCATTCTAACACCAGCAACAATTCATAAACATATTGCCCACACAAACTACACCAAAATACCCGTCCAAACAAACCGAAAACTCAATCAATTGCTTCCTAATCCAAGCTCAGCCGACATACATAACTTCCAAAGCATTATAAACATCAAAACACATCTAATATCCTAACTCAACCTTATATCTCCAACAAGCGAGATTCCATCAAAACACCCCAAAATCTCACCTAAAACAACCAAGAAACTCAAGGATGTCAAGGATTTCGGGATCTATGATATCAACACATCATTTTAACATATAAATCAACTTAGAACTCAATTAAAATCAATACAAAACAGAGCCCAACTCATCAAGTCCGAAAATCAAGATTTTATCCACAAGTTTACAAGATTTTGATCTCAAATCAAAACTATATTGAAAACTCAATCAAAAATAGTATTTAGAAGTCAAATATTTTAGGAATTTCAATAAAGAACTTAGATTAGAGGTTGAGAATGGGATTTACCTCCAGTCCTTGCTTCTCTCAATGTATGACAAGCTTTCCTTAGTGAAATCTTGAAGAAATAGGAGAGTTTTTTTTTTTTGAAAATGATTTAGGAAAAGTCGAGAGAGTTTTTGGGAGAAAGAATTCTGGAAAAAAGATGAGTGAAATTGTGTTTGGCTGAAATGAGAAAAGATTTTGGTAGTTACGTAATTGAAAATCCAATAACTACCTTTTAATTATTTTAATATAAAACCCAATTAAAAATCATTTAATTAAAACTCTTTTAAACCACATGTCATATTGAGAAAAGGTCAAATTGACTTAAAGCCCCCTAAAGATTCTAAGATTTTTGCTTCCACCTTAAAAATCACATTTTCCCAGTTTTGAAACTTTACAATTTGGTCACTACTCAAAATGTCCATTTTCCAAAACCCCTTTTGTAAAATTGATTTGACCAACCTCTTAAATATATTTTTAGAGGATTTTAGCAATTTTTATCACAATTTAATCCTTTCTCGATCCTTGATTTCCAAAAATCACCTTACGCGATTCGAACCGTTCTCGACCGATCCGATCCAATGTCTAAACATCTAGGCCAAAAACCAGGGCATTAGACATATGTTGAGTTACAAGAGGGTTATGATGAGTGAGTTGAGAAGTACAAAGAGTCGGTCATTAGAAATGAGAAAATTATTTCAGAATTAAATGATAAAAATGACTCACTTTCTCAAGCTAACTTAAAATTTGAGAAAAAGATTTTAGGTTCGAAAGATGAACTTAAACTCTTCCAAGATGAAAATGTAGACCTAAATAATCTTCATTCTCAATGCAATAGTGAACACCAAAAGGTGTTAGATGAGCTTAACAAGCTCAAAGAGTCTTTCAAAAATGTTGGTAATGTGAAGCATGAGAAAGATGAATCTTCTAAAAAAAACCAACCTCGGAGAAAGACTAATAACTACAAACAAAATGGCTTCCCTAGACATAATAGAACTAAAAAGATTAGGAGTGTATGGGTTCCTAAGGAACTTGTCAAATCTAATAATATTGTTGCTATGTGACATTGGATTCCTAAGGGAACCAAGTTTTTGGGAGCTAACACTCGTGGACCCAAAATGATTTGGGTACCAAAAACAAAAGTTTAATATCTTTGTTTGCAGGGGGAGCATTGCTACAAGGCCAAAGCACAAAGTCAAAATTCTTGGTACCTTGATAGTGGATGCTCGAGGCATATGACCGGAGACAAGAGTAGATTCATGGACTTAAAGCCAAAAAGTGGAGGAGTAGTGACATTTGGTGACAACTCCAAAGGCCACATTAAAGGTATTGGCTCCATAGGTAATCACTCTACTATTCTTATTGAAAATGTTTTATACATCGATGGTCTTAAACATAATTTGTTGAGCATAAGCCAATTATGTGATAAAGGGTTTAATGTCTTATTTGGTAAGAATGGGTGCAAAATTGTTGACATTAAATCAAATAATATTATACTCATAGGTAATCGCATAGGTAATATTTACATGGTGCATTTAGATGACATACATACATCACATGCATGTTTAGTAGCTCAAAATGAAAATGATGCATGGCTATGGCATAGGAAACTAAGACATGCTAGCATTAGCGTTTTAGAAAAAAAATAGTTTCCCTGGATCTAGTTAGAGGTTTACCCAAGATTAAGTTCTCAAATGACCAAATTTGTGATGCATGCTCTAAAGGTAAACAACATAAGTCATCCTTTAAATCCATTAATGATGTTTCTACAAGTAGGTGTTTACAACTTATTCACATGGATTTATTTGGGCCTATTAGAACTATGAGCTTGGGGTGATAAATCTTATGCATTTGTACTGGTTGATGACTATTCTAGATTTACTTGGGTTCTATTTTTAAGTACTAAATACGAGGCTTTAGAAAAATTCATCACATTTTCAAAATTAACCCAAAATGATCTTGAACTTAGAATTTCTCATATTAGAAGTGATCATTGAACCGAATTTCAAAATCTAGGGTTTGAAGTGTTATTAAATGAAAATGGTATCAGCCACAATTTTTCGACTCCTTGAACTCCTCAACAAAATGGGGTAGTTAAGAGGAAAAATAGAACTTTACAAGAAATTGCTAGAACCATGCTTTGGGAGAAAACAATTTACCTAATTATTTTTGGGTGGAACCCACAAACACCGCTTGCTACATTGTAAATCGAGTAATGATTAGGTCACTTTTAAAGAAAACACCATATGAGATTTTAAAATCTAAAAAGCCTAACATTAGTTATTTTCATCCATTTGGTTGCAAGTGTTTTGTTTTAAATAATGGAAAAGATAACTGAGGTAAATTTGATGCAAAAAGTGATAAAGCTATTTTCATAGGATATTCCTTAAACTCTAAAGCCTATTGTGTATTTAATAGAACTTTAGTAGTAGAAGAGTCTATACATGTTGTATTCGATGATAACCTCCTTCCAAGGAAGGAATATTGTGATGATGATGATGTAGGAATCATTAATGCCTTTGATGGAGGACAAACTTCAAAAGAGGATGAGATTCCAACAAAAGAAGAGGATACACAAGATCCACCTCTTGAAGCCTTGAAGGACTTGGCTCTTAAAAAAAAAGGAAGTGAGCTACCCAAGGGAGTTCAACTATGTCAAAGGTAGTGAAATCTTGGGTGATCCATCCAAGGGGGTAACCACTAGATCTTCTTTTAAACTTATGAACCATGTTGCATTTATATCATGCATAGAGCCTAAGAATATAAAAGAAGCATTAAAAGAGGACTTTTGGATTATGGCTATGCAAGAAGAGTTAAATCAATTTGAGAAAAGTAATTTTTGGACATTAGTTGATAGGCCTAGTAATCAATCTACTATAGGAACTAAATGGGTCTTTAGGAACAAACTAGATGAGAGTGGTAACATTGTGAAAAATAAAGCTAGATTAGTAGCACAAGGTTACACTCAAGAAGAGGGAATAGATTTTGATGAAACATATGCACCCGTAGCTAGAATGGAGGCTATTAGGATGTTGCTTGTATATGCATGTTATCATGATTTCAAGCTTTTTCAAATGGATGTTAAAAGCGCATTTTTAAATGGTTTTATAAATGAGGAAGTGTATGTGGAACAACCACTGGGTTTTGAAGACTCAAAATCTCCAAATCATGTTTTCAATCATACTAAAGCACTTTATGGTTTAAAACAAGTTCCTAGAGCTTGGTATGAAAGACTTTCAAATTTTTTATTGAAAAAGGTTTTGAAAAAGGTAAGGTGGACACTACACTTTTCATAAAAAGGTATAAAAATGACATCTTAGTAGTACAAATATATGTTGATGATATTATTTTTGGATCTACTAATGAGTGTCATTGCAAGGAATTTGCTAAGTTAATGCAAGGTGAATTCGAGATGAGCATGATGGGGGAGCTCTCATTCTTTTTGGGACTCCAAATCAAACAAAGGAAGGATTGCACCTTCATCAATCAAGCAAAGTACATCAAGGATATGCTCAAGAAGTTTGGCTTGGAGAATTCAAATCCTCAAGCCACAACAATGATCTCATCTACAAAGCTTAAAAAAGATGAAAGAGGTAAGTGTGTTGACTCTAACTTTTACCGTTCTATTATTGGGTCTTTGCTTTACCTTACCGCAAGTAGATCAGATATTTTGTTTAGTGTTTGCTTGTGTGCTAGGTTTCAAGCTAGTCCTAGAGAGTCTCACCTTATAGTCGTTAAGAGAATCTTTAGGTACCTTAGAGATACCCCTTGTTTAGGTCTTTGGTACCCTAGAGACTCAACCTTCAACCTTCATGCTTATTCGGATGCGGATTATGTGGGGTGTAAAATCGATAGGAAGAGTACTTCGGGAACATATCAATTCTTAGGTAGTATGCTCATATCTTGGTTCTCTAAGAAACAAAATAGTGTAGCTCTTTCTACCACCGAAGCCGAGTACATATCCTTAGGGAGTTGTTGTGCTCAAGTCATTTGGATGAAACAAAAACTCTTAGATTATGGTATTAAAGTCGAAACCATACCCCTTAAGTGTGATAACACTAGTGCCATATGCTTAACAAAAAAATCCCATCCAACATTCTAGAACCAAACATATAGAGATAAGGCATCATTTCATTAGAGATAATGTCCTTAAGGAAGATGTTGTTATAGAGTACGTTAACACCTTAAACCAACTAGTGGACATCTTTACAAAGCCTTTAGATAAATAGCGTTTTTGGTCCCTTAGGAGAGAGTTAGGTCTAACTAGCCTTTCTTGACCTTTTAGGACCATTTTTGTGCTTAAATTGCTTGATTTCTTGAAAATGTCATGTTTATGTGTTTTTACTTCTAATTTCATCCATGCTAATAGTTAGGGGGAGTATGTTTCTGTTTATACATGTCTTTCCTACTTATTCATGTCATTCATGCATATTAGGACTTTATAAAATCCATTTTTCTGCAAAATTAGAGCCTCGTCTGCACTTCCAGCCTAGGTGTATCAAAACGGGTCTAATTGTTTCGATACGGATTCCTTAAAAGATCAATCTGTGAGAAGGGTGTTTCGAAACGCCTTAAAAGGGTTTCGAAAGGATTTTGTCACTGCCAAGGGGTGTCTCGAAACGAGTTTCGATATGAGTCAATGAGGATTCGATACAGTCAAGGCCGTATCGAAATGGTCAGCTGGACTTGAAACGTCAGTCAACGTTTCGATACCCGCGTTCCAGAACGATCGAGCCTGTTCCGAAACGGGTATGCAGACAACTTTAAAGAGGGCTTTTAATGTTAAAATTCACTTTAATTAAAACTCTTTCAAAACCCTAAAAACCCTAAATCAATTTTCCCTAGAAAACCCCTCTAAACCTCATTGTTTTTCATCAAATCATGAGGGCTTTTACACTCAAACACAAGTCTAAGCAAGCCTCGTCAATATTGTGCAAGAGTTTCCAGTCATTCATCCAAAATCCCCTTTATAAGGTATATTTTCTATTTTTTTCTTTTTCCTTTGATTTAATTCGATTCTTAGGTTAGAAAAATTTTAATTTTGTATAGATTATATGTTTTAAATTTTGGTTTTTCAAAACTTGTAAAAAAATTTCAAAATCTTAATTTTTTTGTTCGAATATATTACTTTTCACTCGTATTTTTGGTTTTTCAAAAGTTGTTTTTCTCTTAAAATATTTTTCTATAATCTTTTTTAAACATAAATGGGATTTGTTATTGGATTGAATTGAGGATATTCATGCATACACTTTAATTTCAAAATTGCTTGCTTTATGTTTTTAGGAGTTTTTCAATGCAAAACGTTAACAAGAAACGTAAGACGGGTCAAGAGATGAGGGACTGTTTCACTTATGTCGGTATCCATCCTAATCTCACCCAGTTGTTTCTCAAAAGTCTT
This sequence comes from Hibiscus tridactylites, assembly GCA_958450335.1. Taxonomy (NCBI): domain Eukaryota; kingdom Viridiplantae; phylum Streptophyta; class Magnoliopsida; order Malvales; family Malvaceae; genus Hibiscus; species Hibiscus tridactylites. The sequence goes on along the minus strand of OY288265.1, from coordinate 33,760,512 downwards.
CAGACTCCAGAGATATGGGACCATTTCACTTATGTCAGGGAGATTGTAGTTCGTCTCGAACGTGTGGTTGATGTTCCGTTCCTTGATTTGGAGCGTTTCGCCTTTCGTTATCTAGAGCATCTACATGAATGGAACTTCATGGCTTTCTTAAACATACCATATTTTGTCTACAAGCACATGGTTCTCATCTTCTACTCGAATGCTCAGCTTGTTGATAATGAGGATCACTCAGAAGTTGTTGGCATTGAGTCCTTTCTCTTGGGGAAGAGGTTTGTCATCGACATAGCTTTTTTAGAGACTTATCTTGGCCTTAAAAACGAAGGCATCGAGAATGAGACTCATTTGGGTTCTCACACTAGTTCTGTGCTTTCCTTGGATGTTCATGATAGGTTCCTCCACTTGATGATCTCGTTGTTTATTCGCCCCTCCGGAGGTAAATTCTCTCACATTCGTCAAGTAGATTATTTTTTGCTTGAATGTTTTTGTCATGGAGAGCACCCAAATCTTGTTAAGATTATGTTTGCCGAGATGGTCAACAATGTGAAGCTTCGTGAAACCGGTGCTCTCAAATCCTTCATATATGAGACTGTTTTGAGCTATATCTTTGGGATGCTCAACTTTGATTGAACTTATGACTCTCCGGAACCCCGTAAACAAAATATTGGTGAAGCCTCTCTCCAAAAATTCGGGTTCCATTACAACATTAATGGCCAATGGGAACGAGTTGATAGGCATGCTCCTCCACCACAATTTGAACCACAACCTCAAGCTCCGGGTCCAAACAATGAAGGTCTTATGGCTTTTCTCACCGAGCGTTTCAACACAATGGAGGCAGGTCTTGGTACTATTAAAAATCGCTTGCAATCCGTGGAAAATCGTCTCACCTCCCTTAAGAATCAACATCAATCAATGGACTTGTCATTCTCCACCTTTTATGGTTAATGGATGACCTTTCGTCGCTCTCAAGCTAGGAACAATGATGACTCCTCTAATGTTGATGGTGACGATGACGAGGCTTAGGATCTTTTTTTATTGCACCACATATTAGACTATCATATTAGGATTACGTTTGCACTTCTATTTCTTTATATTTCATGAACCTATGCTTTGATTACTTTGTTTGGGATTGAGCTTTGAACCTTATTGTTTAAGTTTTATGTTTAGTTTTGAATTATATGAATCTATATTATGTTTCTTATTGCTTTTAACCTTGTTTCTTCTCTTTGAGTATTGCTTATTATTCTTTTTGATCTAACAAAAAGGGAGAGAAAATATAAGAGCCAAAAATTTGTTTTAAGTGGTTTTGAGTTTTAAAACTTAAATTTTAAATCTGTTCAAACTTTAAAACCCATCTTAAATTGAGGGGGAGTTAGAATGTATTCAAAAGTTCAAAACTCTTAAAAATTCTAACTTTAGTTTTGTTATATCAAAAAGGGGGAGATTGTGAAACCGATAAACTAATTTTGATATAACTAAAGAATTAAGGATTAATTTGAAAATGATAAAACAAATTTTTTAAGTCCTAAAACCTCTCTATATATTTCAAGAAAATGGGTTAAGTTAAAAACTCAAGTTGTCAAAACTTTTCTAAGTGTTTTTGAAGCCAAAACAGTGATTTTCAAGTCACCATTTCGGAACGACGTTGGGCGTTCCAGAACACCTTTGAAACTGTGAACCCATGTTTCGAAACGGGTTTCGAAACGGTTTTGAAACTGTGAACCATTGTTTCGGAACGAGTTTCGAAACGGGTGAAGAACATCAAAACGGTTTGACCCGTTTCAATACGGTAGTATCGAAACGACTTCAAACGTTTCGAAACGACATTCAAATTGTGTTTTAAAAATATGACAGTTGAAGTTTTTAACCGTTTTTATACTGGTCGTCAAGGCGTATCGAAACACCTTCAATTCGTTTTGACACGGGCTTTGATAATAGCCAAGTGTTTGGAAACGGGTTTCGAAACGGTTCTTAATCGTATCAAAACGATCATGCCCGTTTCGGTATAGTCTATTTAATACACCCCAACGACTCTTTCTTTTTTGGTCTGTTTTGAAACAGGATGGGGCGTTTCGAAACGGGTGGTTGCAGACTGCATTTATGGAGGGAAGATAACATCCCAACGGCTCTATTGATGACTGCAACAACCCCAACGGCTAGAATTCAATGAGAAGGTATAAAAGGGACCTCTAAAAGCTTCAGCAACAACTATTGATCTCAAAGAAAACATTCAAACATCAAATCCAAGCAATTGAGCCTAAATCCCATTATTTCTTGTAAACCCCAATTGTGAAATTGTAATTTCCATTCTTATCCTTTCAATTGGGTTGAGTGATTGTAATTGGGCTACATTTTTGTATTGAGAGATACTTGTTTAGTCATCATCTTCTTTGTAATTCTTGTGTGAGGATTGGGTCAAATTTTGGGTAGAAAATTTGACTGATATTGTAACGGTTACCTCCTTAGCCTAGAAAAGGGGAAGATCAATTAGTAGAATTGTTGGAAAATCCTTAGTGAAGCTAAGGTAGTGGATGTAGAGTTCGATTGGAACTTGAACCACTCTAAATCCTCTTATCTATGTTTTCATTTGTCAATTCCACTACCAAAAAGTCTAAAACTCCAATTCAGCCCCCATCTTGGTTTATATCGATCATTTGATCCACTCAACATAATTCGAGTTGATCCTAAAAAGGTTGAAGTGGTGATGAATTGGAAGTCACCTAAAATAGTTCATGAGGTTTGTAGTTTCCTTGGTTTGGCGGGATACTACCGTAGGTTTGTGGATGGTTTTTCCAGAATTGTTGTTCCTTTGAAAAAGTTGTTGCAAAAGAATGTAAAGTTTGAATGGACAAAGGTTCGACAACAAGCTTCTAAGAAGTTGAAAGAAGCGTTGAGGCAAGCTCCTATCTTGATTCAACCTGAATCGGGAAAAGGGTTTTTAGTTTATAGTGATGCATCCTATGTTGGTTTGGGATGTGTGTTGATGCAAGAGGGTATGGTGGTAGCTTATACATCTCGGCAATTGAAGGTTCATAAGCGTAACTACCCTATGAACGACATTGAGTTAGTTGTGGTGGTGTTTTCTTTGAAGATCTAGGGGCATTACCTTTATGGTGAAAAGTGTATAGTGTACACGGGCCACAAAAGTTTGAAATACTTGATGACGTAGAGGGAGTTGAATCTTAGGCAACGAAGATAGCTTGAGTTGCTTAAGGATTATGATTTGAAAATCAAGTATCATTTAGGGAAAGCTAACGTTGCAGTCGATGCCTTGAGTAGGAAGGTAGCAGTGGAGTTAAGGGCGATGTTTTCTCGGCTGAGTGTATTGCACGATGGTGGTTTAGTGGCTAAATTGCAAGTGAAACCCTCGTTCGTAGAGTTGATTAAGGAAAAACAGTTGTTAGATAATTTGTTGGTACCGCATGTTCAGGACATTACAGAAGGAGATCCATCAGACTTTTGTTTCAATAATGATGGTGTTCTGTGCTTTAAAAGCCGAATATTTGTTTCAGAGGATGTTGAGCTAAGACACACTATTCTGACTGAGGCTATTAGCAGTCCTTTTGCTATGCATCCTGGTAATACAAAGATGTATCATGGGTTAAAAGATGAGTATTATTGGGTTGGTTTGGAAAGAGATGTTGCTGATTTTGTTAACAAGTTCATGGTTTGTCAACGAGTACAAGCTGAACATCAATTTCCATCTGGAATTGTTGCAACCTTTGAAAATTCCAATATAAAAATAGGAGAGAATCACTATATATGGAGACGGGATTTCCTTTGTCACTATCCAAGAAGAATTCCATTTGGGTGATTGTTGATCGTTTCACGAAGTGTGCCCATTTCTTGGAAGTACATACTACATATACGTTAGACAAGTTGGCGGATTTGTACATCTCTGAGATTGTGAGGTTACATGGGGTGCCTAAGTCCATTGTTTCGAATCAAGATCCGCGTTTTACAGCGAGGTTTTGGGAGTGTCTTCATCGAGCGTTGGGTACGCGTTTGAATTTCAATACTTCGTATCTTCCTCAAACGAATGGCCAGTCTGAGAGGGTTATCCAAGTGTTGAAGACCATGTTGAGATGTTTCATCATTGATTTCCAAGGTTCTTGGGAGAAACAATTACCCCTAGTGGAGTTTGCTTACAACGAAAGTTATCAAGCGAGTATTCAAATGGCTCCCTATGTAGCTTTGTATGGAAGGAAGTGTAGAACGTCTCTTTGTTGGGCGGAAGCGGGAAAGAAGTTGGTTTCTTTGCCTAATGTGCTTAAGGGCACTACTGAAAAAGTGAAACTTATTAGTGAGAGGTTGAAAGCGGCTTCAGATCGACAAAAACCTTACACAGATTTGAAGCGTAAGAAGATTGAGTATGCCATGGGAGATAAAGTGTTTTTGAATGTTTCACCTTGGAAAAAGGTGATGAGGTTTGGTCGGAAAGGCAAGTTGAGTCCAAGGTTTATTGGACCATATGAAGTGCTAGAACGTGTTGGACCTGTTGCTTATAGGTTGAGATTGCCCTCTGAGTTAGAGAAGATACATGATGTTTTCCATGTATCTATGCATCGTAAGTATAGATCGGATCCGTCTCATGTTATGCATGTTGAAGAAATTGAGTTGAATCCAGATTTTTCCTATGAAGAAGAACCAGTTAAGATATTGGATTCGGACAACAAGGTTCTTCGTGGTAAGACCATTGAGTTGGTCAAGGTCTTATGGCGACATCGTGGTGTTGAAGAAGCCACGTGGGAAAGAAAAGACGATATGAAGAAGCAATTTCCTCATCTTTTTCCCTTAGGTAAAAATTTCGAGGAAGAAATTTCCTAAGTGGGGGAGAGTTGTAACGCCCCAGTTTTGGGCCTAGAGGTTTTAATGGCGGTCTAGGGTTCGATGAGCCTAAAATTAGAGATCTAAACCTTTAAAAGTAGTTCAGGGAAAACATAGTTTGAGATAAGATAAAATTATGAGAAAAATTGCTAAAATATTTTAAAAATATACATTCAAGGTTGGTGAAATCAATTTTAGAAAACGAGGTTTGGAAAGTCAAGATTTCGGAAAGTGGCCATTTTGTAAATAGTGCAAAACTAGTTTTTAAGGGCTAAATTAAAAAGTACCCAAGACTTAGAATCTTTAGGGAGCTTATATCTATTTTTGAACCTTTTCCCTTAAATTGACCATTTTAATTGTTTTAATTAGAAGGGATTTTAAAAAGGATTTTTAAATGAAAAGGGAATTTTAATAGCTAAAAGAGAATTGACCTAACTTTCATTATCTCATTTTTCCAATCAGCCAAACACTCTATTTTCTCTCTCAAACTTCTGAGATCTTCATCTTTTAACTTTTTTTTTGTTTCCCAAATGATTTCCTAAGCTTCTCCATCATTATTCTCAAAGCAATCTTGAAAGACTTCTTCCAAATCTTGTCATTTGAAGGGAAAAGGTAAGGTTAGAGGAAATATTTCATTTAACTCCTCTAATCAAGGTTCTTTAATGAAATTCCCAAGTCTTTGGCTTCCTAAATATGTTTATTAACTCAGTTTCATGTTTTGATTAATGGAAAATTGATTAATCTAGCTTTTCTTGGTGGATTTCTAAGTAATTCGTTCGGAAACTATTTTGATTGATATGAGAATGATTTTAAACTTGTTTTGGATGTTAAAGGATGTGAGAATAAAGGTTTTGTAATAATAATCCCAAAATATGATGAATCCCTAATTATTAGATTGTTAGATTTTGGGTTTTTGAGGAGAAAGTGTGATATCTTAGTTGCTTGAGGTATAATGATGTTGTTAGGTTAATTTTAGAAGTTGTTTAATGATTAAATTTCAATGGTGTTAGTATATGGCTGGGCTGAGTTTAGAGAGCAATCAAAGGCGATTTCAATTGTTTTCGAATGGGTATTTTGGTGTTTTGGGCAAAGCAGCGGGATTGTTTAAGTTGCTGGTATTTTAATGCATTATGATGCATTAATCCTCTATTCTTGTGTGGTATAAACATGGGAGAAGACATCGGAAGTGAACGGTGAAGTTTCAGGGGCTTCAAACGCTTAATTTTGCGTCGGCGAATCTTGGTTTCGCGAGTCGGTGAGTGGAATTGGTTTTAAAAAGTCTTGAAGGACTTGAAAGCAAGGTTTAGGGGTTTAGATTGAGTTTGAAACACTAATCTAAGCCCGAAAGTAAGTTTGAGATATTTCGCTCTCGTTTCTCGAATATTGTCCCAATGATTTTATGACCATGCTCTTGTTTTGAAGATAGATTTATACCTACTATTTTATGCATGTTTTGAGATATGAAATTATGGATTTAAAGATCCCATGAGATAGATTTGATGTTTCAATGAGTTTGAACTATTTGATATCATGTTATGCATTGTTTATGCTTTTGAAATGGGATGAGAATCTTTTGGATTTGATGCATTGAAAAATAGTAGGTAATGGTGCTTAAAATGTATATATTGGCATGAAATGAGAGTATTGTTACCGGATATAATTTGTCGACTGTTGCGTGTAAAAGTGTCTATCGCAATGTAGTGCAAGTGTACACGACGCAAGTAGTAAAGTGATACGTAAGTATCGGATATCGTATCCACGGGGACTGGGCTAATAGCTTCTCCTTGGATTACTGCACAAGAGAGAAAAGAAATAGTTTAATTGTTGTCACGAGATAATAAAGAATACTGATAATAAAAGAGTAAAGGATTCAGGATAGAGAGAATGGGCCGGTATTGAATTACTCAGTAGTGTAGGTGTTGCAAAGTCTAGGAATATTTGTTATGTTGTTGCGCCTGTCGCGGCAGCACCTGTCACGGCAGCGGTCTGTTGTTAGTCGCAGCATCGATCACACAACTTTGTACTTCAAGATTGGCAAGAATCCCTACTTTGCCTTGGCCTATCTCTAGGTCCAAGTCTGTCGATGAACACGTCTTTGATGATACCTCCCGACGTGAATCGAAGGATGAACACCGATGTTGTTGAATTCTTCCTTAGCCACTTAACCTCGTCTTATCCCTAGGTACGATATAGTTCAACCATAAACTGGAGAACTCGTACTTATTCCTTTCGTATACTTAACTCTCTCGATATTAAGTAAATATGTAATCTCACAATGCTCTCCCGATACTCTTGCAAGATGTTGAAAACCAGAATAAGCAAACTTGAAGTCTATTTTATTGAACAGAAAAATTCCTAAAATAAATGCAACCCATGCAATTACTTTACAAATCAACCCGTAGCCCTATGGGAAGTTTAGAACTTGATGAGAAGGGGAAAACGACTAGGGTTTAGAAGAGAAGGCTAGAGAGTAAGATATCCTTCCCTAGGTCGAATTACTTGCCTTTATATAGGCCTTGGGTTCAAGTTTTCTAATGTGGCAAGAATACAAGTTTAAACTAAAGTACAACTCTATTAAAGACTAAATCTTCAAAGCATATGTCTTTAATTCGTCCTTCCTTCTTGCTTGGAGTTTCTTCCTTGAACTTTGGGCTTGGCCTTCATTCTGATCTAAGGCTTGGAAAAATATAAGGGCGCTCCACGACAGACCAGCTTAATTTTCTCTTTCTGTTGAGGCCCACTTTACTTCTTTTCTTCACCATTGCTGTCGTCCTTGACTGCCACGACAGCGGCCATGGCAGCATCGTCCTCCTCGTCTGCACATCCAGTTCCAGCTCTGCTTCTTTACTGCCCAGCGTCTGCTTCTCCACTGTCCTCCATCTGCTACAGCAGCTACCTGCAAAAGCAACCAATTTTGGTAGAAACTGTGCCATTTGATATATTCGTGATGTATAAATGAAATCTAACATAAATGTTATGAATTATGCTTGAATGCAGCAGAAATATGGGTTAAATAGGGGGTAAATTATAGAACTTATACACACTCAACACACCCCCAAACTAAAATTTTGCTTGCCCTCAAGCAATTCAGACCAAAAAAAGAAAAAAATTGTTTGGCTTAAAACAGTGAACTTTTTCTTACGTACCATTCATTCCCTAATGTGAGCAACACCTTGTTGGATAATTCAGGATTTATCCGGAACCTTGTTATAATTCTTGTGTAGTGTGTGCATGCTTGTGAACAATTATATGCCAAGACTCCCTTAGTTTACTAGAATAGTTAAGCTTCTAACTTGAATTTTTATGCAAATTTCCAACTTTTTGGAGGCAATTGTTAGGCTCCTTTAGTTTTTATGCAGACTCGATTCTGTTTTCTCAAGCTTAAGTTTGACTAGAGCCGGTTTTGGGCACCTCTAGCCAACTTCCTAGAGCCGGCTTCGGGCACCTCTAGGTGTATTGAGTCTATTTTTCTTAACTTCTTTTCCTGGAGCCAGTGTTAGGCACCTCTAGGGGCAACTAAAGTGTTAAGCTTTCTATTCTAGTTTACTAGCAGAGTTCTAGGCACTATAAAAGTCACAAATGGTGTTTAAGATTTAGAACTACAGTAAGGCTCTAAACTGCTCCTAAAACTATCTTAAAGGCACTGCCACGACAGAGGTTGTCACGGCATGTAAGTTCAGTTCAAAGACATAAGCCAAATTTTCATCATTTTTTTAAGCAAAAATAAACTAAGTAAAAGACACAAATTTTAAACTTAAAAAGACTCAATTGATGGAGGGATGCCACCCCCAAACTCCAGGGTTGCATTGCCCTCAATGCAAATGACAGATAAGAAAAAGAAAAATAAAAACAACATCACAAAATATGACAAAAGACAGACAGCAATATAAGATAAGAAACATAAAATTTCAAGCGATGTCGTCGCCGCTGCTGCTGCTGAGTTGAATCTGCCGACGGGCAGTGACTTTCTTTGCTAGTGCTGGCAGACGGGTGGGAGAGGTAGAAGTGTTCTTGGTTTTGGCCTCCCATGGAGGTTGAATACGAGTAGGGGAGATATGGGATGGTTTCTCCACTACCTGAACCTCCTCTGAGTTGCTACTGCTACTACTGCCGCTACTGCTGCTGCTGCCGCTAATGCTGCCGCTGCTGCTACTATTGCTATCAGATTTTTCTTTATCTGCTGGTTCGACACTGGGGCCTATTTTCTGCCGTTTCGCTGGGGTGAACTCCTTGGACAAGTTCCTCTTGACAGAGGGCTCGTCATCTGATGCCGCCCAAATTTCAGATGAGGAGAAGCCAGCAATATTGCTGTCGAGGTCTGACATGGGCTCGTTTCTCTTGGCTCCCCTGGCAGATGTCTCAACCGTGCGGTTGCCACCTGCAGCTGTTGTGGCAGGGGTCAGAGTGGACGCGGCAGATGGCGTTTTTGGTGTGGCAACAGGGGTAGGGGTGGGGGCAACAAAGTAATGGTTGGGGAAAGTTGGGAACAGTACATCGAGAAAATTAAGAGAAGTGTGAATGAAATGTACTGTGGCGGTGGTGAAGTCTCGGATGAAACTCATCATGCCTAGCTGTCATTCCTCCATTTTTTGTATGGCAGCAAGTATTTGTATGGAGGTGTCTGCTGGAGGAGATGTTGCGGTAGGCTGCCTGGGTTCTATGGCAGCAGGGTCGGTGTCGGTGGGCTCTGTTGGCTCAGCTGCCATGGTAGTAGGGTCAAAAGACGACAGGGGTGTGGCAGCTTTTAGTTCTATCAGACTGAGGATGTTCTTGTCTGTCTAGCCTTTCCCTCAAACTCTTAAATCCTCGGCAGCTTCCGATACATTGTGGCTGCGGCAGAGAGCAGTGATGAGATAAGGGTAGAAGAGTGGTCCTGAGGGCCGGTATGCACAATCCAGTATACCCTCCCGAACGTATCTGCCAACGTTAATTGACCTCTCATTTAAAATAGAATGGATGAGGGCTAACCTTGGTTGGTCGACGGTTGTGTTGTGTGAGGAGGGCATAATCCGTTTCTTGATAAATGCATTCCACAGTTTTGCCTCCAGCGTGAGTTGAACTCGTTTTACCATCCTTGGGTATTTAGGATCGGTATTCCACTCGGTACCCTCTTCTGTGAGTTCTGCCATCATAGCATCGTAGTCGGTAGGCTCGAAAGTCTCCATAAACCTCTGGTGGCCATCTTCCTTTCTCCCAACATAGAACTCGTAGAGTGTATTGATGTATTCAGGCTCGAAAGGTACCTCTTTCTCTCGGACGGTAACTGTTGTCGCTTCCCTGCTATCGATGGCAACATAGAATTCCCGTACGAGGGTCACATTCATTTCCTCTGGCTGCTCGGAAAATATTTGCCACTGCAGGGCTCTGATTTTGCGGGCTATGAGCGGTTGCAGCCCCAGGTTCTCTGTTCTGGAGGTGTAAATGAAGCCTTTCTCCTCCCACATATCACGAATCTGGAAGGAGCTTGGAGTGGATGCTGCTGGGGCAGATCCTGAGGCAGAGCTTCAGCGGGTATTTCTAGTACTCATGTTGCAAGGACTGTGGAAGAAAATGAAAGCAAGTAAAATTCTAGAGGAAACAAGTAGAGAGAGTAAAAGTGAGTGAAAAATGAATAGTAAAACGGAGCTGTAACGGCAGGTGCAAATAACGGGGCCAACTGTTACGCGGTTTCTGATGCGTCTGTCACACGTTTCTATGTCTGCTGCGCGTCTATTATGCGTTTGTGTGTGTGCCGCGACAGCGTGTTGACAGGCTGGATTTTCTGCGTCTGTCGAGGCAGCTGTAATGGCAGGCTCCAAAGTTGGGCTTTTTGGGCTGATGGAAAAATGGTGGGCTGAATTCTCTTTTCCTCTTCTCTATATCTCCTTTATTTCCTGAAAATAATAAAAATAAAAACTTTAGTTCATAAAAATAAAATAATTCTAAATACCTATTATATATATATATATAAATAATAATAATAATAATAATAATAATAATAATAATAATAATTAGGTTAAATTAGGGATGCCAAGAGGGGCATCTCCTAAAGTAACCACTTCTTGCATTCTTGGGGCTTCAGTCCCCTGATAATGCTTCAATCTTTGTCCATTGACTTTGAATTGGTGCCCGTCTTTTAAAGATCTGATTGTGATGGCATCATGGGGAAAAACCTGCACCACTTGGAATAGGCCAGACCATCTAGATTTCAGCTTCCCTGGGAAGAGTTTCAACCTAGAGTTGAATAACAACACAAGTTGCCCTAGGCAGAACTGTCGTGGCAGCAACTTCTTGTCATGCCACTTCTTTGTCTTGTCTTTGTAGATTCTTGCGTTGTCATAGGCCATTTCTCGAATTTCTTCAATCTCATTCAAATCAAGTAGCCTTTCTTGTCCTGCTTTTTCCAAGTCCATATTTACTGCCTTGATGGCCCAGTAGGCTCTATGCTCAATCTCGACAAGTAAATTGCATGTTTTCCCATAAATCAGTCGATAGGGTGACATTCCCAATGAAGTTTTGAATGTTGTTCTGTAGGCCCATAATGCATCGTTGAGGTGTAGGGACCAGTCCTTCCAAGTTGGCTTAACCATCTTTTCAAGGATGTTCTTAACCTCTATGTTGGATATTTCAGCCTGTCTATTGGTCTGAGGGTGATATGTTGTTGCGATCCGGTGTTTGACACCATACTTTTTCAAGGCAACAACTATAACCCTATTATCAAAATTCCTCCCTTCATCACTGATGATCGCCTTGGGGATGCCCAATCTGAAAAATATGTTTTTATGCAAAAACCAATGAACCATCTTGGCATCATTTTTCTGAGTAGCGATCGCTTCAACCCATTTGGACACATAGTCCACTGCAGGAGGATATATAAGTTCCCACATGAAGTTGGGAATGGTCCCATAAAATCAATCCCCCAAACGTCGAAGATCTCAACTTCTAGAATGTTTTGCAGTGGCATCTCATGTCTTCTTGAGATGTTTCCAGTCCGTTGACATTTGTCACAATTTTTGTAGAATGTATGGGCATCCTTGAACAGTGACAGTCAATAAAATCCGGACTGCAAAACCTTGGCATCAGTTTTGTTACCACCTAAATGTCCTCTATACTGTGAAGCATGGCAGTGATGTAGTATAGCTTCTTGTTAATCTTGTGGTACGCATCTCCTAATAACCTGATCTGCACAATATTTGAAAAGAAGAGGTTCGTCCCAATAATAATTGTAAGCACCAAATTTTGACCAGACCCAATTATCATGCCCATATTTAATTGCCCAAAACCAAATCTAAAACCGCACTCATTTGTACCTGTTCAAACCAAATACCCAAAAATTCTTCCATCAAATCCCCTAACAACCAATGCCCCCCAATTCTTGGTCAAGCCCCAACTAACACCCCCTAAAATTTCTCAACACCTCACGTATACAAAAGAAATCTTCCCATGATCCCATGAATGGAGGAGATGTGGATCTTCATTTCAATTATAAAAGGCAACAAATGAGCAGGGGGATAGGGGAAAATCAGATATAATCTGCAAAAATAGAGAGGAGAGAGTCAATTCTAAAAACGACCAGAATATTTTTAGTAAAATTTAAACGGTGAATAACAAGACGACGGAAAGAAGAAAGACATACCTCGAAGCCGGGTCGATCCGACAGCAAGTCTCAGAGTTTGAACAGAGTAAACCTTAAATTTCATTTTTGTAGATTCGCACCAACTTACTTCGTCTTTGTTGAAACTAATTTGATCTTTGAACTTAGGACTGAGAAATCAGTGAGAAAATACACTTGTTTCGGGTTTTGGTCGTCGCCGGTGAGGGTGAGTGGCGGCGGCCGGTGTGTGCATGTGTGAGAGATAAAATAAGAGAGTATTGTTTGTGTTTGATACAAAAGATCGATATATTTTTTATTAGTTTTATTTGAAACTAAACATGAAAGGACAAGGTAATAAAAAGGGGTACTCGACCAGTCATTTATTCTGCTGTAAGACTTTGTATTTTAGACAGGTGGGGTCCCACATTTGACATTTTAATAAAGTTGTCTGCTTTTGCAAGTAATTCACGCATGCATTAGGCATAGGGATTAATCATTTTTAGACCATTCTAGGTTAGGATTCTTTCCATTTAGGTCCTTTTTTATGCATTAAGTTTTAAATTAATTTCAATTGAGTCCTAGTTCACTAAATTATTTAATAATTAAATCATTTAATTAGCTTCACATTTGATTGGGTAGTTAATTGGCTTTATTGTTTAGTTTTTGAATTGATTTTTAATTAAAATTGATCTAGTCTAATTAAGTGCATGATTTGAACTTTATTAATAATTTGATAGATTAAGTTTGAATTTGTTTTAATTGGTGAATCAATTAAAATTTAATTTTTGATTGTTTTACTAATTAATTGTTTTCTTCCATGCATTTGATTTTTTTAGTGTATCTTTCATATTTTTAGTATCATAATATTTTTTAAGTAGTGCTATTAACCCCTTTTTTGAGACTCCTTTTTTTAGACAACCAAAACCCTTTGGTACCAATTTTGGGCGTAGTGGGGGTGCTCTAACCTTCCCCACTCGTAACCGACTCCCGAACCCGACGACGATCTCGGTGTTGACGCAGACCAGTCTTACATGTTTTTTGGTCGTACCCAACCCAAAACGACTGATGGCGACTCCAAGTGTTTGATGGGCTTTTGAAGGCCCAATTTATTTCGACCCGGACAGAAAACGGTGTCAACAGCTTGGTGACTCCGCTGGGGACATTAGAGAGTCGAGCCACAAAAAGGTATAAGTTGTCTAAAAAGGATAAAGGAATTTGAACTATTGGTGATCACAAAAATTAAAGGTTTTCGTATTTTACGGAGATTGTTTAGTACGTGGTTATCGTTTGTTCAAAATTCCTTTGCGCACGAGCATATCATAAGCTTTGAACCGGAGCTTCGTCCCGCTTAAGTGGTTGCAATCGCTAACCTTCGAGAGGTTAATCCTCCGTACAAGAATGTGTGTTGCTTCCGGGGTTTACATACTTTTTGTCTTCGAGAGGTCAATCCTCCGTATAAGCTTAAAGAAGTAAGCCCCCCTAAACTGAACTCGGTCCATAGAAGCCTATAATGGGTGAAGATCGAGGTCTTTGTTGACCTTCGTAGGTCAGTAAGGACAGTTTAGGTACCTTTTTAGAATCTTGAACCACATGTAGTGAGCCGTAGGAGCCCACCTAATTAGATCCATGACGAACCCGAATTGTTAGTGGTCACCTACATATGTACATGCACACACTTTTTACCATGCATTAACTTTGTATTTGTACATATTCATTTTTTATGATGTACTAACCATGTTTTTTTTGTTTTTTTTCTCACACACATCATGTTTAGAATGACTAATAAAAGGATGCTGATATACGATTAGCTGTTTAAAATAGAAAGTTTTCGTAATCGAAGTTTTGAAGATTGTTCTATGAATGGTTAATTCTAAAGCAGCACCTTTTATACATTTAATCAATCGCATTGCATTTGCATGCATTCATAATTCATATGGGTAGATAATCGAGAAGCGATATGTGGTGAAGAATAAAAAAGATTCAAGAGGGGGAATTTTCGGTACCCACACCGAGAAGACCCTTGTCATAATTTTTTCAATTTTTTTAAACTTATTTTGTGAAATGATCTTTGTATATAATCTTTTAAGCAATGAAAATGAGAACGTTTTTTAATTCAAAAATGAGTTTTCAGACTATAGGCTATGAACAATGAACCAGATTTATAAACTTTGAAGTTATTTAAAAATCGAATGAATGAAATGCTCTTTTGAGAATTGAGATTATAGAGCTTTGACATGTGAAAAGATTAACCTTTCATATTCCACTTGAAACCAAAAACAAGATTCCTTGATCTTTTATCGCAAATTCCTCATGTTCAATACTGGAAAAGCCAAACATTCCAAGGAAGACGATCATAGAGTAACACCATTGTTTTTTTGAAAGTTCGACTTAAATTTAATTTTTTTACAAGATTATCTTTTCGAGGAAGACGACATCCAAGCCACGCCTTTGTTTTTGAAAGTTCGACCTACTGTAGACTTTTTTTTCTGACCAATACCTCAAAGACATGAAAATTAAAATGTTCACTGGTGTACGAATCTTCCAACAAGAAGATAAGGTGGGGCATCCTGTGTTGATTCTGCGAATGAGATAAAATAGTTGGGGCATGTATGAAGAAAAAAAGAAAAAATGAGAAGAAAGATTAACTTTATCATTCATTATTTGTTTTTAGATGATTCTGTGAATAAATGAGTTAATTATGAATACCTATTATCTAAGAGTAACTCTTTTGCGAAAATATCTATGTATGAAATGACATTTGGCATTCATTCATCATTCATTCACAAAAAGAGAAAATTATCATTTGTTGTCCCCGTTTGAGCCTTATAATTTTCTTTGATTTGAACCCTAACCAAGGATCACCCTCCACACTGGGGGGCAAAGGCGAAGAAATATCTGCTTACATGAATAAATTGTCGATTTTGACCATACTACTAGGATGAAGCCTTACACACCATGGGTCAAGAACAAAAAACGTGTTTCAGCCACAAGAGGTGATTTGTGCTCAAATCAAAATAAAGTTCTGAATTCAGGAAAAAGAGAACGAAAAAGAAAAGAAAAGAGAAAAGAAAAAAAAAGAAATGAATAGAACAGAACGAGGAGCACACATGTGAGGTCCCTCTTCAAAAATGATTATCTTGAGTCCAGTTATCTTCAAGATGAAGCGTGCGACACAATATTGTTCGAAGTTTTTGTTCCAATATTCGTGGAAATATCATGAATCCTTGAAGATAAAAATGAAATAAAGGAAATGAACTCTGGGTGAAAACCCAAAAAAATGGGCAGTCTAGAGTGATCCGAAAAAGAAAATATGTGGAAGCAGATTCAAGTCGATCAAAGTGAGATTCCAACAAAAACAATTGATCCTTGGTTATTGACCCTTAAACACTTGTTTGAGCCTATGTATCCTTTCTTTTATAACTCTGAACCTAGCCTACGTTACATGCCTATAAAGTCCATTTTGATCATACATGGATATTTGAGTTGAAGAGTCTATTTTTAGAATTGATACCTCCTCTTGGGTTAACTCATTTGTTTCCAGGAGATTTCTAAACCTTATAATGCATGATGAATAATCAAAAAAAAGGAAAAAAAGAAAAGGAAAAATAAAAGTAGGGTTCCAAATGAAAACCCGCAAAGGGCATTTCGAACCAATGGTGAAATTGAGTCAAAACGTGAAAAGGCAGCTCGAATATGAAGTCAAATATACATGATTTGCATGCGAGAGATGATCCCCTAGAAGTTTAATGAAGTTCCACACGCCCTAAAATCATAATAAAGGGTTTGACGTTAGTTCCAGAAGTCGCACATGAAGCTTCCAAGATCATTCGATCATTTCTGAACAAATCAATGAACATTTGATGAATCATGTCTCATTCAAAACAACCGATCCCAAACCACATTGTACTCCTAACAGAATAGTACCTTGAAATCACCAATAGTCTTGACACATGTTAAAGAGCTATAATTTTGAAAGATTGAAAGAGTAATTCATTTGTTTGATTTTCAATGAACATAAATTTTTATGAAATGTTTCAGTTGTGAGCCTTGAGTATGAGGTACATTTTCTTTTTGCAAAAATATTTTCGAAAGATCTTTATGATTTGAAAAATATTTTAAAATAAACTCTCTTGAGAATGAAAAAGATTCTTTTGACAAGGTTCACTCAGATTTGAAGAGCCTAGAATCAAGAATAGGGCAAGGAAAAGAAAAGACGAAAGTTTAAGAGACAAATTTTGTGGGGCAAAACTGAATTGTCACAATCTGGAAGTGATGAATTTATGCCCAATCGGAGGAAAAAGGAAGTCGAGGTGATCAAGCTTGGTTCGAGAAGGAAGACTTCCCAAGCATCTTTGCATCACCATTAACTATGAGAGCATGCATTTACATCTTTGATATACATGTTTCTGTATGCATACTTTGCACATTGATTATCAAACAGGTACAAACAGAACCTTGCCTCAAGCACGAATGAGTGGTTTTACATATCGAACCTTGCCCTAATCACGAGTAAGCGATTCTACATCAAATCCTGCTTCAAACATGAATGATCAGATCTCCGCCTCCAAGATGGAGTGCTGCCATTTGCCTTCAAGATGAAGTGATACCCTAAAGCCTCTAAGATAGAGTGCCACATTTGCCTTCAAGAAGAAGTGCCACTATTTGTCTCCAAGATGGAGTGCCAGCATCAAGCTTCCAAGATAGAATGCCATCATTTGCCTCCAAGAGGGAGTACCACCATTTGCCTTCGAGATGAAGTGTCAACAATTACCTCAAAGATGAGTGTTATCGTATCTAATTACTTCAAATATGAGTAAATGAAGATGTCAGAACCATCGTCCCCAAAGATGAGGGAGTGTAGTCTTACAAACAAATTAGAATTCGATCCAACACCCTCAAGTTTGAAGGAGTGGAGTCAGATTTGGCATCGTTAAGTTTGAAGGAGCTATTCAAATTTTCAACTCAATATCCTTGGTTTTGAAGGATCAGAGTTTTCAACATATCATTCTCGAGTTAAGGAATGGATTTTACACTGAGAAATGAATTCTCAAATTCTAGTGCCCTTGAGACGAGCAGGGTGCATTTTACGTCGAAGAAATGAATTTTTGAATCTGAGTACCTTTGAGACGAGCGGGGTGCATTTTACATCAAGAAATGAATTCTTGAATCCTAGTGCCCTTGAGACGAGCGGGGTACACCTTACAGTGCCCTTGAGACGAGCGGGGTGCATTTTACATCAAGAAATGAATTCTTGATTCCCAATGCCCTTGAGACGAGCAGGGTACACCTTACAGCGCCCTTGAGACGAGCGGGGTGCATTTTACATCAAGAAATGAATTCTTGAATCCCAGTGCCCTTGAGACGAGCGGGGTACACCTTACAACGCTCTTGAGACGAGCGGGGTGCATTTTACATCAAGAAATGAATTCTTGAATCCTAATACCCTTGAGACGAGCGGGGTACACCTTACAGCACCCTTGAGACGAGCGGGGTGCATTTTACATCAAGAAATTAATTCTTGAATCCCAGTGCCCTTGAGAGAAGCGGAGTACACCTTACATCGCCCTTGAGACGAGCGGGGTGCATTTTACATCAAGAAATGAATTCTTGAATCTCAATGCCCTTGACACGAGCGGGGTACACCTCACAATGCCCTTGAGACGAGCGAGGTGCATCTTACACCGAGAAATAAATTCTTGGATTCCAATGCCCTTGAGACAAGCGGGGTACATCTTACAGTGCTCTTGAGACGAGCGGGGTGCATTTTACATCAAGAAAAGAATTCCTGAATCCTAGTTCCATTGAGACGAGCAGGGTACATCTTATAGCGCCCTTGAGACGAGCGAGGTGCATTTTACATCAAGAAATGAATTCTTGAATCTCAGTGCCCTTGAGACGAGTGGGGTACACCTTACAGCGCCCTTGAAACGAGCGGGGTGCATTTTACATCGAGAAATGAATTTTCGAATCCCAGTGCCCTTGAGACGAGCGGGGTACACCTTATAGTGCCTTTGAGACGAGCGAGGTGCATTTTACATCAAGAAATGAGTTCTTGAATTCCAGTTCCCTAGAGACGAGCGGGGTACACCTTTACAGCGCCCTTGAGACGAGCGGGGTGCATTTTACATCGAGAAATGAATTCTTGAATCACGATGCCCTTAAGACGAGCGGGGTACACCTTACAACGCCCTTGAGACGAGCGGTGTACACATTTATAGCGCCCTTGAGACGGGTAGGGTGCATTTTACATCGAGAAATGAATTCTTGAATCACAGTGCCCTTGAGACGAGCGGGGTACATCTCACAATGCCCTTAAGACGAGCGAGGTACAATGAGACCTTGAGACAAGCGGAGTACATCTTACACCGAGAAATGAGTTCACGAATTTCAGCACCCTCGAGACGAATGGGGTGCATTATCAACACAAATGCATTTCTCACCAAACAAAATTTGTTGCTTTTTTGTCTTTGCCCTATTCCTCTTACTCGAGCAATGGACAAAGAAGGGCAGCTGTAAGCACCAAATTTTGACCAGACCCAATTACCATGCCCATATTTAATTGCCCAAAACCAAATCTAAAACCACAATCATTTGTACCCGTTCAAACCAAATACCCAAAAAAATTTCCATCAAATCCCCTAACAACCAATGCCCCCCAATTCTTGGTCAAGCCCCAACTAACACCCCCTAAAATTTCTCAACACCTCACGTATACAAAAGAAATCTTCCCATGATCCCATGAATGGAGGAGATGTGGATCTTCATTTCAATTATAAAAGGCAACAAATGAGGATGGGATAGGGGAAAAATCAGATATAATCTACAAAAATAGAGAGGAGAGAGTCGATTCTAAAAATGACCAGAATATTTTTAGTAAAATTTAAACGGTGAATAACAAGACGACGGAAAGAAGAAAGACATACCTCGAAGCCGGGTCGATCTGACAGCAAGTCTCAGAGTTTGAACAGAGTAAACCTTAAATTTCATTTTTGTAGATTCGCACCAATTTACTTCGTCTTTGCTGAAACTAATTTGATCTTTGGACTTGGGACTGAGAAATCAGTGAGAAAATACACTTGTTTCGGGTTTTGGTCGTCGCCGGTGAGGGTTAGTGGCGGCGGCCGGTGTGTGCATGTGTGAGAGATAAAATAAGAGAGTATTGTTTGTGTTTGATACAAAAGATCGATATATTTTTTATTAGTTTTATTTGAAACTAAACATGAAAGGACAAGGTAATAAAAAGGGGTACTCGACCCGTCATTTATTCTGCTGTAAGACTTTGTATTTTAGACAGGTGGGGTCCCACATTTGACATTTTAATAAAGTTGTCTGCTTTTGCAAGTAATTCATGCATGCATTAGGCATAGGGATTAATCATTTTTAGGCCATTCTAGGTTAGGATTCTTTCCATTTAGGTCCTTTTTTATGCATTAAGTTTTAAATTAATTTCAATTGAGTCCTAGTTCACTAAATTATTTAATAATTAAATCATTTAATTAGCTTCACATTTGATTGGGTAATTAATTGGCTTGATTGTTTAGTTTTTGAATTGATTTTTAATTAAAATTGATCTAGTCTAATTAAGTGCATGATTTGAACTTTATTAATAATTTGATAGATTAAGTTTGAATTTGTTTTAATTGGTGAATCGATTAAAATTTAATTTTTGATTGTTTTACTAATTATTTGTTTTCTTCCATGCATTTGATTTTTTTTAGTGTGTCTTTCATATTTTTAGTATCATAATATTTTTTAAGTAGTGCTATTAACCCTTTTTTTGAGACTCCTCTTTTTAGACAACCAAAACCCTTAGGTACCAATTTTGGGCGTAGTGGGGGTGCTCTAACCTTCCCCCTCGTAACCGACTCCCGAACCCGACGACAATCTCGGTGTTGACGCAGACAGTCTTACAGGTTTTTCGGTCGTACCCAACCCAAAACGACCGATGGCGTCTCCAAGTGTTTGATGGGCTTTTGAAGGCCCAATTTATTTCGACCCGGGCAGAAAACGGTGTCAACAATAATGCTTAACATCATTTTGGAACCACTTCCTAGCTTGATAGTTAAAGTCAGGAGGAGTTATTCCGCTAACTAAATAATTAATGAAATCAGCATACCAGGGGAGTTTAGAAAACTTACCTGTTGCCATGGCTGTCGCGGCAGTACTTGTGGCAGCGAACAGCTGCTCGTCAGAGAAGGTCTCCAATATTTGTGTCTCATCTGTTGGTAGACTCTTTCTCTTCTCTAGTCTTGACAAGTGATCTGCAACTTGATTCTCTGTCCTTTTTTGTCCTTGATCTCAAGGTGGAACTCTTGCAGTGGCAGAATTCAACGTATCAGTCTAAGCTTTGCATCCTTTTTGGTGAACAGATACTTCAATGTAGAGTGGTCTGTGTGGACTATGACCTTTGTTCCATGTATATATGAACGAAACTTGTCAATAGAGAACACCACAGCTAACGTTTCCTTCTCTCTTGTGGTGTAGTTTACTTGGGCATCATTCAGTGTTTTGTTGGTATAGTATATAACATGGAAGAGCTTGTCTTTCCTCTGCCCAAGAGATGCCCCGACAGCATAGTCACTAGCATCACACATAATCTCAAATGGCAGTTTCCAATCTGGTGGTTGTACTATTGGGGTTGTTACCAGCTTTTCTTTCAGAACCATGAATGCCTCAGTACATTCAGCGTTGAACTCGTTTTCTTTGTTGGTTACCACGATTGTTCATCCTTTCTTGGGAACAAACAGTGTCGGGCTCACCCACTTGCTATCCGAGATGGCATAGATTATTCCAGCATCTAGCCATTTTATGATCTCCTTACGAACCACCTCTCACATAGCATCGTTTAGACGTCTCTATGCATCTATAGTCGGCTTATGATCATCCTCTAAGAGGATTTTATGCATGCATAGTGTCGGACTGATGCCTTGGGTATCAGCTATCGTCCATCCAATAGCCTTTTTATGCTACTGCAGCATCCTTATCAGCTACTGTTCATGTTCCTGCATCAACTTGGAAGAGATGATTACGGGCAACGTATCATTTAAACCAAGGAAAACATATTTTAGCTGCCCTGACAGGGGCTTAAGATCTAGAACATGGGGCTCTACAATTGATGGATTTTGTACTATATGTTCATCCGGGGTATAGTTTATGGTCTCGAATAACTTACCTGGACGATTGCCTATCCAATTCACATCCTCTTGATCTTCAGTATCAGATTCTGAGGAGCTGCTGTCATCATCGCTGCTGTGACAGTCTTCTAAATGGCTGTTGGGGCAGTGGCCAATTTTGATGTCGTGGCAGCCCGACCTGATGCAGGGTTGGTCAAGGATAACTTCAGTGATAGCCTTGCATTCTTCTTCTACATCAGCATGCTTTATTGCCTGGAGAACATTCAGCTAAATCTCTTGATCGTTCACTCTCATAGTGAGTTCTCCTTTTTCCACATCAATCAGTGATCTTCGTGTGGCTAAGAAGGGTCGCCCCAGGATGATTCGTGCATTTTCATATGCTTCACAATCTAAGACAAGAAAGTCAGTAGGAAAAATAAATTTATCCACCCTTACCAGAATATCTTCAATTTTTCCTTCTAGATGAACGTAAGAGTGGTCTGCCAGCTGCAGTACTACTGTTGTGGGCCGAGCTTTTCCAATACCTAATTTCTGAAAAACAAATTCGGGCATTAAATTTATACTAGCACCAAGATCACAAAGTGCCTTACCCACAAATTTATCTCTGATTATGCACGGTATGATGAAGCTCCCAGGATCCTTCTTCTTCTGGGGTGGATGCTTGTGCAGAATACTCATGCATCCCTCTATCATTTTAACCGTTTCAAATTCCCCAAGTATGGATTTCTTCGACATGGAATCCTTGAGAAATTTTGCATAACCAAACATCTCCTTGATTGCATCTAACAGCGGAATGTTGATGTGAACTTGCTTAAAAATATCGTAAATCTTCTTAAGTTGGGACTCATGTTTTAACTTTTGTAACTGCTGAGGAAAAGGAAGTGGGGGACGATAATCAGCAATATGTCCTTCCCGCTACATTCAGATCTGAGGAGGTTTAGGTTCTTCGTCTTTCTCCTCTGTCCCTTCTGCTGTCGTGACAGGTTCATCGGCAGCAGGCTGTTTGTCATCTGTCGGGGCAGCTTTCTCAGCAGTTGACTCCAAGGCTGGTTCCTTAACTGCTTCAGCTTCCTTCTCTGGCCCTGGTAATTTCTTCCCACTCCTAGTAGTGATGGCTTTACACTGCTCATGTGTGGGTTGTCTAGCGTTTTCAGTATCGCTAGGAAATCCTCCATTCTACCTCGGTTTAATATGCTGGGAAACCTGACCCCTCTGTGTATCTAGTGATTTCAAAGTAGCTTTATGGTTGTTTATCTGCATCTCTGTTTTATCCATGAATGACTCAGTTTTCTTGACGAATTGATTCATGTTCTCAATGTAGGTTCATGTTTGAGACATAAACGTAGCCAAGGTCTGCTCCAGTATACTAGGCGTGGCAGCTGGTGGCTGTTGCTGCTGCTGCTGCAGTTGTTGTCGAGTCAGTAACCTAGGTCCCCCCTGATTTTGAGTGTTCTGTGCTTGAGGATTCAGGGCATTATTAGGGTTGCTCCAAGAGAACTTGGGATCCTTTCTCCAATTGGGATTGTAGTTGTTGGAATTGTAGTTCTGTTTATTGTAGTTCCCAACATACTTCCCTTCTTCTAACTGTAGCGGACAATCTTCCGAACTGTGATTCCCATCGCAAGTCTCGCATACCTCTTCAGCAGAGTAGGTTGGCTGTGAATCTTCTTTCAAGAGCTTTTTCATTGCCTTACTGAGATATGCCACATGTGATTTTAGAGAACTATCGGCCTCATAATCTTTTACAGCTAGTACTCTTTTACCCCCTCTTCTTGTTGTAGGAAAATGTTCCTCGTTCTTCGCTAGATTTTTCAATACTGCCATTGCGTCTTCTGGATCTTTGTCCAACAACAATCCATTCGCTGCTGAATCAATTCCCATACTAGTCTGTAAGTTGGCAGTATTATAAAGTTTAGTTACCTGGTTCCAAACATGGAATCCATGCATCAGGCAGTTCCTCAAAAGAGTGGTAAATCTGTCACAAGCCTCGTGCACGGCTCGTCATCTTCCTGTTGAAAAGTAGCAATTTCATTACGTAATCGCTCAGATAAATGTGAAGGATTAAAACGAGACAAAAATTCACGAGTTACATCTGCCCAAGTTCGTATTGAACCCGGCGTTAGTTTATTCCACCAAGTTTTCGACATGTCCCTCAATGAATGAGGAAATAACCGAAGCCTCAGTATCTCCAGATTAACTCCTGGTAGTTTAAACGAACCACAAATTTCCTGGAACATTTTCAGATGCTCCCTAGCATCCTCTGTAGTAGCACAACTAAATTGGTCGGCGTTGTTAATCATACTGAACATAACAGGTTTCAGCTCAAAATTGTCAACTTTTACGTCTGGCAGGGTTGTTTCTAGTTCCACATGATCATTGAGCATGTAGTCTCGACATGACCGACATGCGGCAGCGGTAGGAGCATCGGCAGGTTGTTCATTCCTCCCATCTCCAGCAGGGTTTTCATTATCCTGGGGATTCCTTTGGTTGTTCATTGCCTCTAACTGTTGTTCAAGGTATTCGTTTATGGCTAAAACAAAGCGAAGTCGGTTCCTAAGATTGTACGAGCGTTCGATTTCAGGGTCTAATGGATACTCAGGTTCCTCTCGGCGTCTTGATCTGCGCATAAACAGAAAACCTTGTGAAAAGCACAAGTTGAACAATCCAAGTGAAACAAAACAGAAAAATAAAAGAAGTGCAGTAAAAGGTAGGGTATAGATATGTTGTCAGTCCCCGGTAACGACGCCAAAAACTTGTTGCGTGTAAAAGTGTATACGTAAGTATCGGATATCGTCTCCACAGGGACTGGGCTAATAGCTTCACCTTGGATTACTGCACAAGAGAGAAAAGAAATAGTTTAATTGTTGTCAGAATATATAATAAAGAATACTGATAATAAAGAGTAAAGGATTTAGGATAGAGAGAATGGGTTGGTATTGAATTTCTCAGTAGTGTAGGTGTTGCAAAGTCTAGGAATATATGTTTTGTCGTTGCGCCAGTCGCGGCAGCGGTCTGTTGTTAGTCGTGGCAGCGATCACACAACACTGTACTTCAAGCTTGGCAAGAATCCCTGTTGTGCCTTGCCCTATCCAAGTCTGTCGATGAACACGTCTTTGATGATACCTCCCGGGGTGAATCGAAGGATGAACATCGATGTTGTTGAATTCTTCCTTAACCACTTAACCTCGTCTTATCCCTAGGTCCGAGATAGTTCAACCATAAACTGGAGAACCCGTACTTATTCCTTTCGTATACTTAACTCTCCCGATATTAAGAAAATATGTAATCTCACAATGCTCTTCCGATACTCTTGCAAGATGTTTAAAACCAGAATAAGCAAACTTAAAGTCTATTTTATTGAACAGAAAAATTCCTAAAACAAATGCAATCCTTTCAATTACTTTACAAATCAACTCGTAGCCCTAGGGGAAGTTTAGAACATGATGAGAAGGGGAAACGACTAGGGTTTAGAAGAGAAGGCTAGAGAGTAAGATATCCTTCCTTAGGTCGAATTACATGCCTTTATATAGGCCTTGGGTTCAAGTTTTCTAATATGGCAAGAATACAAGTCTATTAAAGACTAAATCTTCAGAGAAAATGTCTTTAATTCGTCCTTCCTTCTTTCTTGGAGTTTCTTCCTTGAACTTTGGGCTTGACCTTCATTCTGATCTAGGGCTTGGAAAAATATAAGGGTGCTCCACGAGAGACCGACTTAATTTTCTCTTTCTGTCGAGGCCCACTTTACTTCTTTTCTTCACCATTGTTGTCGTCCTTGGCTGCCACAGCAGCGGCCATGGCAACATCGCCCTCCTCGTCTGCACATCCAGTTCCAGCTCTGCTTCTTTACTGCCCAACGTCTGCTTCTTCACTATCCTCCATCTGCTACAGCAGCTACCTACAAAAGCAACCAATTTCAGTAGAAACTGTGCCATTTGATATATTCGTGATGTATAAATGAAATCTAACCTAAATGCTATGAATTATGCTTGAATGCAGCAGAAATATGGGTTAAATATGGGGTAAATTATAGAACTTTTACACACTCAACATCGACCAATAGGATGATAAATGCACTATAAACCACAAAATTCGTATGTGCTCTTTGGTTCGGGCAATGGGGGGTAGTGCCATCTCGTTCCAAGGTGAGAGTCTGATGATGTGAGATTCCATCGAGGTTGGTCTTGGTGAAACACCCAAGCTTTGTGGCGATGAGAGATGTCGCCATGAGAGTCTGGTGATGTGAGATTCCACCGGGTTTAGGACTTGACGTTTAGTCAAGCTATACGCATATCTGAGTAATGTTGTTAAAATACCAATATATGAGATTGATTATGATATTCACTTGTACCTCGTTATAATTGATTTTATGCATGATGCTTTGCATTGGAGAATATGATTTGAGAAATGCTTTTTGAGATTTACGCATGTAAGGCTATGCCTTGAAATTTTACATTTGTTAAATGCATGAGATAGATGGTACATGTGATGTAAATGATGTGGTTTTTACGATGAAAATGATTTCAAGCATGAGATAAAAAGAGGACGATGAGTTAGAGATTTCTAAAAGAGATTTGGTTTTAAAATGAATTGTTGTGGTTGTATGTTTTGAGCATCCCTCACTAAGCAATTGTGGTTACGCTCTCTTTTTCCAACAGTGTAGAGAATTAGCTTGTGTGGGCAGCAAAGAAGCAAGAAGATTACCAAGGATTAGGTCTAAGCTCAAGTATGATCTTATATTTACTTATTAGTAATAATAGTTGGCAATGGGTGGATGATATGTGTTGGGAGATTGTATTTTGTAACTCCCTGTTTTGAGGAATGTTTGTAAAGCCCTTAATGATTTGTAAATGACCTTTAGTGTTTGGTTTATGCCTTGGATTTTGTTTTGACTTCTACGTGGCTATTTTTGAATAGGGTGTATGCATAAAGATTCTATTGATGTCTATATACTTGCTATGATATTTTTTTGTCACATCTCGTGTGGTTTGATGTTCTAATTATGTTGTATGTATGTTAACAGCATGTTGAATTGGTTTAATGTTGATTAAAGTGTGAAAAACCAGAAAAAAAAAGTGTCATTACATGCCTATGTATTTCGGTACACTCTAGTCTATACCGAAACAGTTAGCTTGAAATGACCTAAGGGTGTAACACCCCAATTTTGGGCTTGGAAGTTTAGGGTCTGAATCGGACCGGTTTAAATTACGGTTTGAATATAAAAGGTGGTTTTAGGGAAAGCCTAGTTCGGGATGCATTAAAAATATGGAAAATGTCTAAAAATCCTCTTATATTATATATAAGAGAGTGGTGAAATCAATTTTACAAAATGGGGTTTGGAAGTATGACATTTCAAGTTAGTGACTAAAATGTAATTTTTGAAAAGTTGGTGATTGTTTTAAAAGGATTGAAAGTTTGAATCTTTAAGGAGCTAATTTACCCAAGGGAGGGTTTCTCCAGATTTTTCTTAAATTTTAAAGACTCATTTAATGTTATTTAATAAAAGAAAAGAGGGAAAAGAGATTATAGTTTCATAACTAACTTTTGCCAAAATTTTCCCATTTCATTTTCTCTCAATTTTCCCTCAGCCAAACACATTTCCACGGCCACTTTTCCTTTGATTTTCACACCTAAAGTTGAGATTTCAATCCCTAAATGATTCCTAATCATTTCTACATCAAATCCTCACCATTTGCCTAATGAATTTTCAAGGATTTTGGCTCTAAACAAGAGAAATCCACATTTAGAGGTATGAACGTCCTTCTCCTCTAAATACTCAGTTCTTTACTGAAATTCCCAAGTTCTCAATCCTTAAATTGAGTTTTATTAAAAGTTTTAATGTTGTGTTCTTGATTTTGGCTTAAAATGCAAGATTTGGATTTGATTTTGAAGAAATTCGTAATAAATGATTGGGCTCTGTTTTGAGATGTCTTTTTGATGTATTTTGGATGTCTAAATGATGTGTAATTGAGGTTTAATCAATGCAATCTCGAATAGGTTGATTTTCCTAAGTTTTTACTTGAGATAATGGTGGTTTTTGGGGTGATTTTGATGTTATGCTATAGCTGGAGTTATAAGGACGTGATTAGGTCCTTTTTGGATGTTAATTGATGTTTAAGAATGATTGGAATTGATGGATCTTAGCTGGGTAATGTTGTGGAGGTGTTTGGATGTGATTTCGGTTGTGTTTGGTAGCCGAAATGTGAGTTTTGATGAGAGCAGCGAGTTTAGGTGTTTTGGCTGAAGATTTTAATGCATGATGATGCATTAATCCTCTGCTTTGATGTGTTTAAAATAGGGGAGACATTTTCGGATCCTTGTGGTGTTGTTCCGGAGGCTTGATCGGTGTTTTGACAAGCTTGTGAAACGGAATCAGTGAGTGAAGTTTGGTTTTCAGCTTTGAAACCAATGTTTGAAGGTTATGGGAGCTTAGTTTAAGTCTAAACAACTTAGCTAAGCTCAAGAGTAAGTTTTCGGAGAAACTCTCTTTTTGATGAACGATGAGATGGTTGAATGCAATGTGTTTATTTTTGCATGTTTAAATTCTGTTTTGAATGCATATTTTAGCATGTTTAATGCTGGTTTTGTAAGCCATGTGTTGAAGGATGCTCAAGGTAAGAGATCCTTGATTTAAACATTGATAAATGTGGTTTGATGCATTGTGATGCATGATTATTTAATAGCTTTGTTAAATGCTTTAAAACAGTGGATTGATGATGGTAAATAATGTATATTGGCAAGTGATGTGTTGGTTTAAAAGTACTTGAATCGAATATAGTTAGCCGGCTATAGGATTGGGTGCACCGTTAATAAAGTCGCCTTGGATGTTGAGGGGTTGTAATGGTACCATAAACTCCATCCAAGTACACTAACGAGATGTCTAAGATCATAATGGTGGTTAAAATGCCATGTGAGGATCTTGTGTTGTGTGTCCCGTGTTCTCGTTAGTGATGTTATAGAACTACCAATGAGTGATGTGGAGGGGTTGTAATTGTACCGTAGACTCCATCAAGGGTGTTGAGGGGTTGTGATTGTACCGGTAAACTCCACCTTGAGTGTTTGGTAGTGTGTATGGAGCGTATGGGACAATGCTTGTAATCCGCGTATCCGATTGTGTTTTGAGTTGAAAAATGGTTATGGATTATCACTTGAAAGCCAATATGACATGTTTATGTATTGAAGCATGAGATGCTTGGTTTGTATGCATAGATGCATGATAAATGATGTTTTGAAACTAAAGGCCTTGGAAAGGTGTTTTTACAAAGTGCATTATTGTGTTGTTTCATTAGAGCATTTCTCACTAAGCATACGTGCTTACGCTCTCTCTTTCTTGAACCAATAATGCAGAGCATTGAAGTGCTTAAAGGGCAGCAAGGAGGTCAAGGATCCAAGTGAAAGTCTAAGCTCACGTATGGTGACTATTTTCACAACTCTATTAGCTTTTGGTAATTGGCAATGGGAACCTAGATTGTGTTTTTGGGAGATGTTTGGACTCCCTAAGTTTGGTTTAATGCCTATAATGATGTTGGAACATGTAAATGGCCATTTGGTATTTGTCTTGGAGATTTGATGATTGATTGCTTTTCATTATAGGATGCATGCCTTTAGACTTGTGGTTTTTCTTATTTGAGGCCGTGATTGAGCTTTGATGATGCAAATATGTTCCTTTAATGTTTTATGACTTGTTGGAATGTTATAGAGGTCATACGAACATGTTTGGTGGGTCGAAAGAGTGTAAAACAGACTTTTCTGTTGTTTCTGGGCAGGGTGTTTCGAAACACCCTTGCCTGTTTCGAAACAGGTGCATATTTTGGCCTGGGTGTTTCGAAACGGGTAGAGGTGTTTCGAAACACTTTGGCTACTGCCAAGCCCCGTTTCTGAATGGTCTAGACCCGTTTCGAAACACTTGACCGTTGGGCACATATTTGAATGGTTTTGAGGTTTACAAGCTTTACGTTTTAGTCCTGATTATTGTATGTGCAATTGCTTGAGTTTCAAATGTCCGTTTAAGATGAAATTTGGCAGAGAAGCATGAAACATGATTAATTTCATAATGGTAATTCAAAAATTGGTAAAGTCCTCGTAATTTCCAGAATTTTCAAATTGGTCTCTAAATTCGTATGTTGTGCAATTGAGTCCCTTATTGTTTTCCGATTACTGTGATTTTTTAATATACTTATCTCAAGAGTACACCTAGGGTTAATATGCATTTAGAAAAGGTTAAAAAGAAAAAAAGGTCGTTAATCAAGGTTGACTTTTGGGTTGACTTTGGTTTTCCCCGTGTAATCTTCGTATTTCGGGTCAACCGTCTAGGCCGGGCTAAGGGGGTTACAAAGGGTTTCGAAACAGGGGTAGCATGTTCTTGTACAATTTGTTACCAGAAGCTTCGGTTCCAAAACACCTCAAGGGTGTTTCGATACGGGCCCGTGTTCCGAGCCTTGGGAACCTGTTTCGACACACCAGTTATGATACAGGGATAGCCTGTACCGAAACAGCTGAAAGTTATGTTAGTTGTTGGAATATTATGAAGTTCTAATTAATTACGTTTTAGTCCATGAATGTTGTGGATGCAATTAAATGAGCATGAATGATTATTTTAAGTTGAACTCTGACTGAGATGTATGGAATATGACTAATTAAAAGATGGTAACACAAAAATGGTAGAGGTCCCTATGAATCGGTAAAATTACAAATTAGCCCCTAAATGTCGTAACTGAATGCAATTGATGTCCGACTGAATTGTGAATGTTATGTTGCATTGTTAAACACATGGGACTCTAATGAGCATCTAGTTAAGATTAAAAAAAGAAAAAAAATGTTAGCGTTGTTTATTAAGGTAAACCTTCTCGATTTAGTTCAATATTCCTTGTGTGACCCGTTCGGTTCGGTCTATCGCCTAGGTCGGATCGAGGGGGTTATAGTATTGATTCTAAAGATCTCTCCATGTTGTGTATGACTTGTTAGAGCAAGGAATAGAGGAGGTTGCTGAAGGAAATAAGGTTGGATCATCAAGGGATATACAAAAAGGAATAACAATACAAGCCTACCTAGCTTGGAGTATTGTGAGTGTAGTTTACTTTAGGGTTTGGGACTTAGGTCCTAACCAAGCTATCATGTCTACTTTCTTGCTTGAACACCATCACATGAAATGAAACTAAGTTATACTTGGTAATTGATCAAATGGGAAGAATGGATTATAATGAATTGGTAATTCAACTTGCTTGCTTGCTTGTATTGTGGATTGGTGATGAATTAATGAAATGCTGGATTGATCTGCTTGCTTGGAATGTAAATGTTGAATGGAGTTGATAATCTTGTGATCTCGAATAATGCTTGAAAAGCTTGATCTAATGTAATATGAACCAAGGTTCACTTGGCTTATGGGCCTAAAATAAATTCAAACTTGACATTCTTGATGTATAAGTAACTTGAATGAATGCTTGGTAATGAATTAAACAACATGTCCTTGGTTTCTAGTTAGTCATAGGTACGAGGGCATGCCTTAGAGTCTAGAGCTCATTGTGTCAAGGGGACTACGTTCCACCATTACGATGCATCTTGTGGTGACATACGAAGGGTACGTATTGTGGTCTTTGGCGATAGTAGGAGGGTTGACTAGCACTATGGTGCATTTGTGGTGACAGTTGGTTGGAGACTTGTGTACCTAGACTCAACTAAAGGCCAAGGAATAATGAACTTAAAAAATAGATTAAAATGAGCTAATTGATCTTGAATGAATTGTGTATATGATTCTTGAATAATGAACTTGAAAGTAAAGACCAGTTTAAAATGGATTGAGACCTTGATCACCTAAAATTGATTGAACTTGATATCAACTTGGTAAAATGGACTATCATTCGAATGGTAAGCTTGAGATTGCTTGGTGATGATAATGCTTGAATTGAGTAGCTAAACTTGTCTTGCTTGTGGTACTATTTGAATGAATTCATCTAGACTTAACTAGGTCATGATTTAAAATGAAATAAAAGCCTAGTTAGGTGTTACTTGACTTAAAAGATACAAAAACTTGACAAGCTTATAGCTTAGAGCTACCTCACTAAGTACTCTAAGTACTTATCACTCTCATTTTACCTTTTTCCCAAACCTCGGGTCCTAAAGTGATCGAAGCTTCTCATTCTAGAGTCGAGACATTACACAAGTGAAGATAAAGTATGGCTTGTATCTCTTTTGTTGCACTTCTAGTTGGTGACTTAGTTTGGAGTCTAAACTATCTAGTTCATGCATTTTGAGTTGTATATAAAATCTATGTGAAATCTTGATGAAATGGTTTGTAAATTTTTGAGTACTTGAATGACACTTAATGGATAACCTTAATGGTACTTGGGATGTATATAAGTGTGTTTAAGTTATGGTTCTTGAATATATTGTGGTTATAGTCTGGCTAAATAAATGAAAGATCATGATATTTATCTAAGCTGGTTTATCTGAATGATGATAATGTTCTTAGGTTTGAACTAGTTGAGTTGAACTTAGGCAAGTCTAGAGAACCTAGCTCTATTCGAAAGGTATTGGATGATCTAGATAATTGGTTTGATTCTTTTTATGTCCTATAAGTCTAGACTAATCTAAATGGTTAAAAGGTGATAGTTTATTGAATTGTAATGGTGAAATGTTGCACATATAGGTAAGATGGTTAGTGAACTTAGTTCTAATGGTTTTCAATGAACTAGAATGATATAGGTAATGAATGAGTTAAGTTAAAATTGATTGCTAAGCCTATTTGGTTGTTCGAACTGTTCCTTGAACACTAAGTTAAAGGAAAAAAATTAATGGGCCCTAATCTCGTAATTCTTGTAAGCTAAAACTTGTAATGAATCTTTAATAAGTCTCGTTTCTTGTCTCGGTAATGCTCTTCGCTCCTAATCCAGGCGAGAGGTGTTACACGGTGTGTGCTAGAGGATGAGCAACACAACTTATTACAACTATGTCATGCCACACCACATGGAGGACACTTTGCTTGGATGAAGACTGCTGCCAAGGTGTTGTAGTTAGGATTCGTTTGGCACACGCTATACAAAGATGCCCAGAACTATGCCAAGGCATGCATCGATGCCAACGTATTGGAAACATCTCTGGCAGACACCAATTGTCACTCCAAAACATTATGCATGAGGACTTATTTGGTGTATGGGGATAGACTTTATGGGTCCATTTCCTCCATCATTTGGTAATGTATATAATCCTGTGGTCATTGACTATGTATCGAAATGGGTAGAGGATGCTGCCTTGCCAACAAACAATGGCAAGGTTTTTGCCAAGTTCTTGCACAAACAATTTTTACTCAATTTGGTTCCCCTGGAGTGATTATTCATGAGGGGGTACCTATTTTAAATGCAATCTAATTTCTAAAGCTTTGTGCAGGTATGGAATTCAGTAGAGGTTTCATCGTGATTCCAAAATGAAGCAAAAATTGAAACCATTGCTTTGTAGTCCTATGTCATGGGCAAGACGTTCCGTCTTGATTCCAAAATCTTAGCCGATCACCTAGGTTTAGAAGATGTGGGTTTAAATGAAACCAAATTTCCATCCTTTCATGATCTAGGTTCCTCATTCTAAGTCCTTGAAGCCTATGAATGTTTTATTCTCCTTCTTATCACTTGGTGGTGTTGCGTGTAAAAGAGTCTATCGCAATTGTAGTGCAAGTGTACACGACGCAAGTAGTAAAGTGATACGAAGTATCGGATATCGTCTCCACAGGGATTAGGCTAATAGCTTCACCTTAGTTTACTGCACGAAAGTAAAGGAAATATTTGAGAAGATTGTCACGAGAATAATAAAGTAAACGTAAATAAAAAGAGTAGAAATATCAAGATAGAGAGAATGGGCTGGTATTGAATTGCTCAGTAGTACAGGTATTGCGATGCTTAGGAAATCCAGTTCTGTCGTCGCGCCCGTCGCGGACAGCACCTGTCGCGGCGGCTGTCCATTAGCTGTCGCGGCAGCGAACATACCAACTCCGTACTCCAAGTTTGGCAAGAATCCCAGATCTGCCTTGGCCTATCCCTAGGTCCAAGTCTGTCGATGATCACGTCTTTGATGATACCTCCCGGCGTGAATCGAAGGATGAACACCGATGTGTATGAATTCTTCCTTAGCCACTTAACCTCGCCCTATCCCTAGGCACGAGATAGTTCAACTATAAACTAGAGAACTTGCTCTTATTTCTTTCGTATACTTAACTCTCCCGATGCTAAGTAAATACATAACCTCACAATGCTCTCCCGATGCTCTTGCAAGATATTAAAACCAAAATAAGAGAACTTGAATTTTATTTTATTGAACTTGGAAAATCCTAAAACAAAACAACCCTTGCAACTACTTTACAAATCAACCCGTGGCCCTAGGGGGGTTTTAGAACATGTCGACGGCGGGTAAACGGCGGAGGGGTTTAGGTTATCGGTTATGGGGTATATGTCTCCTAGGTTAAAATCTATGCCCTTTATATAAGCTTTGGGCTCAAGTATTCTAAGTTAACAAGGATTACAACTTTAATTAAAAGTAAGATTCTAATAAATACTTAATCTTCAAGTATCCTACTTTTCAGCCGCCATCCTTGTTTCTAGGGATTTCCTCTCCTTGAGCTTTGGCTTGACATATCTTTTGATCCGGGGCTTGGAAAATTATTTGGTTTTCACACGACAGACGAGCAGATTTTTCTCTATCTATCGAGGTCTACTTTACTTTTCCTCTTCATAAGGCTGCTGTCACCTTGCTGTCACGACAGATCCATGGCAGCTTCGTCCTCATCGTCTGCTTGTCCAGTTCAGCTCTTCTGCTTCTCTGCCCTGCGCCCGCCTTCTTCGTCAACTATGGCAGCAACCTGCAAAATCAGCCATCTTTTAGTAGAATTCGTGCCTTTAATATATTTGTGATGTTTTACTGTAAACTGACCTAAATGCAATGCAATGATGCTTGAATGCAGCAGAAATATGGGTTAAAAAGGGTGTAAATAATAGAACTTTTACACACTCAACACACCCCCAAACTCAAGTTTTTGCTTGCCCTCAAGCAATTAAGACCTAAGAAAAAAAGAATATTTTTTGTGTTGGCTGTCAAACAGTGAACTGTCCCTTACCTGTCGCTCATTCTCAGTGGCGGCAGCAACCTGTCGGAAATATTAGGATCTGTCCGGAATCTCCCTATAGTCCTCGTGCAGTGTGTGCATGCTTGTGAACAGTTATATGCTAAGATTCTCTTAGTTTCACTAGAATATTCAACTTTTTAACTCAAATTTTTATGCCAAAGTTTATTTTTGAAGACACATTTTCATGCTTCTTTTCTTTTATTTTCAAGCTAAGTTTTTACTAGAGCCAGTTTTGGGCACCTCTAGTTAACTTCCTAGAGCCGGTTTCGGGCACCTCTAAGTTTTTGAGTTTCTTTTGCTAAACTTCTTTCCTAGAGCCAGTGTTAGCCACCTCTAGGGGCTATTCAAGTACTAAGCATCCTATTCTAGTTTGGCTAAAAGAAATCTAAGCAATATAACAGTCACAATGGTGTTTAAGTTTTCAGAACTATAGAAAGGCTCTAAACTTCTCCTTCAACTGTCCTAAAGATGCTGCCACGACAGAGCTGTCATGACAGGTAAGTTTACTTCACAGTTTTAAGCCAACAATTTTAGTCTTTTTTGATTTTTTTAGAGAACTTAATTAAATAAAAGACACAACAATTAATTAAAGATGTACTAAGACTCCATAAAATGGAGGGTTGCCACCCCCAAACTCGAGGGTTGCATTGCCCTCAATGCAAAATGACAGATAAAATGAAGGCATGTACATCACAAAATATAGATAAGCATGCAGCAAGAAAAGAAGAATAAAAGACTTAGATTTTAATCGTTGTCTTCACTGCTGCTGCTGACACGGATCTGGCGGCGGCGTCTGGGCTGTGGGGGAGGCTGGGCAGGTTGTTCCACGACCCGGATGTCTGAGCTGCTGCCGCTATCCCAAGTGCTGCTGGTGGTGGTGCTGGCCTTAGGCATTTGCTTTCTGTCGGCCACGTGCTTCTGCCTCTTGACAGGCGTAAATTCCTTCTCTAAATTCCTCCTAATAGGAGGTTCTGCCTCGCTGTCATCTGAGGTTGGTCGCTTCGTTCCTCGGGCGGGGGTGTCGGCCGGAGGACTGCCAGCTGCCGTCGGGGCAGGTGATGGGGTGGAAGCAGCAGAATGTGCATGTGGGGAGGTAGGTGGTGTAGGTGTGTGGACAGGGGTGGGGATGTGGAAATAGTGGGCAAGAAAAGTGGGGAACATAAGATCGGGATAATTTAAAGTATGGGTAATGAAATTTACCGTTGAGTTGGCGAAATCCTGGATGAATGTCATCAGCCCCATCTGTCTGGCTTCCACCCTCTGTATGGCGGCAAGGATCTGAGCCGATTGGTCTGTCGGAGCAGCTGCTGCGGCAGGTTCATGGGCAGGTTCAGGAGCAGGTTCCTCGGATGATTCTGCTGGGGAGGCAGCCGGGTTGAAGGAGGAGATAGGTGTTGCGACTATCAGCTCCATGAGGCTGGTAATGTTGTTATCGGTCCAGCCTCGTCCTTGGACCAGTTTATCGGTGGATGCCTCCGGGACAGCAGCGCAGCGGCAGAGAGGTGATCATGAACGGTAAGCAGAGGCGGGAGGTTGTTCGATATGTGCAGTCCAAGACGCTTTCCCTCATATAGCGGCCCACGTTAATTCTACCGGTTGTTCGGCGAATTGCTTCCATAGTTGAGCCCTTATTGCCTTCGCGATGAATGGTCGGAGCCCCATGTTTGGTGCCTTTCGGATGTAGACGAAACCTCTTTCTTCCCATAAGTCTTTGGTTGTGAAGGGCGACGCTGCTGCTGATGAAGAGGCTGAAGCAGCACTGCGGCGGATCTGTCTAGAAGACATATTAGTTGCAAGGGTTGTGAAAGTAAAGAAAACAAATGAAAAAAACTAGAGGAGGAAGCAAATAAGAATAAGCAGAAGTGAGGAAAATGAAGATGAAAACGGGGTTTTATAGCGGTCGAGTTGCTGCCCGTTTAATGCTGTAACGGCAGGCGTGAATAACGGGGCGATTGTTGAGATTTGGCGTGTCTGACGCGTCTGACACGCATTTATGCGTCTGTTGTGCGTCTACCACACGCTTCTGCGTCTGCCGTGTCAGTCTGTTGACAGCCTGTCTTATCCGTGTCTGTGCGGCAGCTGGAACGACAGGCTTCAATAAATGGGCTTTGTTGGGCTGATGGATGGATGGTGGGCTTGGGTCACTTCTCCTTTTCTTCTTGACTCCTTTATTTCCTAAAAACAGAAAATAGAAAAAAACATTATTCGAATAAAAATAAACCTTATTTCCTAATAATAATAAATAATAATAAATAAATAAAAATTAGGTTAAATTAGGAATGCCTTGTGGGGCATCTCCTAAAGTAACCACTTCCTGTATTCATGGGGCTTCAGTCCCCTGATAATGCTTGAGGCGTTGTCCATTGACTTTGAATTGGTGCCTGTCTTTTAATGATCAGATAGTGATGGCACCATGGGGAAAAACTTGTACCACTTGAAACGGGCCAGACCATCTAGATTTAAGCTTCCCTGGGAAGAGTTTCAACCTAGAATTAAACAACAACACAAGCTGCCCTAGGCAGAACTGACGTGACAGCAATTTCCTGTCGTGCCACTTCTTTGTTTTCTCCTTGTAAATTCTTGCATTGTCGTAGGCCATTGTCTGTATTTCTTCAATTTCGTTCAGATCTAACAGCCTTTTCTGGCCTGCCTTGTCCAAGTCCATATTCACTGCCTTGATTGCCCAGTATGCTTTGTGCTCTATCTCGACAGGCAGATGACAGGTTTTCCCATAAATCAATCGGTATGGAGACATGCCCAATGGAGTCTTAAAAGTTGTCCTATATGCCCATAATGCATCATTAAGGAGTAAAGACCAATCTTTCCTAGTTGGCTTAACCATCTTCTCAAGAATGTTCTTAACTTCCCTATTAGATATTTCAGCTTGTCCATTGGTCTGTGGGTGGTATGTTGTCGCGATCCTGTGCTTGACACCATATTTCTTCAAGGCGGCAGCAATTACCCTATTATCAAAATGTCTCCCCTCATCACTGATAATCGCCTTAGGGATGCCGAATCTAGAAAAAATGTTTTTGTGTAAAAACTTTTGGACCGTCTTGGCATCATTCTTTTGAGTTGCGATTGCTTCTACCCACTTGGAGACATAATCCACTGTCAGGAGGATGTAAAGGTTTCCACATGAAGATGGAAAAGGTCCCATAAAATCGATCCCCCAAACGTCGAAGATCTCGACTTCTAGAATGTTCTGCAGTGGCATCTCGTTTCTCCTTGAGATGTTACCTGTCCGCTGGCACCTGTCATAGTTCTTGTAGAAGTCATGTGCATCCTTATACAGTGTCGGCCAATAGAACCCTGACTGCAGCACCATGGCAGCAGTTTTATTGCCTCCTAAGTGTCCTCTATATTGTGAAGCATGGCAGTGATGGAGAATGTCTTCTTGATCTTCTTGTGGTACACACCTCCTTATAACCTGATCTGCGTACATTTTGAAAAGAAGAGGTTCGTCCCAATAATCATGCTTAACATCATTTTGGAACCTCTTCCTGGCTTGATAATTAATATCAGAAGGAAGTATTCCGCTAACTATAAAATTAACGAAATCAGCATACCAGGGAAATTCAGAAGACTTACCTGCCGCCATGGCTGTCGCAGCAGCGATTGCGGCAGCAAAGAGCTGCTCATCTGGGAAGGTCTCCAGTATGTGTGTCTCGTCAATTGGTAGACTCGGTCCCTTCTCCAACCTTGACAAGTGGTCTGCCACCTGATTTTATGTCCCCTTTTTGTCCTTGATTTCAAGGTCGAATTCTTGTAGTAGCAAGATCCACCGTATCAATCTAGGCTTTGCATCCTTCTTTGCGAACAAATACTTCAGGGCAGAATGGTCTGTGTGCACTATTACTTTCGTCTCAAGTATGTAAGAGTGGAACTTGTCAATGGAGAATACTACAGCTAACAGCTCCTTTTCTGTGGTGGTATAGTTCACTTGGGCGTCATTCAATGTCTTGCTGGCATAATATATGACATGAAACATCTTATCTCTGTGCTGCCTAAGTGCTGCCCCGACAGCATAGTCACTAGCATCACACATAATCTCAAATGGCTGTGTCCAGTCTAGTGGCTGTACTATGGGGGCTGTTACTAGTTTTTCCTTCAGAACCTTGAATGCTTCAGTACATTCATCATTAAAGTCAAAGGGTCGGTTCTTCTCCAAAAGATGGCATAGGGGCTTGGTGATTTTTGAGAAATTTGCAATGAATCTTTGATAAAAACCAGCATGCCCTAAGAAACTTCTAATGCCCTTGACTGTGGTCGGCGGCGGCAGCTTTTCAATCACTTCTGTTTTAGCCCTGTCGACTTCTATCCCACGGCAGCTAATTTTATGGCCAAGGACTATCCCTTCGTCCACCATGAAGTGGCATTTTTCCCAATTCAGGACTAGATTTGCTTTTTCACATCTTTCAAGCACCTTTTGTAGATTGCCTAGGCAGCTCTCAAAGTCGTCTCCAAAGACAGAAAAATCATCCATGAAAATCTCAAGGAAGTCCTCTACCATGCCGGAGAATATGGCCATCATACACCTTTGGAAGGTGGCGGGTGCATTGCATAATCCAAATGACATTCTCCTAAATGCGTACGTTCCGTAGGGGCATGTGAAAGTCGTTTTTTCTTGATCCTCCGGTGCGATAGCAATTTGATTATAACCTAAGTAACCATCAAGAAAACAATAGTAAGGTTTACCCGCTAATCTATCAAGCATTTGATCAATAAAGGGTAAAGGAAAGTGGTCCTTTCGGGTAGCTTTGTTAAGCTTCCGATAGTCCATACAAACCCTCCAACCGGTCACAATCCTGGTTGGGATTAACTCATTGTTTTCGTTGGTCACCACGGTCATTCCTCCTTTCTTGGGAACGCATTGCACCGGGCTCACCCATTTGCTGTCGGAGATGGCGTAAATAATACCAACATCTAACCATTTAATTATCTCTTTACGCACCACCTCTTTCATCGCATGGTTAAGCCGCCTTTGGGCATCTATAGTCGGCTTATGATCTTCCTCTAGAAGGATTTTGTGCATGCATAACGCCGGACTAATGCCTTGAATGTCTGTTATCGTCCATCCAATTGCCTTCTTGTGCTGCCTTAGCATGTCGATTAGCTTCCGTTCCTGTTCCTGCGGCAGCTTAGAAGAGATGATTACGGGCAATGTATCATTTGAACCAAGAAAAGCATATTTAAGCTGCCCTGGCAGGGGCTTTAGTTCTAAGGCAGGTTGTTCAACAGTAGATGGCTTTTGGATTAAATTGTTATCCGAAGTATAATTCAAAGGTTCGAATAACTTACCTAGACGATTGCCTATCCAGTTTACCTCCTTTTGATCTTTAGTATCGGATGTATCGGAGTCAGGGGAGTTGCTGTCGTCAGTGTTGTCATCGTTGCTGTCGTGACAGGCCTGTAGGTGGCTGCTGCGGTAGTGACCAAATTTTATATCGTGACAGCCCGACCTGATGCAGGGTTGATCAAGGGTAACGTCAGTGATAGCCTTGCATTCCTCATCTACATCAGCATGTTTCATTGCTTGGAGAACATTCAACTTAATCTCTTGATCATTCACTCGCATGGTGAGTTCTCCTTTCTCCACATCAATCAGTGATCTTCCCGTGGCTAAGAAGGGTCGCCCAAGGATGATTGGTGCATTTTCATCTGCTTCACAATCTAAAACAAGAAAGTCGGCAGGAAAAATAAACTTATCCACTCTTACCAGAATATCTTCAATTTTTCCCTCTAGATGAACGTAAGAGCGGTCTGCCAGCTGTAGAGTTATTGTCGTGGGTCGCGCCTTTCCAATACCTAATTTCTGAAAAACAGACTTTGGCATTAAATTAACACTAGCACCAAGATCACAAAAGTGTCTTACCCACGAATTTATTTCCGATTACGCAAGGTATGATGAAGCTCCCCGGATCCTTCTTTTTCTTCGACATAACATCCTTGAGAAATTTAGCATAACCGGGCATCTCCCTAACGGCATCTAACAGCGGAATATTAATATGAACCTGCTTAAAAATATCATAAATCTTTTTAAGTTGAGATTCTTGCTTAGCTTGTTGTATCCGTTGGGGAAAAGGTGGCGGGGGACGATAGTCAGCAATACGTCCTTCCCACTGCATGCGAATCTGAGGACGGTAATCATCTTTTTTCTCCTCTGTCACTTCTGTTGTCGTGACAGGTTCATCGGCAGCAGTCTGTTTATTACCTGTCGAGGCAGCTTCCTCAGCAGGTTTATCCAGGGCAGGTTCCTTTTCCGTTTCAGCTTCTTTTTCCGGCCGTGGTAGTTTCTTCCCACTCCTAGTAGTAATCGCCTTACACTGCTCATGTGTGGGTGGTCTAGCATTTTCAGTATTGCTAGGAAATCCTCCATTCTGCCTCGGCTTAATATGTTGCGACACCTGACCCATTTGTGTCTCCAGAGATTTCAAAGTAGCTTCATGATTTGTCATCCTCATCTCTGTTTTATCCATGAAATTCTTTGTCTTCTTGACAAACTGATTCATATTCTCAATATAAGTACCGGTTTGAGACATAAAAGTGGCCAGAGTTTGTTCCAATATACTACTCGTGGCAGCTGGTGGCTGTTGTTGCTGCTGCAGCGGCAGTTGTTGTCGCGTCAGCAATCTAGGACCTCCCTGATTCTGATTATGTGCTTGAGGATTCAGGGCATTATTAGGGTTACTCCAGGAAAATTTGGGATCCTTCCTCCAATTGGGATTATAATTGTTGGAATTATAATTCGGCTTGTAGTTTCCAACATATTTTCCCTCTTCTACTTGTATTGGGCACTCATCCCGACTATGATTTCTCTCACAGATATCACATACTTCCTCAACAGCAAATCCTTGTAATCCATCATTATTCAATAACCTTTTCATTGCTTTAGTAAGGAATGCTACCTGTGATTTCATTGTGTTGTCGGCTTCATAATCCTTGACAGCAAGTACCCGTTTACCCCCTCTTCTTGTAGTCGGAAACTGCTCCTCATTCTTGGCTAGATTTTTCGAAACTTGCAATGCCTCGTCCGGATCTTTATCCAATAATAGTCCATTTGCTGCAGAATCAATTTGAATGCGAGTTTGTAGGTTGGCAGCATTATAGAACTTTGTAACTTGATTCCAGACGGGGAATCCATGCATTGCACAGTTCCGAAGAAGAGTAGTAAATCTGTCCCAGGCCTCGTGCATTGGCTCGTCATCTTCCTGTTGAAAAGTAGCAATTTCGTTACGTAATCGCTCAGATAAATGTGAAGGATTAAAACGAGATAAAAATTCACGAGTTAAATCTGCCCAAGTCATAATTGAACCCGGCGTAAGTTTATTCCACCAAGTTTTAGCTCTGTCCCTCAATGAATGGGGAAATAACCGTAGCCTCAGTATCTCCGGATTAACTCATGGCAGTCTAAACGAACCACAGATCTCCTGGAACGTTTTGAGATGCTCCCTAGCATCTTCTGTAACAGCACCACTAAACTGCTCGGCATTGTTGATCATACTAAACATGACAGGTTTAAGCTCAAAGTTATCAACATCAATGTCTGGCAGCATGGTCTCCAGCTCTACATGATCGTTCAACATGTAGTCACGACACGACCGTCGTCTGGCTGCTGCGGGCGGGTCATCGACAGGCGGCATACCATCACCAGCAGGCGGGTTACGGGCCATCTTCTCTAGTTGTTCCTCAAGGTGCTCGTTCCTGTCTAAGAGGTGGCGAAGGTTTTTCTTAAGATTGAAGGAACGTTCGATTTCCGGATCTAATGGATATTCAGGATCTTCACCTCTTTTAGATCTGCGCATAAACAAGTAAACCTCGTGAAAAGCAAGAGTTGAAAGCACCAACAAAAACAGAAAAAAAATAGAATTAAAAATAAAAACAAAAATGAAAAAAATAAAAACGAAAAGTGCAATAAAAGAAAGGTGTAGTTATGTTGCCAATCCCCGGCAACGGCGCCAAAAACTTATTGCGTGTAAAAGAGTCTATCGCAATTGTAGTGCAAGTGTACACGACACAAGTAGTAAAGTGATACGAAGTATCGGATATCGTCTCTACAGGGATTGGGCTAATAGTTTCACCTTGGTTTACTGCACGAAAGTAAAGGAAATATTTGAGAAGATTGTCACGAGAATAATAAAGTAAACGTAAATAAAAAGAGTAGAAATATCAAGATAGAGAGAATGGGCTGGTATTGAATTGCTCAGTAGTGCAGGTATTGCGATGCTTAGGAAATCCAGTTCTGTCGTCGCGCCCGTCGCCGACAGCACCTGTCGCGGCGGCTGTCCGTTAGCTGTCGCGACAGCGAACACACCAACTCCGTACTCCAAGTTTGGCAAGAATCCCAGATCTGCCTTGGCCTATCCCTAGGTCCAAGTCTGTCGATGATCACGTCTTTGATGATACCTCCCGGCGTGAATCGAAGGATGAACACCGATGTGTATGAATTCTTCCTTAGCCACTTAACCTCGCCCTATCCCTAGGCACGAGATAGTTCAACTATAAACTAGAGAACTTGCTCTTATTTCTTTCGTATACTTAACTCTCCCGATGCTAAGTAAATAGATAACCTCACAATGCTCTCTTGATGCTCTTGCAAGATATTAAAACCAAAATAAGAGAACTTGAAGTTTATTTTATTGAACTTGGAAAATCCTAAAACAAAATAACCCTTGCAACTACTTTACAAATCAACCCGTGGCCCTAGGGGGTTTTTAGAACATGTCGACGGCGGGTAAACGGCGGAGGGGTTTAGGTTATCGGTTATGGGGTATATGTCTCCTAGGTTAAAATCTATGCCCTTATATAAGCTTTGGGCTCAAGTATTCTAAGTTAACAAGGATTACAACTTTAATTAAAAGTAAGATTCTAATAAATACTTAATCTTCAAGTATCCTACTTTTCAGCCGCCATCCTTGTTTCTAGGGATTTCCTCTCCTTGAGCTTTGGCTTGACATATCTTTTGATCCGGGGCTTGGAAAATTATTTGGTTTTCACACGACAGACGAGCAGATTTTTCTCTATCTATCGAGGTCCACTTTACTTTTCCTCTTCATAAGGTTGTTGTCACCTTGCTGTCACGACAGATTCATGGCAGCTTCGTCCTAATCGTCTGCTTGTCCAGTTCAGCTCTTCTGCTTCTCTGCCCTGCGCCCGCCTTCTTCGTCAACTATGGCAGCAACCTGCAAAATCAGCCATCTTTTAGTAGAATCCGTGCCTTTAATATGTTTGTGATGTTTTACTGTAAACTGACCTAAATGCAATGCAATGATGCTTGAATGCAGCAGAAATATGGGTTAAAAATGGTGTAAATAATAGAACTTTTACACACTCAACAGGTGGTTTCAACCATCCGGTGGTAAATGGTTTTCTATTCGTATGTTTGGAAATTTTTGGCTCTATTGTTTTCGTGATGGAAAACGTCCCAACCTTGCCCAAATCATTAACGCCAAGATGGTTCATAT
Source organism: Hibiscus tridactylites (assembly GCA_958450335.1). Lineage (NCBI taxonomy): Eukaryota > Viridiplantae > Streptophyta > Magnoliopsida > Malvales > Malvaceae > Hibiscus > Hibiscus tridactylites. The sequence continues at coordinate 33,716,415 of OY288265.1, read as the reverse complement.
TGTAATCACCGTCACACCTACCTAGTCAAATCATTTACCTATGAAACTATCTTGAGTCACATCTTTCACAAGTTAGACATTGATTGCTTTCAAGATCTTTCTTGTCCTTTTATCTGTTATCACTGAATTTTCACCTTTTTCACCTTATTATTATTATTATTATTATTGTTATTATTATTATTATTATTATTATTATTACGTATACATTTCTTACTATTAGTATTATTATTAAAGTTAAAGCCAAAAAAATAAAAAATAAAAAGACACATTTGTTTTAAATAAGAAGTCTTTCTTATTTAGTAGTCCATTTAAATAAATAAGGACCCAATACAATAAATTTCTCATTTGGCCCAAAATTAAAAATCCTAAATAACCCTTTTATTTATCTAATGTGCAGGCATTAATCTCAATCGTTGGATCTAGGATTAGGATCCAACGGTCCCAATTAGACTATGGAAAAGGAAGGGTTGCTTCCTACACTCGCGCCGCCACTCGCCCGCACACCAGGCTCATCGGCTTCCACGGCTAAAGCTGCCACAGTTGCTCCAGCGTCGGCCGCTACAACGCCGCCACCGTCCAACGATGTTTATGACCGCCTTGAACCGCCGAACTAGCCCTCGCCTCTTCGCCACTGATGACCACCGACAGCATCCCCTATTTCCTACAAAACACACAAAAAGAGAGAAAGGGGAAAGAAAATTAGGATGATTAGATTCGAATCTAAAAAAATAAAGAAAAATCCCCAAAACCAGTACAAATTCAAACCAAATCAAACACAAGGGGAAAGTCAAATTCGAATCAGAAATTAAGAGAGCAAGAATCAAGCAAAATCAACTAAAATTTGGGGATTTTTATCTTTACTTTCTTTGTATTTTAGGTTAGAAAAATGTAACACCACAAAAACTGGTCTAGTCAGAATTAGGTTCCGACGACCTAAAATCCTACACCGAAGAGCTTCAGTACTGCATTTACATTAAGTGTTATGATCTCTTTTATTGATGATGGACCTTAGTGAGTCAAAACTTTTGATTTGAAACCCATTGAAATGCTTAAAATAATGTTTTTGAGCTAGGTGTTTCGATGCAGTAAGACTCGTACCGAAACGGCCTAGGTAAAACGTTTCAGAATGATTATAGGGCGTTTTGATACAGTTCTAACGGTATTAACTAACTTTTGGACTTTTTCATAGCCCTTTTGATACAGCTTCACGTGTTTCGAAATGGGTCCCCTGATTCGAATCCGTTTGAAGGTATAATTGAAAGAAAATGAAGTGGTGATTACTCAACTACTTGAGTTTGTTCTTCTAATGTGGAAGCTGGTTAGAAAGGATAGCTAATAGTCATCATTTTCCTTGAGTTGATAAAAGGTTGAAAGGATAAAGAAAAGATAGAAATTATTATTTTTATAGCTTACCCTTGGTTGAGGGAAACCTCCTCATTGGTCCTTGGTGAGGTGGAGAAATGATTAGAGTTGTAGTTATTTTAAAATAGGAGAAAGGGGTTCTCATCCTTGTTTTGCTTTCACCGAGACTAACTACATCTCCTTGCTTTGAAGAACAAGCTCACACCTCCATTGTCATCTTCTCCAATCAAGCTTAAGCATACACCTCTCAATTTTTATCCTTAAGCTTAAGCTTTCCTTGATTTAAGAATATCAATTCATAGCTACCGATCAGGTAAGTGGAAACCCTAAATCAATTATTGATCCTCTTGGTCATTGAATGCCCAATTTCAAGTTAAAAGCTTTAAGATAAGCTTTTGTTTAATAGCTAATAGCTATTCCAAGTATCAATATCGTCATATTGATTATAATAATTTCCTATTATTACCTAGCTCAAGAAATGGTGAAAGATTATCTACCGTCATTATCGAAAGATAGGAATAAAGGAGTAGCCATTCGAGATTCGTAAGAGCTTCAGATTATCGAGGTGAGTGTAGTCGGAGTCTCAGGATTAGGCGAGGAGCCTTTTCGAATTAATTGTTACTGAATCTGTTCGAATAGCTAACATTGTCTTAAGGTAAATTGCATCGAATTTCTTGGTAGACTTCATTGGTAATTCGAGGTAAGTCTCGCATTGAAAATCGTGCCGGAAGCATTGTTGTTGTCATCGAATTCATTGAAACATTGCCAAGTGAATCATTGAGCATCAAACATTGACTATTGTAAATTGGATATTACATATTGCTATTGAGATATTGGTGTTGATATATGCATATTGTCATCAAATTATTGATATTGAATTATTGTTATTGTATCGTTGATGTTGAATCATTGTTGTTTAACCATTGATTGTTGAACCTTGGATTTGAAGTATTGGATACAGTTGGCATGCCGTAGAATTCATGAGCTCATTGGCGTATCGATACGGGGTAATGGCGTATCGATACGGGTAGGCAACATTGAACTCACAGAATAGGGCGTATCGATACGGTTTAAAGCCATATAGAAACATTTTGCTACTGGAATCTTCTATTTCGATACGGGTCTAACCTGTATCGAAACATGTCAAAGGTCAAAGTCAATAAGAGTCAACATGTACCGATACAGAGCTTGCCCGTACTAATACGGGAAGTTGGAAAAGTTAATCAAGGTTGACCATCCTGTACCCGTATCAAAACAGCATCAAAGCGTTTCGATACATGGTTAGTTAAGTTGGTTAAAAGGTACGAATTTGACAATTTGCATTGTTTACAAAATAATCACTAAATTTAGGATGATTAAATTGAATGAGTAAATGAATACAGAATTGTATGAAAATTTAGAGACTTATTAGTATTGCATTGAATCTCATTGTGGTATGGTTAATTGCATCAAAAAACCTCAAATTTATCAGGTTTATAGTTTAGTCCCTAAAACTTGTAATAGTTAAAATTGGTCCTAAGTGATTGGTTAATGATTCATAATGGACTAAATGGGATAAGAGGCATCTTGGTAATGTGTTATTGTATATTATTGTTTAAGTTTTGATTATAAAACGAAATTTTATTCATGGATCGTTGCATCGTTTATCGGTAGCACCTTCTGACTCGGTTCTCGACCAGGCCGGGAAGGGGGTGTTACAAAAAAAATTATATAAACCCACATCTTCTTTTTAGTGTTTACCCACACGATTAGACACGAAATTGTATTCAACACCATATCGATTACAAATTGGAAATTTTGGATTGGTCGAATAATAGAGGAAGCAAGCAAGTTTTTAGGTATTGTTTTATCTTTTTTTTTTCGCATACACATACATGGTTTTGTTCTTACCTTTGTTTGAAGTCATTGTTCCCCTCGGATTTGAATGATTTTAGGATTTATTCGAAAAATTTTGGGGTTGTTTTAAAAAGTAGATTTGATCTCGTTTCGAAAGGTAAAAAAGGTTTTTTTTTAAGTCGTCGCCGCTAACGGAGGGCGGTCGGCATGGGCGGATGGCGGCAGGCATGGTGGCTGGTAACTTTGTTCTTCATTTCATGAAGAACATGATGAATTGTTTGAAAAAATTAGGGAGAAGTGTTTTATCCAAAATTTAAAAGAAGAAGAAATGAAAATGTGTTTATAAAATTGGGTTTTATACCCAAAAGAAAATGGTTAAATTACCCCATTAAATCCCTATGCCTTTATTTATTTATTTTTTTGCTCCACGGGTTACGTTATTTTATTATTTTCAATTTCGTTAATGATTTTTTTCGTTTTATTCTTTAATTTATTTTTTATTTTAATTAAATCTTTTAAAAAATCATTTTTATCATTATTTTAACTAAGTCTTAATTCATTTTGTTTTAAAATTCGGCTCCCATATCGTGTTGACCCTAATTAGGGAAGGATACATATTTCCTTAAAATAGTCTCATTCTTTTTTGAAAAAGATTGTTTAATTTTTGCATTTATTTAATTTTTTAGTTTTATATTATTTTCACGTATTTTGTTAATTTAATTTGTTGACTGGAAATCTAATTATTGTGGTGTCTTATCAAACGAAAATGACGTGTTAGCGCCAGGAGTGTTGGCGGTGATTGAAGTTTATTTTTTGAATGGTAAGATCGTTAAAATAAAATCATATTAATAAATTGACAAATAAATTGAATTTTTTCGTTAACTTGCAAATTCCGACATTAAAACATTTTGTGGTCGGTTAGGTACTAATTTTTTGGCGCTGTTGGGGTGCTAACCCTTATTCACGCGTAACCGACTCCCGAACTCATTTTCGTGCTTTCGCAGACCAAAACTGTTATTTTAATAAAAATATCTTTTTGTTAAAATAACTCGTTTTTAAGTGAACCGATCACGCTTTTTTAAAAGATTGGTGGTGACTTCGTATTTTTTATGTCGGGCTCGAAAGGGTTGCGACATTACCGAGCCAATAGATGATAAATCCCTTTTAAGGCCAAATTTCACTTCATATATGGAGAATGGGGTCGAGATCCTAATAGTCCTGATAAAGATGACAAGGATAATGCTCCGACACCTCTGGCTGCGGCACCTCCGGTAGCTCTGTCTTCCCTTGATGCTTTGATGACATATCTTGATGAAAAGTTTGCCGCAATTGAGACGAGCATGGATGCTAAGATTACTTTAATGTAGACGAGCTTTTATGTATCACCTCTATGACAACCACACTAGATCTCAGATCTCTACGGTCGAGAACTCTCTTATCGGTTTCTATCATGAGTGGAGGGCACATGTCCATGGAGATAGCTATGACGGTGGTAATGAGGACGATGATGATGCTTTTTTGGGCGTTTAATTTTTTTCATGCATATCATATAGTCTTAGACTTATATTATCCACCTATGTTGATTTTATTTTGGATATTTCCAATTCGTTAGTTTGTTTATGTTGGCCTTTTTGTTTTGATACTTAGGATATTGTTGTATTTCATTGCTTTAGATTTATGCTATTATGGATATTATGTTTTCAGTTATATTTTTGATGTTTTAAAGCTTTATCTATTGTGGATATGAAGAAGTGGGTTTATATTTTTTTTTTCAAAAACTCATAGCTTTTTAGTAAAAAAGAAAGGGGATAAACTTAAAATTTTATTTGGTTTTGTTATATCAAGAAGGCGAGATTGTTAAACTTATGTTTTGATTTTATATAGCAAACAATTTTTAGCAAATAAATAAAATTTTGATGTATTTAAAATTACTCGCACAATAACAAGCAATCAATTAAAATTGACTTATTTTAAAGATAATATTTTGTATAAGTCGATTCTTTTCAACCTTAATATTTTTTTCTAAGTATTGTGGTACTTAAAGAGACGATTTTAGCCACTATGTATAGATACAACCCTTAGCGTGCCGATACAAAATTTCATTACTGTAATTCAAAAGGGTAAATGAGTACCGGTACGACCCGTGTACCGGTACGAGCTTTTGTATTTTTCTTTATTAATGGATTGTTAGTACTGATACGACGTGCAGTTTAAAACATGTTTGAACACAATGAATATTAATACGGTGAACCCCGTATTTAGGTTAAGTTACTTTTTAGATATTTTTAGTTTTCATTGACTGATCAACTTAACGCCATATTTATTCGAATGGATTTTAGCCATTATCCATTGATTGATCAACTCAACACCATATTTATTAGAAATGGTGATACTCTTCAATATTTAGGTTAAGTTACTTTTTAGATACTCTTAGTTTTCAAAAATGAAGGTTTGAATTCGAATGGATTTAAAATTATTTCTAATATCACTTACCAACATAATTATTATAGTGACATACAACTTGTTTGATTCATAAAACACAACATGCTTGTAAATCGACAAGCTTTACAACTTGAAACACATAATTAAGTTCACACAAAGTAGAGTCCACAGTAGGTTTAAGCATAAATGTATCTAGAAAAATAAACACGGATGCTTTTGATCGGTTTCTAGGAAAAGCCCGATTAAATACTCTTCCCAACCATCCTAGGCATACTGCCGTTGTCATCTCCACCACTGTTTCCGCTTCCAAAGTTGTGGCCATCATCATTGCCACTCCACCAGCCACTTTGCTTTCACCATGACCACTTACTGACCCAGACCCAGACCCAGAGCCACTTGATGAATTGTACGCAAAGAAGCTGTAGAGGGAGATCCAACCCGATGTACGCAAAGAGCAGAGCATAGGAAAACTATAAGAAAAGGCATATCACAAGCCAGTGAATCATCTGTCTAACAATTCATAAACGTAGTGCTAATCAAACATCATAAACCAGCAAAAATATAGAGGCTTGAGACATGGAAGAATCCATGAGTTACGTAACATAAAAGCATGTTCCCTTGTATAGTTGCATGCATGCGCATCTTGCAGATCATTCATCGACAATATTCCAACATATGTTACACTAACGATGGCGAATCTAGAATCTCTAAAATAGAGGTCCAAAATTTAAATACACATTTTTTTATATAAATGGTATGCAAAATAAAATTCTCTTTAGATATTAAAGTTTATTTTTATTTTTGTTTCCCGAAAAATGGGTATGCATATGCTCCCATGGAGCCATATGCCTCCGCCCTAGCCTCACACAGGATGTTTTTCCTTGATAACGAACATTCATAAGGATAAATCAAGGTATTAAATGTTGACCATATTGAAGTTTAGATATGTATGACCAAGGCGGTCCTGACATTTTTGAACCCCTAGCCAAACTATAAAAATGAGGTATTATATATTTATAATATAAAAAAATATGGCAGCGATTAAATTATATTTTTAAATTATAACTAAATATAATTTAATCGTTGCAATAATAAATGCACTACATAAAGTATTTTATAATAATAATAATAAATTCTCACAGATACACAATAAAGTAAAAATGCAAAAGTTTTAAAAATGGATAAATATTCTATACACAGGCGGGTGAAAACTGAAAGTTTCCACAAGCGCCTTAATTTTAGGGTATATGGAGTTAATTTAGGGTATAGGGTTTAGGAGTTTAGGTATAAGGGGTTAGAATTTAGGGATAGTTGTTTCAATTTAAGGTTTAAGGTTATAATTTAGGGTTTATATGTTAAAACTTAAATCCTCACCATATTACCCTAAAAACTAAATCTTAACCTATAAACCCTATATTATAACCCTAAACCTTAAATTGAAACAACTATCCCAAAATTCTAACCCCTTACACCTAAACCCCTAAATCATATACCCTAAACTAACTCCCTATACCCTAAAACTAAGGCGCTTGTGGAAACTTTCAATTTCCACCGCCTGTGCATAGGATATTAATCATTTAAAAATACATGTTTAAAATTGTAAAAAGCAAAACTAACCTCATGTAGAGAAAAAAATAATTCAACTATAACTGCACATCAACGTAATTAAAGTATCAAATAACCATTTAAAGTCATTTCTTCTTGCATTTTGAGAAGCAAACTTATCAATAATATTTTCATAATCAATTTGCTCTAACATATCTTTTTCGGTACATAAAATTACACTTCCAAGTTGATGTTGAGTTGAAAAAATTGTTGTTGAAGCTTCAACAGTTAAGAAATCGAAAAATAGTGCAGTGGACTAGAGAATGGAGTAGAGTATTTGAGAAGTTGAAAATTTTAGGGAATTAGTTTATGAGAATTGAGAGTTTGAGTTACCGTTGTACTAAAAATAACTAAAATCAGTTTTTTTATTACTAATTGCGGAACTATATACATCTAATCCTAGGAGGTAGGACTAGTAGCAATAGTAGTCAAAAGACTACATCATATACTTTTTGTACAACTTTTTTCAATCAAATTTCTTACGAATTGATTAGTTTATTATCTTTATTTTTCTTACTGATCATTTATCGCCCATATTATTGTTTCTTTTATTTGTTCTTTATAGCCTAAAGTGGAAGCATGTATCTAATATTATAACCAAAATTTGAGGCTCTTTCAACTATAACTATATGTTGATGGTCAAAATGTTTAGGGACCAGAGACGGTAGTCCGATAGTGGTCGGGATGGTTGTTCTGGGTTAAAGCTCGTGTATGGCTCTTGTTTCTCTTGTGGTCGTGGTGCCCATAGTGGAGAGCTCTCATCGAGCTTAAAGAGCTCAGGTTTTGGTCATGGGAACTTATTTGTTTGTTATGGGGAGTTTGGCCTCTATTTGGGGGTCCATGGCCCCTTATAAAGGGGTTAGATGAAGTGAGGCACGTGTCAATCGAGGGGGACAAGTGTTTTAGTGAGTTGCTGTGACTCGGTGTTGGTGTGGATCACGTGTGTCGTCACGTCTCAGGTTCGCTCTATCATTCGTAGCGATCATTTGCGTAGTCACGAGATCGCTGGATGTAATGTTGCTTGTTGTCTTGCTAGTTCACTGCAGATTGCAAAGGGTGTCGCACGATTCGCGGGCGACCTCGCGCGTTGTGGTTCGCAGTGATCACATGTGTTGCTTTGTTGATCACCAAATGTCTTTTGTGTTATACTGCTCATAGTCTTGTTCGTTCGTCATGGGCCGTCTGGTCCTGTCAAGTGGTGGTTAGTATTCGTAGGTACCAACAATTGCCCCCAAGTGAGGGAAAGTTATAAAGTGACCTTTGCAAACCTGGAAACTAAAGTGGGATTGTAGGTCTCGAAATGATTTTGTATACCCGCAACCAAGGACGGATTTACATAGGGGTGGGGAGGGGCAATCGCCCCCCCCCCACCCTTGAAGATTTTTTTTTTCACCTATGTCCCTTTATTTAAATTTTTTTAAAAATTTGTTTATTTATGAATTTTTCCCCTCCCCACTTTCAAACATTTATAGTTTGCCCCCCCCCAACCCCAAATCCTAGCTTCATCCCTACTTGCAACCTTGGAGTTGTGGTTTTTATGAATAACTAAACATTCGTATGTATCCCCTTGTGACTATAGACACTGGTTCATTTATAATTAATAACATAATATCTTTTCTTTGGTGAATAAATTATGAAGTTTGAATTATGCTTATATTTTTTATGTTCGCACTGCATTTCGTCTTGCGCTTTTTTTTCTCTTCATAGGAGTTAAATTTCATGTTGCAACTCGAATTATAAAAAGGACTAGAAAGACTTGAACAATCTGGCGTGCACGATTTTATTATTTTTGTGATCTGATTTGGCTTGTTACAGACTTCTCATTTTTTATTTGCGATAGAGATTTTTTGGCTACTACGTAGGATAAGACAAATGCTTGTTACTTTAAGAAGGTGGATATTGTGTCTAGGTTTTTCCTTATTCCTCATCAGCTTTGTTTGCGGTGATTTAGACAGTTTAGATTGGGCTGTGATGAAAGAGAAAGCATCTTATTGGTAGTGACAAGCAGATGCGCCGCTCTGCGCAGTTTTTAATCGTAATTTTTTAAATTTGTGTGATTTTAGTTATTTACGCGAGATGGTGGGGTATGAAGAGTAAATGTTGGTATTGGTGTCTCTCCTTATAGGTATATGAAACTCCGTCGATTGGTATACCCATTACCTACTACAAATAGGGCGCCTCTGTGTATGCATCTTCATAACCTAGATTATGAGTGATTTGCTCCTTTCTAATGTGGTTTTGTTTTTATGGTTTTTTCTTGTGCCGTTTTGAAAGGAGGAAAAGAAAATATGTTTATGGTGAGAAGTAGTTTTCAGGAACCATGTTTGATAAATCCTGGGGGAATGCTAATGTTGTAGTTTTTGTTATTTGTATCACCAGACAATAGCATTCGGAAAACTACGATTAGCCTTTTGTGACGGGGTGTGGTGGAGTTGGGGGATGCTTGACATCTTTATGTGCTCCGTTAGCCGCATTAAGAGGCTGACTTTATCAAGCAGTGTTGAACTGCCTATATTCATCTTGAGTCTTGCGATCATCAAGATGGGCATGATTATAGATGATACTACTAGGATCATGGTTCAAAACGAAGTCCCTTACAACGGAAAAATAAGAGACTGGTTGCCACAAGTACAACCCAAGCCAAAAGTTGAGGAAATAAAACCTTACTTGCAAAATTGGGTGCATTGGGCTAATATCAAAGATACCTTGATAGTTAAGATTAAAGTAGGGATCTAGATCGTGGACTTTTTGTATGTTCGTAATTTTGTGTTTTTCATGGCATGTTGATTTTCTTAGGGTGGGTTCTTGCCCCTTAACTAATAATAGATTTGTGGGTTTTTGTTCCCTTTTAAATCGTGTTCTTTCTCTCTCAGAATGGGTTGTGCTTTTGTTATTGTTAGAGGGCTTTTTCTTCTAGGTAATAAAATATTGTATTTTTAATGTTTGGCATTTCAAAGTAAGTGGCATGTTGGTGAGGCTGGATTTTCTTTGCCTCTTTCTTTTAAATATGCTCGCAATTAACTTTATAGTAGATACACTCAAGTGGTCACGCAAGAAATTTTGTTGTGTGTACTTACTTCCAATATTAAAGGTTTGTAACACACAGAAGTGGCAAATTGCCTTTTGTGGCATGCTCATGTTTTCTTTAGGGTAAAGGGATTTTTCTTCTTTTAAGAGTCGTATGTATTGTGTAGCATATTGCGAATCGGGGGGTCATACCTCCTGCTCGAGATAGCGGCTGAGGTTGTTGTTTCAAATATTGTATAATTTCAAGATCGTGATGGACCTATGGTAAGATCACTCATTTACATTATGAATTATGATGATATGCGAAGTCAATAGGCCTTACTAAATATAAAGTAAGTGGAATTGTTTTAGTCAAAGGATAGAACTTTGTGCTAATATCATAATTATTTTAGTATTTTCTTTGGGTCTGGATAAGGGAGATTTTGATTTCTTTAGTTGTGACATCAATTACATAGGCAAAAACTGTTAATGGTGTGGTTTCCTTTGTGGTTTGCGATGTTTTGCTTCGTACTTTGGTAGCTATTCGATGTCGAAGAGAGAGTTTTGCCCTTCTTGTGGGAATGGATTTGTAAAAGTAATTCCACAGTTTGGCTTGCGATGCTCTTATGGAGTTTGTGCCCTCTTTTGTATGGGTTTTCTGGTTTGGTTATTGTCGTATTATTTTTAGTCTTTAGTTGTATTGGCCATTTAGCATAATTCGTTTTAGTATGCCTTGTTACTTTATTTGTTGCATTTTTTTCTGGCTACAATTACGCTTCTTGATATTCATGTAGTTTGTTTGATGCATGTTAGCTTTATTGTGACTTGGACAATCCAAGGCAGATCATGATAAAAATAGAGAGTTTTGATTGGCTTTGGCAGGTGTATGGGACTATTTGTACATTTATTTATTGGAAGTTTGGGGGTTGCGTATTTTAGGTTTTTTTCAAGATTTGCAGATCTGGAATGCTCATCTAGCAGTCGTTCATATTGGAATTTGGAAAGTCAAAGCTTTGCATTTTTATCTTTTGCTATAAATAAGACTCTTTTAGGGTTGTGTTTTCACAAGTTGATTTGTGAGTGGTTTACTCTCTCTTTTGTGGTTTTTTTTGTTGTATGACTTTGGTCATGTGATCTTGAGTGGAGGGAGAGAGGACAAACATGTTTAATGTGTTTGAACAGTATGATCCTGGCGAGGCTATTCAGTGTCTGTGATATTTGTATCAACAAACAATAGGATTCGGAAGGCTATGAGTTGTCATTTGTAGAGATGAACATCAACATGTAGAGTACATGGAAAACCTCTCTCAAGATTTTCCAAATAATGTTGTTTGTTTATTGTCGCCAATTGTCTGTCAGCTACTGGGGAGTTTGTTGGCTTTCAAACAATAAAGAGAACATGTGTTTGTCTCTTTCCATCTCATGCATTCAATATATGTCATTTTCGTGCGCTCTGCTAACTTCCTTAGAGAACCTATTTTTATCTCGACAATAAGACTTAATGCCAACCACCGGCCTTCCCTAAACTAAGTTTACTCAAAAGAATCTATAAATAGTTCTCCCATTGTTTGGTTTTATGATCGCAGTGTTCGTTTATTTTGTTTATATAGGAAAGCTCGTTTCGATCAGTATTTGTAATGTTGTGATCATTTGGTTTCACTAAATTATTCATGTATTGTGTTAATTTTAATGGTTAGATTATCCTTTTATTTCGTATGATAATGTATGACGTTATTGTTCCCCTATTCTATTTGCTATCTTTATTACTTTCTTGGGGTATTGTATGCGAGTGTTTTTCCCTACGAGTCGTGTATCTCTTAATGGAGACCTTGCGTTGTGACTTAGTTTGAGGATGCTGCAATGATTTAGGTGATTATAGTAGGGGCATATAATTGTTTGTGCATTCAATTTGTTCGCAACTCATCGTGGTCTAATTTGGCTTGTCTGAAATTACTAGTCTCCCTCTTTTGTTATGAAGTTTTTTGATTGTTGGCTCTACTCACCCATCAACCTGGTTTGTTCTATTTGGGAGATATGGGTGCTACTATTAGCATCCTCATAATATTATGTTTAATAGTAATGCCTCTAAACTGATAAAAATAAGAATCTTGATATTCTTATGTTCTTTTGGATTCTAGTATATATGAAGAGCTTTGATATTGGTTGAAGTGATCAAGGTTGTGGGTAGTTGGGTGAGATAAGATAGGTGTTTTTCACTGTGAAAAGTGGGATACTGTGCAATATATATTTGTTTATTCCTTGTTAAATTAGTTTTCTGTGCTTAATATCTATTAGTTCTCTGTGTTGATTCAAACAATTTAGAGCAGGCTGAGATGAAATTTGGAGGTTGCGTGATTTTGGCTACTTGCTCGAGATTTACATAATTTTGAATGCTGATCTTTACAAATTTCTATATTTAAATTTGAAACGTCAGGGTTTGGTATTCTCATCTTGTACTATAAATAGGACTCCCCTAGGTTTATATTTTGGTAAGTCAACTTTATGAGTGTTTTACTTTTTCTTTTGTAGTCCTTTTGTACAACTTTGTTTGTTCCGTTCTGAGAATAGGGGAAACAAGCATGCTTGCAGTGATGGTCGACATGGAGAAATTGTGCATTATAGATCCTAGGGGTTTGTTTGGTACTCATGTTATTCGTATCGATAGATAATCGTATTCGGAAGGTGATTAGCCATTTGTAGGGATGTGTAACCCTCTAAATCCGACCCAGAAGAAATGGGTCGAATCTAAGAAGTCGTGTTTGAAACTTGTCCCTAAAAAATGTCATTAGGTTTAAAATTTTAATATTCGTATTAATTAGTAAAATCTAATTAAACACAATAATATTTCAATTATATAAAACGTAGTCGTATAAAAGTATTTTGAAAAGTTGATGAAATATTTAGAAATAGTCATATACATGCTAAAAACAATAAATCCCCAAATAAAAGTGTCTGAGTCCGAAATAACATGTTAATCCAAAAGATAAAATAAAGTCCATAAATCTGAAATAGTCCCTACTGATAATATATAATAAGTCTGATAAACGAGGCCTTCTAAGTACTGTAAGCTTAAGTTTGAGTATCTGAAATAGGAACTAAGGGGGAGTCAGCTATAAAGCTCGATGTGTCTCTAAAGTGCAAAACACAAACCATATATCAAGATAATCCGATCAACATGCTCAAATTCAAACAGACATTCTGATATACAAGTATGTATAAAAATGAATGCATGAGACACAATGACATGCACCCATCTACATCATCGTCTGAAGAGTAAGGTTCCCAGAACCACTCTCTACATCGTCACCATGTCCGAAGTGGAATTTAGCTCGAAGGGTGAAACCACTGATCTTCCTCGTACATTTTCCCAACCTATATGATATGATATGACATGTTATTCCGATTTCTAAATCCGAATGAATTCTTGTTTAATGAACGAAGATGCATGTACAAATAGTCTGATATTAATTGTTCCGATTCTGATATATGATGCATGGAATGTCATCATACAAATCATGTCACAAGTCACAAGTCAGATAGATCATGTCATAAATCACAAATAATATCATTCATGTCATATTCGCAAATCATATCATTCATGTCATAATCATAAATCATATCATTCATGTCAAACACAAGTCATACCAATATACAAACATACATACACAAAACACCGAGACATGTAGCACAAGAAGAGAAAACACCTTAGGCAGCTAATAATCAACGTCGAGAGTGACGTCTCCCACAATCAACCCTAGTACTAGGTCGGACAGAGCTGGCACCTACGAGAGTAAGCACTACATAAGTTTAACTACTACTATGTTATATCACTAATACATTAATACCCAACAATATCAAACCAAACTCACGAGTAGATTTCGAAGATTGAGCAACAGGAGGTCACCCAGGTGGAGGAGGAAGAAGAAGGATCTCTGTATCCGAATCAACGTTACCTGAACACAATAATATCCGAATCAGATTCTGATGTTCACAATTTCACAAAATACTAAGTACAAATAATTGTAAATAGTAAAATAGTCTTTAAAGTTCGAATTTGGAAAAACGAGCAGCGGATTTGGAATCAGAACGTCGAAAAACGTAAAGTTGACTTTGACTAAAAAAGTCAACACTGAAAAGTCAATGGTCAACGACGACGGTCAATAGCGGAGGTGACATCATCAAGGTCAATGCTGATGTCATGAACCACTGTCAGTAATGACGTCACCCAATCCGGTTCAGATATTAGGTCAGACGGTTCGATCTACTCGGACCGGTTCAATTGACTCGGTTTTTTCAATTGAATTGGTTGAGTTCAGCTTATCTGGCCGATTTGGTTTACAGATCTGGTTCAGGGTTCTCCCTCGCTTGGGCTTGGTTCAGATTTTGGCCTCTTTTTTTCTCGAGCTCTACACAAAATTGGGTTAAACCCAATTAGCCACAATCCATACACACAAGCCTGAGCCACTCCCTCATTCTTGCAACCGAAACCTAGGGTTTGATGACCTTGACGGCGTCGATCGCTGGCGATATTTTTCGGTGACCATGATGGCCAAGATCCATCCATCACATAATTCACAAAGAGGATTTTCGAATGAACTCAAGCATAACACAACAACAAGAAACTTACAAGGCTTACCCAAAAAGGATTCGAACGAGGGACAAGGCAGATAGGACGGCTAATCAAGGGTTTTCGAACGCTTTTGAACCGTTTTCAAGCAAACGAGCGGTGATGGGAAGAAGATGAGGGTAGGGTTTTGTTTAGCCGGCAAAGGGGAGAAGAATGACTGCCTTAGATCGACGAACGACCGGCTTTAAGCCCTTCGCCGAATCTTGATCGGAGCAAAAATAGGGTGTGGGTGGTTAATCGAAATGAAAGTTGGTGAAGAGAGGTGATGCAGCTACAACTATCCATTGGCCAAAACGTTTTACACAAATTGATAAAAGAGTTTAGATACTCTAAAGAAATGGGCAAATAGCAAGGTGCGACCTTATACTCTCTAGGGTTGATGAACTGAGCACAAGGTTTTGCCATGATTCCAATTTGGTCACCAAAATTCTAAAATAAGCCCTAACATTCCGATTTTACCAAATTAAGTCCTTCAAACAAATTAGGTTTAAAGATTAAAATTCCTAAAATAATTAGGGTTCTGAAGTAGGGATTTAAATAGTTAGGGTTTTTAATTTAGGGGGAAATTGGGATGTTACAGGATGAACATCAACAGACAGAGTATTTAGGAAACGTTGTTTTCAACATTTGTCTAATGGCTACCATTGTACTTATTCGGGAATATGATTGTTTTTTATAGTAGATTTATACAAATGGTCTTTTTTATAGGATCACGCATTGCTTATTGAATTATGTTTATATCTTAGTGCCCATATTGTACTTATTCTTTTTTCAATTTGTGATAAATATAAACTTTTAATGCTTGCAATTTTTTCAAATAATCAGGCGGCAAACCCTTGCCCCTACTGTAATTAGTTTGCTAGGGGACTCGCTTTACGTTGTTTCTCATAGAACGACATCACTTTCTCAGGGCGAATTATATATTTGCGTTGCTACCTGGAGTTGGGTGGATTCTTGCCTCCTAGGTGAGGTAAATTTCGAATTGCATGTTGGCTCGTGCTCATATAATTCACTATGCACTTTGTTAGAGGCGGTAGATACTGAATCATTTCTTTGAATTTACAACGAGTGTAACCTGGACATGTTGGTGAATATCTAATTTTAGGCATTGTGTGCACTTACTTAAGAGTAGCAGACGCTTTAGATGGTCCATTCATTTTTGTGATCCGTTCTTAATCAAAAGAATTGCGTTTTCTTATATCTTCGCATGTTTGTTTTACCCCTCGAGTGAGGTAGTCTTGGTTGCTATTGTTTATATTTACATACTTGTTATTCTTGTGTGTCATTATTTTGGTTCCATTTTGATGAGCAATATTTATTGGAGCAGCTTGATGCATGTGCTATTTTCGACTCGTGAGCTACTATTTTATGTTCTTCTTGCCTATCTTGCTTCGGAAGCGGCGATCGTTAAGTTGATTCCTCTATGCACGTTTCTTAAAAGCGGCGGACACTCAGACAACCCTTTGTTTATTTTTAGCTCATTTGGTTCAGAAGCGGTGACAGTTGGGCTAATTCCTCTATACACACTTCTTAAAAGTAGCAGATGTTCAGATGACCCTTTGTTTATTTTTAGCTAGCTTGCTTCGGAAGCGGTGATCGTTAAGCTGATTCCTCTATGCACGCTTCTTAAAAGTGGCGGATGCTCATACGACCCTTAGTTTATTTTTAGCTCGCTTGCTTCGAAAGCGGCGATTGTTTAACTGATTCCTCTATGCACACTTCTTAAAAGCCGAAGACGCTCAGATGACCCTTTGCTTATTTTTAGCTCTCTTTCTTCGGAAGCGGCAATCGTGGAGCTGATTTCTCTATGCACGCTTCTTAAAAGCGGCAGACGCTCAGGTGACCCTTTGCTTATTTTTAGCTCGCTTGCTTTGGACGCGACGATCGTTGAGCTGATTCCTCTAAGCACGCTTCTTAAAAGCGGTAGACGCTCAGGTGACCCTTTGTTTAATTTTAGCTCTCTTGCTTCGAAAGCGGTGATCGTTGAGCTGATTCCTCTATGCACACTTCTTAAAAGCAGACGCTCAGACGACCCTTCGGTTATTTTTAGCTAGCTTGCTTCGGAAGCGACGATCATGGAGCTGATTCCTCTATGCATGCTTCTTAAAAATGGTGGACGCTCAGGCGACCCTTTGTTTATTTTTAACTCGCTTGCTTCGGAAGCGGTGATCGTTGAGTTGATTCATCTATGTACGCTTCTTAACAGCGGCGGACGCTCAGACGACCCTTTATTTATTTTTAGCTCACTTGCTTCAGAAATGGTGATCATTGAGCTAATTCCTCTATGCATGCTTCTTAAAAGTGGCAGACGCTCAGACGACCATTTTCTTATTTTTAACTCGCTAGCTTCGGGAGCGGCGATCGTTTAGTTGATTCCTCCATGCACCCTTCATAAAAGCGACAGACGCTCATACGACCCTTTGGTTATTTTAGCTCGCTTTCTTCGAAAGCGGTGATCGTTGAGTTGATTCCTCTATGCACGCTTCTTAAAAGTGACGAACGCTCGGACGACCTTTTGTTTATTTTTAGCTCACTTGCTTCAGAAGCGGTGATCGTTGAGTTGATTCCTCTATGCACGGTTTTTAAAAGCGAATGACGCTCAGATGACCCTTTGTTTATTTTTAGCTCGCTTGCTTCAGAAGCGGCGATTATTTCAGGGGTGGCTAACGAGCCTTTCATCATCGGGAAGAATTGGGGACTGAATAAAAATATTAGTAGAAAAGATAATTTCATTAATCAAAATAATCATATATAGTGTGCCATAGAATGTGCAAATTGATGAAAAATGAAAACGAAGTGCTTATTGATCAATATAAGTTTGTTCATACCTTCCCATGTTTGGTGTGTCTCTACTTTGTGACGAGTTTTCGCTCTCTTGTGTCCTCACTATCGTGCTTAACTACTAAATGGTATGCAGCTTTGCATCAGGCACCAACCTTGATCGCTCCTCAAGCCCAACAAGGAGGTTACGAGAGCCGCGGATGACATTCAAAGCTTTAAAACTTCAAATTTTATTGGCAGGGATCACTTTCTTTCTTCCAGCGGAAGGATTATGAGGGCTCCTTACATCCCTCATCCGGACTTCCTACCTCTTACGTTCCCGCTTCCCGCCATGTCACTTTCTTTACTTCACTTGCATGAGATGGTTGGTCTTTTTATTACATACATGTGCCCTTCATCTATTTGTCTTGGATGCTTCTCCTGACCAGCACACGACTCCCGATTTATTTTGCACGGTGGACGATCGGCTATTTTTGGCTTGAAAGGGGTTTTCTTTTCCCCTTCTTCCTATTTTTTTCATATCTCCGTCCATTCCTCCCTATGCGCCCCTGTCGAGGGTTGCTCTTCATTGTCTTCCGAGGATCAAACTAAAGATCTAAAGGGTTCATGCCCACCATACCAATTGTTGGTGGTCAAAATGGTCAGGGACCGGAGACGGTGGTCAGGATGGTTGTTCTAAGTCGAAGCTCATGTATGGCTCTTGTTTCTCTTGTGGTCGTGGTGCCCGGAGGTGGAGAGCTCTCATGAAGCTTGAAGAGCTCGGGTTTTGGTTATGGGAGCTTATGTGTGTTTTATGAGGAGTTTAGCCTCTATGTAGGGGTGCATGGCCCCTTATACATTGAATAACCGACTCACCCACAATATGCAAATTCGCAGCATGAAGAGCATAAATAGTAAATACCGAGAGCATTAGAGGGACAAATAGCACTGCGGATTTCCTCATGTGCATTCGGAAGGGACAAACCGTCAAGGACCATACCATCCATTGGTGGAAACATACCCCTTCATCTCCCATCCGTGACCAACTACACCCGAGATAGTAAGAGTGACGTAGAAAAGATGGAGTAATAGAAGCTAGCTCAGACGCGTTATTACACCATGAATCATCATCTCGTTTCAAGGTCGATATCGTATTAACCCGACATCTTGCAACTGTAGAGGCATGGAAAATTTGCCAAAAGAAATCCATTGCGACCAACCTTTTTGTCTACACTACTTACTTCTTGTTCCAAAACACCATCCAGGAGATCGCGCGAGATTAAGAAGAAAATCTGTGTGATGCACGAGTAAAGCTCTATCAATACCCCGAAGAAGAGCAATGATCCTCTTCTTATGTTTCCTTATATGGCCGAAGGTCTCAGCATTCCATAAGACCAATCGATGTGAACGCGGAAACATTTTGCTCAAAATCTAACTCCCTATTATAGACCAATTGCAAGAAATCCTGAAACTGTGGGTGTGACTGCCAAGCAGCAAGGTAGCGCAAAGGACGAATGAGAGTCTCATACCCATGGGTTTGAAGAGATAGCAAGAGCAGATTCCATAAAGGAATCCGAGAAACTAGACAACCAACATGAGTTAACCAGACACCGATCAAATATTTGGTGCAGATTCCCACATGACCAAGAAAAAGGAGGTCATATATAGCCCAAATCAAATAAACTACAATTAAATACAAAGTCTGCAAACAAACGACTAATGTTACTATGTAGAGTAGCACCCCAATCCACTTATATGCAGATAAAATGAGATTAAAATCTCCCTAGAACCCCAGGAGAAGTGGTTCTTGGGTCCAAAGCTTGGAGTTGCCTCCAAAGATGTTTCTATTTAGAGTTACTCGGACTTGCATAAACTGCTGTGAATTGAATCCATGTCTCAGAGTTCAGATGACAGGCTCTGCAATTATTGAATTGGTTAGCAATATGAAGAATCTCCAAAACAACTGAATCCTTCCAAAGTAACCAAATACCCCTACTAAAACCATAAGCTTCAATCCGAAATGAACTCTCGAAACCAAGTTTAGAGATTACCGATCAGCCGAAAAACCATTAATCTGAGGTTCAAATAACGCCACCATGATGCTCACGAATAAAGGATTTAAAAAAATCTCTAAAAATTAAGGCTTGATGATCCTTGGTAATTCCATAATAAAAACTTAATCATGAGGAAAGAAAAGAAAGATGGCATCCTACTAGGATTCGGCACCACTCGGACCATTGCTGATAATCGCATCAACCATTCTAACAAATACTATAAACAAAATTAAATATTAAGAATATTTCCCTAATAACAAATATTGGAAGAAAAAAATTAGGCCCCTAATAACAAGTATTAAAAAACTTTGGACCCTTAATAACAAATATTAGAAAAAATTAATTTTAATAATAGACCCCTTGTAACACCCGAATTTTGGGGTCGGGAGTTAAGTGTGTAAATTGAGTTCGAGTCGTGGGCTTGTTTTAAATTAAAATAGGCTTGATTTTATTTAAAAGAGCCATGAGATTTCATTAGGGGAAAAATAGTAAATTTCAAAATAAAGGAAATAAGCTAAGTAAAAAGGGACTTTTTACTAAGTCACCATCTTCTTCTTCCTTCAACCATTTTCACGACACAAAACCTCCTCAAACTCCAAAACATTGTTCCATCCATTTCCTCACCGATTTCAAGAGCTTTCATCAAGGTAAACATGTTTTTGACTTCTCCTCATCATTCTTAACATTTCTATAGCTTTAGATTTTCATAAACCTCATTTTTGTGGCATTTCAAGTTTTCAAATTTTAAGAAAAATGAGGAAGCTTTAATGGTTTTTCATTGGGTTTTTGATTTGTAAAGTTAACTTATGTTATACTTTTGCCCTTAGATGTATCATATGTTAAAATGGTGATGTTTTGTTGAAATCCCGAAATGGATTTTTGTGGGTGTGTTAAAGGGTAGAAAACTTGAGGTTTTTGGTAGTTTTGTGAGGAAATGTTGGGATGTTGATATGGTGATGCTTGAGGGTTGTTTTGAAGGTGTTTAATGATGATTTGGGTGTTGGAATCAATGTGTTCCTGTTGGGTTAAGTTCAAGTCCGAAAATGAGGATTTTGGTTTAGTTCATGGCTTGGAAATGTAGAGAATGGTCTTGTGATTGTAATCTGATTTGTGACAATGATTTTGTGGATGATTTGTTGAGTAATATGTTGTTTTTATTTGATTAGAAACAAGGGAAATCGTTGGAGAATCTTTGGGCTCGATTCTGGGAAATTTGGAGGCTTGATCGGCAATCTCGGTTTGCTTTAAGGGTGTTCGGTGAGTGGATTGTTTAAAATAGTTTTAAATTGGTTCAAAGTGTGTGGTTGAGGTATTGGATTTTGCTTAGTAGGCCAATCTAATGTGGGGATTAAGTTGGTAGCTTAATCTCTTGTTTAACTTTATGAGTTTCTTGTTAAATATGCAAATGTGGTTTGTGTGATACATGTTCATTTATGCATGTTGATATATATATATATATATATATATATATATATATATATATATATATATATTGATGTTGCTTAATGGTGTTGATGTGTTGTGTTGCATGATTGTGAAATCATGGTGAGACTTGTTTAGTATGTTGGCACTAGTTATAATTACCGGGTATAAATGATCGATCATTAGGATGAGTATGCACACTGTAAGAGTCAAATTCGTGCGTGGCCTTGGTGATGTGTAGTCACCAAGGAGGAGTACAGTGAGGTAACATTCCATCGGAAAACATATGTGTGTGATGATGAGTGAAATCTCACCCGTAAATGAAAACGGTGATGTATGTAATCCTACCGGAAGGTAATATGGTTTTTTGAGTACGTTGGGGAGAAAATTCCAGCGGAAGTTATTCGCATATCCGAGTAAGCTATATAGTTGCCAATATACTTTGTTCATGTGTGGTTGATGTGTAAGATGATTTGTTACATCCTTGTTTAGCATAACATGAGGTAAGATGTCATGTTCATGCATTCTTGTAGCGTTCAGCTATGTTGCTATGTTAGTGTAAATGTATGCCATGTGAATGTCTTATGGATACCATGCTTTGGACCTTGCATTGTCGATGTTTTGTTTTGAGCTCCCTCACTAAGCTTTTAGCTTACACTCTCGTTTTCGACAATGCATATCATTAGTGTGGAAGTTAGCAAGAAGCAAGGGAACGGGCATCCCAGCGTGTGTGTGGTTGCTCAAGTATTGTTTTATTTAGTAATGTAATAGGTGGAAATGGGGATGCTATGTGTTTTAGGAGCGTGTGTTAGACTCCTATGTTGTTAGTGCTTTCGTGTTGAAGATTTGTAACCCATGATTTATGAGATGTTTATGTGTTTGTGTGAAAAAGCATGTAAACCTTGTTTTATGTTATGTTTATGCGGATGTATGTTTCCTATGAATGAAATGGACTTATCATGTATGATTATATGTTTAATCATGCTTTTGGTAGGATATGATGCCTCTAGATTGTATGAATGAGTTTTGCTTAGGATTCTTGTCGTTTTGGGGCATGTTTGGGAATGTTGAAGATGCAGAAAATTGTTTTCAGAGTCACTTTATGTGCAGGAGTTTCAAAACGCTCGTGGTTGTTTCGGAACGGGTGTAGCTTCAGGGATACTCGTATCGGAACAGAGGTGGTGGCGTTTCGATACGATTTGACACTGTGAGCTCCCATTTCAGTACGTGTTTCGATACGGTAAGCTTGTTTCGAAACGCATGCCTATAAAATGGGCTTTTATCATCTTCAAAGGTTATCGAGTGTTGTGTTTTAGTCCCGTTTGTTTGGTTGCTTCCTCGTTAAGTTTATATGCATCTTTTACGTATTGTTTTGGTTCCGCAAGCATGTAAATGGAATAACATGTTACTTGGTAAATTTTAAAGTTACCTTATATGTAGAGTTTTAAGGTGCTCGATTCCTTCAATTGGTCTTGCTCACCAAGTAGTGGAGAAGTGGAATTTTGGGTGGATGTGGTATGGAAGCTAAAAGATAGATAACACAATGATTTTAGAGTGGTTCAACCTTCTAACCAAGGTCTACATCCACTACCTTAGCTTCCCACTAAGGATTTCCAATCAATCCACTATTGATTCGTCCCCTTTTCTAGGCTTAGAAGGAAACCCTTATACACCGATCAAGCTTTCTACCCAAAGCCTTGATCAAACTCTCTTTACAAAGAGAAAAGATAAGCAAACTTAAACCCCTCTCATAGGTATTTGTTTGCACAATTTTGCTCTCACCCAAAACCTAAAACACTTGAGCAAATTTTACAATTTTGGCTCACTAGTGTTTGTCTATACAAAGAACTGACAATTTAAATACAAAGACAATTCTTGATCATTTGTTGATTGACAATTGAAGCATTGACCATATCTTGATGCTTGGAGGTCTCTTTTATACTTCTTAATGAGTTTTTAGCCGTTACTAGCCGTTGGGGTTGAATTGGAGCCGTTGGAGACATAATTTCCCACCATAAATGATGTTCTGCTGCTAACCGTATCGAAACGCTCGAACTCGTTTTTGATACACTCTTCAAGTAGACAGAGTCGTTGCAACACCCGTATTGAAACGCTCTTGGCCGTTTTGGAACACCCGTATCGAAACGCCTTTCACCGTATCGAAATGATTTGCATTTAAATGATAGTTAGGAAATAGTCGTTGGGGTTTATGACCGTTGTGGTTGATGCCACGTAGGCATATCGAAACGGCATAGCCAGTATCGAAACGCTAGGCAAAAACCTCTTCTAGAAAGGACCCGTTTTGAAACCAGTATCGAAATGTTGTGACACTAGAAGACCTCGTATCGAAACACCTAGGGGTATTTCGAAACGCCTAGGGGTGTTTTGAAACGCCTAGAAGGTTTTGTTTAGTTTGGCTTTGAAAAACATGTAAAACCCTTTAAAACATCCCCTAAACATAGGTTCAAGTTATTTGGACTTTTGAAATAGTGTTAAATTCTTTTTAAATCAGTCCAAAACATTTTTCTATTATTATATCAAAACATTAGTTCTACAATCTCCCCCTTTTTGATATAATAAAACTAACTTGAAAAATTGTTTGGGATTCTCCCCCTTTAAGTTTAAAAATGTGAATACGAGATTAAAGATATGAAATCAAACAAAACTCCTCCTTATTCATTTGAAAATTCAATTTTTCAAACCACATTCCTCCCCCTTTTTGTTATATAAAAAAGAATTAAAAAAACTTTTAAGTTCAAAATAACAATAGAAGAAAAAAAGAGGAAAAATTTGACAAAAATCAGAATTTGGTTTTAAAATGGCTCCCCCTTACTCAAAGCATCATAAAAATGTTAGTCCAACATATATGATCATCTAGTTGAAATAAATGAAAAGTAAAACAAATAAAAGCAAAAACAACTAGATATTACCACACTTGAACCCAAGGGAGGATGTGAAGTCTTCCTTCTTCAAGTGTTTTTCCTTGTGTGCATGGAGCTCCCCCTCAAAGTTTGACTTGTTGATCACTCTCCATCACACTTAGCAAAAGATAATCAAGTGATTTTTGGTATCCAAATTGCTTTGGATCCATAAACGTTAGTAGTACAAAATTTAGTCCCCTTAGGAATCCATTTTTCAATTTCATCCTTTTTAGTTGAAGTACTAAGTCATTTTGGGACCCAAATACTTCTAAAACATTTATCATTCACAAATATAGGGGCACTAGATTATCTTATATAAAAATTTGATTTTCCAAAACTATTTTCTTTTCAAGCTCTTTGGAAATCAAATCTTTTTCTTCTTGAACTTTCTGAAGCAAATTTTGTAAATCAAAACATTTTTGTTCAAACTCTTTGAGTTTTGCTTCAAGTTCAAGTTTGGTTTTAGAAATCAAATCATTTTGAATTTTTAATTTTGAAATCAATTATTGTTTTTCAAAAGGTGGTTTTTAAACTCTAAAACCAAATCATCGTAGGCATCCTGTAATTCATCTAAAGAGTAAGAACATGAAGTAGATGAATTAGAAATTACCCTTGAATCTTCTTCGATGGCCATAAGGCAAATGTTGGCTTGTTCATCGTCGGTGGAGTCCTCATCACTCCAAGTAGCCACATATGCCTTCTTCTTATGGCTTGAAGTGCTTACCCTCTTCTTTTTCATGGATTCTCGTTCAAGCTCTCTCAAGGCTTTCTTCATGAATGGGGCACACTTCTTGAAGAGATGAACTATCTCTTCTTCTTCATCCTCCTCTTCACTTGAATCAACATAATGGCAAGTGGAGGATTTGAGAGCAATGTCATTAATTTGATATCAAGCCCCTTGAGCTTCTTCTCTCTCATAACTCTAATTTCTTCCCTCTTCTTCTCATTTTCTTTGTTCTTCTTCATGATTTGATGAGTAAGGAGTGACCTCATGAGTTCATCAAGCTTCAAGGTCTTCAAATTCTTAGCTTCGATGATGGCAGTCCTCTTTGAGTCCCAAGACTCGGGAAGTGAGTATATGAGCTTTCAGAAAAGCTTTTCCTCCAGGATGGCTTTTTCATAGCCTTTGAGACCATTGGTGATAGTGGAGAACCTATCAAACATCTTCTCGATGTTTTCTTCCAGATCCATCTTGAAGTTCTCATACTCTAAGGTAAGGAGCCCAATCTTGGTCTCCTTAACTTCACCGGTTCCTTCGTATGTGACTTCAAGCTTGTCCCATACCTCTTTGGCACTCTCACAAGAAGACATCTTCTCATAGATGGTTGAGCCAAATGCACAAAAGAGGATGTGCAAGGCTTTGCAATTTAGCTTCATCTTCTTGTGATCTTCGACACTCCACTCCGCTTTGCTTCGTTGAGGCACGAACGTGCCATCTTCAACTATGTCCCATAGCTTGTAGTCTCTAGACTTGATGAAGAACTTCATCTTTGTCTTCCAATGGGCATAGTGAGTTCCGTCAAAGAAGGGTGGTTTGTCGATGGATTGCGCCATTAAGCCGGTTGTGTGAAATGATAACCGAGCTTGCCAGATCTTCTCAATAGGATGTTAATCCTCTTCGATTGAGTCAAGCTCTGATACCAATTGTTGAGTTTTAAGGTGCTCGATTCCTTCAACTGATCTTGCTCACCAAGTAGTGGAGAAGTGGAATTTTTGGTGGATGTGGTGTGAAGCTAAAAGATAGATGACACAATGATTTTAGAGTGGTTCAACCTTCTAACCAAGGTCTACATCCACTACCTTAGCTTCCCACTAAGGATTTCCAATCAATCCACTATTGATTCATCCCCTTTTTCTAAGCTTAGGAGGAAACCCTTATACACCGATCAAGCTTTCTATCCAAAGCCTTGATCAAACCCTCTTTAAAAAGAGAAAAGATAAGCAAACTTAAATCCCTCTAATAGGTATTTGTTTGCACAATTTTGCTCTCCCCCAAAACCTAAAACACTTGAGCAAATTTGACAATTTTGGCTCACTAGTGTTTGTCTATACAAAGAAATGACAATTTAAATAAAAAGACAATTCTTGATCATTTGTTGATTGACAATTGAAGCATTGACCATATCTTGATGCTTGGAGGTATCTTTTATACTCCATAATAAGTTTGTAGCCGTTACTAGCTGTTGGGGTTGAATTGGAGCCGTTGGAGATATAGTTTCCCACCATAAATGTTGTTTTGCTGCTAACCGTATCGAAACGCTCGAACTCGTTTCGATATGCTATTCAAGTAGAAAGAGTCGTTGCAACACCCGTATCGAAACGCTCTTGGCCGTTTCGAAACACCCGTATCGAAACGCCTTTCACCGTATCGAAACGATTTGCATTTAAATGTTAGTTGGGAAATAGCCGTTGGGATTTATGACCGCTGTGGTCGATGTCACGTAGGCATATCGAAACGGCATAGCCAGTATCGAAACGCTATGCAAAAACCTCTTCCAGAAAGGACCCGTTTCGAAACCAGTATCGAAACGTTTTGACACTGGAAGACCCCGTATCGAAACACCTAGGGATGTTTCGAAACGCCTGGAAGGTTTTGTTTAGTTTGGCTTTGAAAAACATGTAAAACTCCTTTAAAAACATCCCCTAAACACAGTTTCAAGTTATTTGGACTTTGGAAATAGTTTTAAATTCTTTTTAAATCAGTCCAAAACATTTTTCAATTATTATATCAGAACATTAGTTCTACATTATATATGCTTGGGTGTTTTCTCTATCATTTTCCCCTGTCGTTTCCACACATAAGACTAAATATAATATTTAGACAAGATAATCAAATGAAAATTTTCTAGGGTTGCTAATCGGAGTGGAACCTTAACGAGTTTTGTTTCGGTTTTCCCCGTGTAACCTGTTTGGACCGGTCTGTCGTCTAACCCAGGATGAGGGGTTACACCCCTAAAAAAATATCAAAGAAAAATTGAGCCCCTAATAAGAAGTATTAAAAATTGGACCCTTAATAACAATTATTAGAAAAAAATGGGTTTAAAATAACAAATATTGAAAAAAAATTAAATATGAAGAGCGTGTGTATGTTTGTAATAAAAAATATCCAAGAAAATTACTCTTAATAACAATTATTGGGAAAAATTGGACCCCTAATAACAAATGTTGAACAAAAAATGAACCCCTAATAACAAGTATTGAAAAAATTGGGGCCTAGTAAAAAGTATTGAAAAAGTTGGACCCAAATAACAAATATTGGAAATTTTGAATTTTAAGAGTAGAACCTAATAACATATATTGGAAAAAAATTGAGCCACTAATAACTAGTGTTGAAAAAAATTGGACCCTAATAACATGTATAGAAAAAAATGAAAACCTAATAATAAAAATTAGAACCCATAATAATAAATATAAAGAAAAACTTAAACTATAATATCAAATTTTAGAAAAAAAAAAGTGGACTATGTGCGGCAAAGCCGTTTCTGAGATTTAAGTGGCTCAAGAGCGAACCAAAAAATTAGGCCCTTAATAATAAATATTAAAAAATGAATTTTAAAAGTAAGCCCTTAATAACAATTGTTAAAAAAAATTAGACCCTTAATAATAAATATTAAAAATAAATTTTAAAAGTAGGCCCCTAATAACAAGTAAATAAATATGTTTCTAATAAAAAATAGGCTTAATGCACAAAATAGCCCCTAAAGTTTACCACTTTTCCCAACTTGGTACTTAATGTTTCATTTGGGACGTTAAGCCCCCTAACGTTTTCACCGTTACCCATTTTGCCCCAAACCGTTACTTTTGCCGTTACAAAAAAGTTTTCAACCATTAAAAAAATTTCAACCAATGAGATTGCGCCACATCAGCTCATCTTTAATAGAGTAACCCGCCTGATTTTATTAAAAGGGTAAATGTCATGTCAAGTCTCCTATGTTTATTTTTTTATTCAATTTAGTCACTGAAAAATCTATTTTTACCTAAAATTGACCCCTATTTGTTTCTATTTTTTTAATTTAGCCCAATATTTGTTATTAATAATAATATTGTTTTATTTAAATGTTACTATTTAATAAAAAAATAAATTAAATATTTTAATATTAAATTAATAATTTTTGATAAATTAATCCTTACTAATTTAATATTATATTATTTTTTGCAATTCCAAAATAAATTAGATTTATAATTTAGACCCATCAAAATAAATTTAATGTTAATCTTAAATAGTTTCCAATTACGTCCCAAAAATAAATTAATTTTATAATTTAGTCTCATTACGTCCTAAATTAATAATTTGATATTAATTTAATATTAAATTAGTCTCTTAATTTATCTAATTTAACATTAAACGATTTTTTATATAAATTATATTTTACTAATTTAAAATTAAAATATTTTTAATAAAGATAAATTAAATTAATTTTTTAAGATTAGTATTATTTTCTTTTAAAATTACTAAAAAGCAACTACAACATCAAATAAATTGCAGGAGACACCATATATATACCATGAACTACGACGCATGCAATTCACATAAATTGATTCTTTTGTTGGGGATTTGCAGGGAGATTCGTTGAAATTGAAAGTGAACAAAATAATAGAAAATTATAGTTGAAATTTTGCTCAAAAAATAATACAATTTGAATAAGTAATTATTTAGGGTCAATTTCAAGTAATTTAATTTATCTAAAAATTACAAATTTAATAATAAAATATTTATTTTACTTTATTAAATATTTTATTAAATATTAACATTTAAATAAAATATTACTATAAATAATAATAAATATTGGACTAAAAAGAATATAATTCGAATAAGTAATACTAAAAACAAATAAGGTTCAATTTTCTATTATTTTGGGACGTAATTGGAAACTATTTAAGATTAACATTTAATTTATTTTGATGGGTCTAAATTATAAATCTAATTTATTTTGGAATTAAAAAATAATATAATATTAAATTAGTAAGGATTAATTTATCAAAAATTACTAATATAATATTAAAATATTTAATTTATTTTTATTAAATAATAACATTTAAATAAAATAATATTATTATTAATAACAAATATTGGACTAGATTAAAAAATTAGAAACAAATAGGGGTCAATTTTAAGTAAAAATAGAGTTTTCAATGACTAAATTGAATAAAAGAATAAACATGGGAGACTTGACATGACATTTACCCTTTTAATAAAATCAGTCAGGTTACTCTATCAAAGAGGAGCTGATGTGGCGCAATCTCTTTGGTTGAAAAAAATTTTAACGGTTGAAAACTTTTTTGTAACAGCAAAAGTAACGGTTTGGGGCAAAATGGGTAACGGTGAAAACGTTAGGGGGCTTAACGTCCCAAATGAAACGTTAAGTGCCAAGTTGGGAAAAGTGTTAAACTTTAGGGGCTATTTTATGCATTAAGCCTAAAAAATATTATAATAAAAACATTAAATTTTAAGAGTATGTTCCTAATAAAAAAATATTGGAAAAAATCATGTCCCTATTGGACCCCTAATAACAAATATTAAAAACTTAAATTTTAAGAGAATGTCTCTAATAACAAATATGAGAAATTGGGCCTTTAATCATAAGTATTAGAAAAAATCGGGTCTAATAACAAGTATTGAAAAATTAATAGTATGTCACTAATAATAAGTATTGGGAAAATATGCCCTTAAATTTTAAGAGTTGGCCCCAATAACAAATGTTGGAAAAAATTGAGTCATAATAATAAGTGTTAAATAAATAAATTTTAAGAGTACACCCCTAATAATAAATATTAAAAAATTAAATCCCAATATCAAATATTATAAAATAAATGGGGCCCTGGGCGAGCGCCCCTCCTGCTCATGCCCAGGAACGACACTGAAGGGGAAATGTCCCTTTTACTCATGTCTCGGGTCGACCCGAATCCTATTTTTATTCTTGAGCATGTAACTTTTGTTCTTTGGTAGTTTATGAGAAAATAACTTATTAGTGTTATTTTTTATTAAATAGCGAGGTATTATATTTTTATGCCGAGATTCAAATTCATATAAAATTAGAATAAGATAAACATTCTTGGCTATTAGACTAATTAGTGGATCTCTCGATTAGTGTTTTTAGTCTACACTGAATTTTGTACTTTTCTTTCTTGAGATTGTAAATTTTTATTGTATTTTATTTGTATTTATTTAATAAAACTGACGATTATTATTAAAAAGTACTAAAATTTTATGCATTTATGAAAGTTTCTTATTTAAAATTCTAACCAATAATTTCAAACGGAACGATGAGTATATTTTAATTTTCTCTTGTAATGGTTTTTTTTTTCAGAGATGGAGTCAGAGTTAAGATTCGAGTGATAAATCTATAATTAATTGTTTTTAAAATAAATTATATAAAAAAATAAAAGAAAATTGTAAGTGAAGGACAAATCCCCAAAGCATCCATAACAAACACTGAGAAAGCCAAATATGACAGGTCAATATTACAAAACTAGCACCCGCACCGCACCGCACCGCGTCATAACTCTCTTATATTCTCATCGTACACTTCTTAATCACGTTCACCATAATTTATTAATGAGATTTAGATGCGTTTGATTAAAATAATTATTAATGATTAGATCATGGAACACTCATTGCGGATAAGTGAAAAAATACGAGTAAATTTATATGATAATTTCTCGTAGAGTAAAATCAATAAACCCCTTTAACTCTGTTTTATTCTATAATTTTATAGGCCTTTAAATGAATCCAACGAATAGGAACGAGAGTTGTTCATGTTCGTTTTTTCAATTTTAATCAAACAAACGAACGAACACGAGTGATTAAGCGAACATAATTTTTGTTCATGTTCGTTCGTTAAGGGATGTTGTTCGTGTTCATTCATTAAAATAATAAATAAACGCAAACGAACGTAAACCACGACAACAATATTCACATAAAAATCATTAATATAACCTGCAACTTTAGAGTTAATTTGTTCGAGTATTGTTTATTTTTTTCTTTTTATTTCATATTTTCAATATATATTTTTAATTTTTTAAATATAATACTTTTGTTAAAAAAATAATAGATATAAATGGACATGTGAATAAATTTAAACAAACATAAACAAAAGACATAAACGTACAGATTATCGAACATTTACGAACGAATTCATGTTCGTTCATTGAATTAAACAAACAAAAAATATTATTCATATTCGTTCGTACACAAACAAACTTCTTACCATATAGTTCATGAACAGTTTGGCTCATTTACGTCCTATAAGTTTAGCTTAAGCTTATCAATTTAATTGGTAAAAAATAAAAATTGAAAGTTAATAAAATGTAATGAAGATTTGAGGACCGATATTTTTCTGTGTACTCGTCTTACTACTTTATTACGTCGAAATTGGTTGGTTCGGTTTAGTTTATGTAAAACGAGAATACAATTTGGCTGCTAATATAAATGTAATGGCCACGATGGCATGATACTTGACCGTGGTGGATCCACGTGTATAGTTAGGTGAGTCTTTGCCTATTTTAAAATTTTAAAGTTCATACATTTTATTTTAATTTTTATAATTATTATAAATTAATCTTAAATTTTATGATTTATGCTTATTTAAAAATTTAAATTTTTAATTTGTGTTTACCAAAAAGAATATTTTGACTTGTATTCACTCTAAAAAATTCTAAGTCCACTATTGAGATTTGGCCTTTTGGTATTTCAGGTCCTTGAATCCCCGATGTGGTTTTAGAGGCTCTTGACGAGATGGTGATGTTGTTGTTGTCGTCTCTATAAATTAGCATTTCTATACATCATTAAAAAAGATACAATGCTAAAAATTGTCCTTAGTGTTGAACTAAATTGTTGTTTTTGGCTTTTATTCTTTTTTTTCGAAGTAATTTTACACTTAATGTTTTAATTTGAATCAAAATGGTCTCTCTGCGGATAAAAACTGTCAGTTAACTAACGGTAAATGACTTGAAATGACATGACAAACTTACATGGTAGTGCATGCCGTGATATAAGTGTCATATAGACAAATATGCTGACTTTACAAAATGACACATCAATCAAAAAATAATTTTATAAAATTGTATAAAATATAAAATATTTTTCTTTTGACGTGTTATTTTGTTAAATCATTTTAAGTTGTTTATCGTCAGTTGATTAACAGTTTTTTATTCACAGAAAGACTATTTTGACCCAAAATGAAATGTTGAGAGCTAAATTGCTTAAAAAATAGAGACTAAAGTGACTATTCAGTCAAATGTTAGGGGCATTTTTTTAACATTAAGCCTTAAAAAAAGGATTGGAGGACTAAAATGATTAAATGGATAAAGTTAAAGGAAATAAACTTGGTTCAGCCATAAATGAGTGATGCGAGAATAGACAAGTAAAATTCTTGAAAACCATGTGATCACCATTTGAACTTCAAAGTGTCCAAATTTAGGTACGCCCACGTTGCAGGTTTCAGTTCCCCAGCACCAGACTCTGCTTCTCAGTTTTACTTCCACCGCTCTCTTCTCTTCTCTTCTCCACCATCCACAAAAAAAATGCAGTACAAAAACCTGGGCAGATCAGGTTTGAAGGTGAGTCAACTCTCGTACGGAGCATGGGTCAGTTTCGGCAACCAACTCGATGTTAAAGAAGCAAAGTCACTCCTCCAGTGCTGCAAAGACAACGGGGTCAACTTTTTCGATAACGCCGAGGTTTATGCCAATGGCCGAGCGGAGGAGATCATGGGTCAGGCTATCAGGGAGCTTGGGTGGAAACGATCGGATGTCGTGGTTTCCACCAAGATCTTCTGGGGTGGTCCAGGTCCTAATGATAAGGGTTTGTCTAGGAAACATGTTGTGGAAGGAACCAAGGCTTCGTTGAAGAGGCTTGATATGGATTACGTTGATGTGATCTATTGCCATAGGTTGGTTCATTTCAAGATCCGTTTTCTATTTGATTTTCCGGGTTTAATACCGATATGGGTTTTTGTTTCTGTTTCTTGATTTGATATTTTTCATTTGATTAATTCATGTTGTACAGATTTTCTTGCTTTTGGATGTTTGATTTGATGCTGTTGATGTTTTCTTGGGGTTCTGGTTTTGATTTGAATTCACATAAAAATTATTATTTTCAGTGGAGATTTGGATTATGTGTTATAGAATAAGAGGATTTAAATATATTTTGATATTTAGTGTTTCTGGGTCTTAATGTGGCTTGTTTGTTGAGGAACTCTAATATGTATGGCTCTTTGGGGTATAGGCTTATTTGATTAGTTCAATGTTTCACATGTGGGTGAATGTATACTCTCTGCCATGTGTAGCTGTGCCTGTGCAAGGCTTTTTGGTGAGTCTTTGCAGATCGAGTTCGGGTTTTCTTCCCTGATTTGTTGGAGTGTTAGATGGAGGACTTTTCTTTTTGAAAATTTGACATGGAGTTCACCGTTTTTGTTGTCTGATTACAGGCCAGACACATATACTCCAATTGAGGAGACTGTGAGGGCAATGAATTATGTGATCGATAAGGGTTGGGCATTTTATTGGGGGACAAGTGAGTGGTCTGCACAACAGATTACGGAAGCATGGGGAATAGCTGAGAGGTTGGACTTGGTGGGCCCGATCGTGGAGCAGCCAGAGTATAATTTATTGACCAGGCACAAGGTAAGTGGTTGGTTGGAACTCGGAACACTGAATAGGCACTACTTCTGCCTTTAAATTGGTTGTGAACTTTGTTTTGGCAATCATACATGTAATAGAATTCTCAGTATTATTTGGTTTGTGCTATAAAATCTTTGACTTGCCCTTGAAGTTACAGTTTTTTATCGGGAATGATTTTTTCATGTTTCCTTCGGGACGAACGGGTTTTTTCACCCTTCTCTTATGCCTGCAGGTTGAATCTGAGTACCTTCCTCTATACACCAACTATGGCATAGGTCTTACCACATGGAGTCCTCTTGCATCCGGAGTGCTTACTGGAAAATACAGCAAAGGAACAGTACCTCCTGACAGTCGGTTTGCATTAGAAAATTTCAAAGTAAGAATCACTAAATATTTGATTTCTTACTCTTGATTTTGCTTGCTTATTGATCTTTTTGCCTCAATGTTAAGTGTTGAACATAACCATCTGTAATCATTTAGGTTCGTTTGTCCTTATTTGTAGAAATTCTTTTTAACAAGATTGATTTTAGGCTATGATTCACTATGTCTTTTGGTCCTCAGGAATCGAACATCTTGTTGATGCATCCATGGTTGTAGTAAATATCATTTCTAATGTTGGTATCTGAAAACAGAACAAAAAGTTCAAAACTCAACTGTACACTGGTAGTTGCATGTGTCGATATAATTCTCCTAGCGGACTTAGCTTTCCATTTTTCGTGCTAAAAT
This sequence comes from Hibiscus tridactylites, assembly GCA_958450335.1. Lineage (NCBI taxonomy): Eukaryota > Viridiplantae > Streptophyta > Magnoliopsida > Malvales > Malvaceae > Hibiscus > Hibiscus tridactylites. The sequence continues at coordinate 33,682,033 of OY288265.1, read as the reverse complement.
TTTTCAGTTAGAATATTTAGAATCTTAGTTGCATGTGGTGCCGATATAATTCTCCTAGCAAACTGACCCAGCTTAACTTATCTGCAAGTATTATTGTATTAAATTTGATGATGTAGCTTTTGTTCTACTTTCTGCACCACTAATTTTAACCCCCTTCCCCATCCGTCACGAGTAAGCGACTAAACCATGTGTTTTCTTATGTAGAATCTTGCTAACCGATCACTAGTTGATGACGTGTTGAAGAAAGTCAATGGACTGAAGCCAATTGCTGATGAACTTGGTGTGCCTTTAGCTCAACTCGCAATTGCATGGTGTGCTGCAAATCCTAATGTATCATCAGTTATTACTGGTGCTACGAAGGAATCTCAGGTTAGTATTTTATGTATCTCGCATAATTTCATTTCATATTTTGTTGGACTACTATGGATCCAATGAATTCATTTCCCTGTGAGATTCTTCATGCAAATCCTATATAATTTATATAGGAACACACTAGATGATGGCGATGAAAATATAGGTAATGTAATGAAAGAGTTATAGATTAATCTGGGATTATAGATGTTTGCATACTTGACAATAGGTGACATGATTGCAACCTATGCTGCCCAGCACTTCATTTTTGTTGAAGCATCCATGTCCTACACTCATGTTTGTCACATTTTCCAGTATGAGTATGGGGATATGATCCTCCGAGGACCCTCCAAATACATGCAAAAAACATAAAAAAAAAAGTTTAAAATTGCTGTGTTGGGCACACAGCCGTACTTGACAGTAACTCCATTTCCCTAGTAACAAGATTGCAACTTACCTATCATCTGGTGACAATTAAGGTCTATAGATCTTTTGCCTTTATGGCCATCTTTTCAGAATACATGGATAGCAACCTCATTTTGGTACCATCTTTTGCCACCAGGCTAAGACATTGTCAGAAGAACCCAAGTCTGAACTTGTAAATTGATGGAAATATTATTTTCTATAGTTTCAATAAGTTCCAATCTAATGTTTCAGCTTTTTCTTCTTTCTCATCTCCGCTTCTTGTCACATGTTTGTGATTCTTGCTTCATTCAATTAATGGACTGATCGTATATGGTAGGCTAGTCACAGTTGGCTAAGCTATTTTTAGAACCATAATTAAAGAAATAATTCAGTTAGCTCCCTGGCTATAGAATTAGGTGAGTGTTGCCAACTATGTATAGTTCTATGGTTCAATTTGGGGACACGTTGAAGATTATGCCATTTTTTTGTTTTTCTTTTGTGTGATTGAGAAAGACAGATGTCAATAGGAATCTTATTGAATATTTAAGGTCATGTCCAAGTTGAATGTTGGACTCCAATATCTTGGGAAAGTCGAAGACTGCAACATAGAAATCCATTATGACATTGTTAATCTCTTTGTAGTTTATAATTTGGCTGTCGGTAGCATGCAAGACACTGAAACTAAGGGGTCACTTTTACTTGCGGAAAATAAAATATATGGCCTAATAATTTCTATAACTTTTACTTCTACTCGGCATTTTTTTGATTAAAGGTACTCAACATCTTATAGAATTTGGAAATAAATTTACTAGTGAAGAATGATTACTGATTAGTGTTTGCTAACCTGAAAATCGATCAATTAGCTAAGTGATTGATGAAATGTCCTTTTTAATATAAAGAAGGCTCTAGTGTTGTTGAAGCCTGAAGATTCTTCATACTTTGCAACAAATATTAGTGAGGTTCTAGAGCATGTCTTTGGAATTGTGTTTGCTGGTTCTACGTGTTTATTTACGGGTAGTGGTTGCATCGAGCTAGGTGGTAAGATTTGTTTTTTATCAACTCGGGTGTCTGTTGGATATGGATATGCGTACATTGATATGTTTATTTTTTTTTCAAAGTTCTTGCTTATGTTTGGAGAGTCCTAGGAAGCAGAATATCATATTCACATACCATGTCCAAGTATGAGTTGAACATGGTTATCAGACACAGTCTATCAATAAATTTTATGAATCCGAGCAACATAGATTTCAATTATATTTGGTTTTTAACTTTTACTTGGCTTTTAAAAGTTTGCATCAGGATTTAAACATTTTCACTACTGCTACTGCTACTGCTAAATACTCCTATATACAAGCTGAACCAATTCTTTTTCCATCCAGATTCAAGAGAACATGAAAGCACTCGATGTGATCCCATTACTAACTCCTGCTGTCATGGAGAAGATAGAAGCCGTTGTTCAAAGCAAGCCGAAGCGTCCGGATTCGTACAGGTAGATGCCGGAGGCCTGTTGCACCATTAGCATGTCATTGGTTATGCCCCATGTGTCGTATCAGATTGTGTGCTTGGTTTGGTGATATGGTACTTTGAAGATTGGAACTTCCATTGTATTTGGCACCCTTATTACAAAGGTCCAAAGAAGATTTGGGATTTGAAATGAATTTGGAACTGGTTTGTGAGTTGTGGTGGATTGTGAATGCTTATGCATGGTTTGGAATTGAACTCATTTTCTAATATCTGTTTTGATTTGGATAACTGTGGTCCTTTCATCAACCATGATTATTCAGATAATAGCACTCTCATCTTACTAATTTATCCATTCGGACTAAATATTGATAAACGCATGTAATCATCAAGGATAGGTTACAGTTGAGTTGTAATAATGTCAGTTTGTCATCATTTATCATATGCATTTCTATGTTTGTCGACAATGATGTTTGTTTGTATTTATCATTTATCGAACTGTTTAGTTGAGCTTTTAACTTTTTTTTTGTGTTATTTTATTTTTTAGGGGAATGGTTTGAATACTATAATACCCTAGGAGAAATGTCACGATTAATAATTTTAAAATTAGAACATGTTAAATACATGTGTAACTTTAGAATTTGTCTTAAAATGAAAGTACCATGGATTTTTTAATAATTTATCATTGAGAAATAGCAAGAGAATGCATAATTCATTGGTAATAAGAAAGTATTGAAAATATAGTTTGCAGCATCGTAAGGAGGATGAGCAAAGCAGCCGCCAGAAGGGAGATGAGTGTCCATGGACTGTCAAAATATTTGTGCTTCTGATTCGCCGTCCATTAGTTCCAAGGTTTGCTTCAATGCTCGTTCACGTCGTTGAACACTCCACTGTAATAAAAGTTTCAGGAATTCATCATCGTTGAACACTCCACTGTAATAAAAGTTTCAGGAATTCATCATTACATAAATTTCCAGACTTTTAATCATGGCGGCCACGAACGAATCTAAAGAACGGCGTGTTAGCAGTGGCGGATCTAGAATTTTTTTTTGAGGGTGGGCACAAATTAAAACATTTTTTAGGATGAGTACAAATCATAAAAAACTTAAAATTTCAGGGTGGGCACAAGTCATAAAATTTAAGGACTAATTTATAAAAATTATAAAAATTAAAGCCAAATGTGTAAGGTTTGAAAAATTCAGGGTGCGCACGGGCCCACCCAAGTCACCATATGGATCCGCCACTGCGTGTTAGTATACGACTAATAAACGAGCGGGATGTTAGAGCCGTTAGATGAGAAATTTTTTTATTTTGATCGTTAGTTTTTAATTCACATAAAAAAACACATGAAAATAGAAAGAGATTGTTGCCGGTATGTTTCAAAACTTAACAAGTAGTATCGAAACTTTATGGGGATAACATTCTTGTTGTAACGTAAAATGTTACAATAACGCATACCTTTTCTTTTGGATGATAACGTTTCGGAACTCTGAGATATGTACCGGAACCGATATGTAAAAGTTTAAACCTAAATTGTTAGTAAAGTTTGTGACAATTAACGTTGGCAGAAGATGTCTCAAAATTCGATATCGAGTACTGAAACTTTCAGCTGTGAAAGTAACATTTTAGGGTTAACGCGTAACAATTTACGTTTTTCCCTGATATCGAAACTTTTGTACATGTACCGGAACCTGTAGAAAATATCAGTACTGAAACCTGTTGTATAGTATGTCGAATGGATAAAATTAGACGATGAAACCGTAAAAGTTAAAGAAGTAGATAACATAATAAGTTGAATCGTCAAGTATCGGAATTCATCGACGAGTATCGCAATCTAAACTAGATGATTATAATATTTTCGATTTAATGATTCATATTTTTAATTTTTTTGTAGGCTTCGTAACGTACTTAGTCGTTTAGGTACTCGTAACGTTTAAAGTCCTCCGGCTCCCTAGAATGAAAATCAAACTTTCATTTGTGTAATAACAATCATCACCGTGTCATACAAATAGGATCACGTTAACAAGATTTTTTCAAAACATTAAAGCATATATTTTATCAATAGTATCCATATGGTCATGCACAATTCACCATTTACTTTCATACCTATAGTTGTAAGATTATATTTGTTTTACTCTTTGATAACATAGTTTATTCTTTAAATAACCAAATCAAACCAATTATTGATTAATAGACAAAGCATCACAAGATATTATCTATCCATTGAGTGACGCATGTTGTAGTTTAACTTATTTATAATAGAAAAAAAGATTTTCATTTGGCTATGTAACTATATTTACAGTTCTTATATTTACATCCTGTTTCGGTATTCTTAAACATGTTTCATGTAATATCTCAAATTTTGGTTAGCGACCAAAATGAATACAATGAAAAGTTTAGAGGCAAAAGTGTAAACTCAGGAAAATTTTAGGGACTAAATTATAATTTTTAAAAATTATGTGTTTTAGTCCCGTAAATGAATAGTTTACCCCCAAGAATGACATTTTTGTGTTACCCGGAATTTTGGCACGGAATTCGTATTAAAAGCTATAAGGAGTTAAATTTGAGGAAAAATTCAGATAATCGGATTGAATCGAATAATTTGAGATATTTTATTTAAAATATCTAGCAATGATAATATTGTCATTTTCATGCTTTCTTCTAAAAGAATGGACATGGACCATTGGATTTATAATGACTTTTTCATTTTAAATATGAACCGCTGGATGAAAATGGCAAAATAGTAATTTTGAAGAAATTTAAAGGCAAAATGGGTAAATATTAACTAGTTAGTTTATTTTTGACCATTGGATAAATAAAGTAAAATGTGATAAACTTTGGAGCATTGTATATCAAGAGTAAAATAATCATTTAACTATTAAGAAGATTTTTATTTATTATATTAGATATTAGTTCTATTTTGGGGGTTCTGCTGTAAGGCGGTTAATATACAGCTAATATACGGTGTGACCGGTTAAATAGGTGACCGATTAAAGATAACAAAATCGGTAAAATTACTTGTTTTGTTGATCAGAGTATCAACATATTCGGTAGCACCTAATTTGTTGATAATTTTGAGCTGATGGGGCCTTAGAAAATCCCACGATAACAAAATCGGTAAAATTACCTATTTTGTTAATATGAGTATCAACATATTCGGTAGCACCTAATTTGTTGATAATTTTGAGTAAATTACTTATTTTGTTGATAATTTCGAAAGTATCTATACTTTTTGAAAAGTATTGATACTTTTTTGAAAGCAATGTAACCGATTGAAAAAAGTATCGAAAATATCGATACTTTGTGCACAGTATTTTGTAATTAATTGAAAAAAGCATCGAAAAAACAGATACTTCTGTAACTCTTTATATAATTTTATCGATACAAAGGGCTCGGAAGTATCGATTCTGTTTTCACAGTACTAATAAAAAGTATCTACCTTTAGAAGCTAATTTGACATAAACGGTAAAAAAAGGGCAAAACCGATTACATTATTAATACAAACAATGTAACCGGTAAATTGTTACCGTATTGTTTGTTTGGTGTCGATACTTTTGTAAGAACATGTGCAAAAGAATCGGTACAATAGAAAAAATTAGACATAACCGGTTACATTATTAATAGATATAATGTAACCGGTAAATCGTTACCGGATTGTTTGTTTGGTGTCGATACTTTTTTAAGAACATGTACAAAAGAATCGGTAAAATAGAAGCAAATTTGACATAACCAGTTATATTATTAATACATATAATGTAACAGGTAACTCGTTACTGGATTGTTTGTTTGGTGTCGATACATTTGTAAGAACATGTACGAAAGAATCAGTACATTAGTAATTTAAAAGGATTTTGAAACAGAAAAGGGGTCGAAAGAATCAACACAATTCAAAAAATTATCGAAACTTGGGGAATTGTATCGATTAAATATAATTGATATAACCGATTAAAAAGTATCTACTCTAATACAATCCTTGTATTGCATTGCATTTACAGAAAACCTAAGAGAGTATTTGAAATCGAACCGATTTTGGTTGCTGCGAAATAGAAGGGAGGCGTTTTTGAAGTCGTGGTGTATCAGAATCGAAAGGAAATGATTTGGGTTTAGGGATTTTGAAGTAAAAGGTATGTTGTCGAAACCCTAGTTTTTTGGTAATTTAGTTTTTTGAAAATTGGGGTTAAGGTTTTGGGTTTAGGGATTTTGAAGTAAAATAGGATTTCGGATCAATTATAGGTCAAAATTGTAATTATAGGTAGAAAATAAATATCGGTACTTTGTTCAGAGAACTTATAGGTAGAAATTGATATTGTCGGTAGAAAATGAATATCGATACTTTTTTCAGAGAACTCAAGCGGTTACTATAAGATGGGTGCAAAGGATCATGAAGATGTTGTTCGTGAAGATGACACCCTTGAAATGAAGTCGGAGAGTATCGAAAGTGAGGAAAATCGAAAGCAATCAAAGGGTGGATATATGTACTTCTAGTAAGTATCAATGTATTTATGTACTTGTTCTTTAAATGGTAATTGGATTAAAGTATTTAAGAACATTTAAAATTTCCTATCATGACAATATGAAGGAAGTGCAAAGGATGAAGGAAAGTGGTACTCACAAAAGCGGTTCGGTATGTAAACTAAATTTATAATGAATATAATGTAGCTTTAATATTTTGATTAAGAAATATTTATGCATAATTTTCATGTGATAGAAGATGTGGTGAAGAAATGGCACTCGATGGGTGATACTGAGAAGGAACCATTTATGAAGTTGTCCACAAAGGCGGGAGCAAAATATTCGGCTTCGAGGAAATCACATGAAAACATTGAGAAGAAGGTATTCATTAAACTTGTAAATACTTTGATAAATGATATATAAAAACTCTAACATTATATGTAAATAATTTAGGAAGTGTCGACAAGGTGTAGCATAAAACGAGTTCACCACATAATAGAAGACTTGAAAGTGAAGGATAAAGCTAAAGTGTTGGAAGAAATGGGGTTTGGATCTCTTATTGGATTGAAGGACCGACCAATTCGGAGGGAATTGTGTCGATTGTTGATGGGAGATTTTGATTTGCAAAAGTGTGAAGTTCGATACGGTAAATATTCTTTTCATTTTGGTGTCCGATGTATTGAAGTCGTATTGGGGCTAGAAAATAAAGGGAAGAGTGTGCATAAAGTAATTAAGAGGGAGGATTGAAAAAAAACTTGTGAACAAGTATGGCTTAAAGTCCAAGGTGACATATGCTACACTCGAGGGCGATATTAAAAGCGGCAAGTATGATGGGGATCATCTGAAGGCCCGGGTACTATTGCATCTAGTCGGAGTATTCTTTTGTCCAACGGGTGATACATCCCCGAGCAAGGAATATATGAAGTTGATTTGCGACTCTGGGTTGAAAGGTGAATTAAATTGGGCCTCATTTGTCAGTGAGAAATTATTTGATGCAATCAAGAGCTTTTAGAAGGCCGAAAACCCCACATACCTCAAAGGGTACATAGATGTGTTAGAGGTAAATGAGTTGAATGATGTGTTGGTTTAGAAAACTTTGTAAGTATAGTTATTATAGAAAATGATAAAGTTTATTATAAATGCAGGTTGCATTGTTTGATTTTTGGTCTGATTCTTCAAGTGTGCCGGCCTTCCAAAGAACCGGAGTGGCACGCATCATTGCATGGGGCAAGGAAGAAGTCGCCCGAGTGATGTCAAAGTTAAAGTTGGAAAGACCGAAAAAGAAAGTAAGGGTAATAAAAATATTTATATATTAGTAAGGACTTAAAAAAGATGTTATAATATTGTAATTTATTTTTGAAGGTTATTGGCGAGGAGGAAGAGGAGTAAGAGGAGAAGGTAGAAGAGAAGGTGAAACAGAAGGAAGAAGGGGGAAGTAAATATGACATTTTGATGTCTGAGTTGACGGTGCTTAAAAAAGCCGTTTCTGATTGTTTGCAAAGACAATCCAGAATCGAAGAGGCAATTGAGAGCATTAAGGGGGAAGTAGGGGAAAGGTTGATGGAGTGGTGAAAGAAGTGGTGGAATTGAGGGGTGAGTTGAAGGGGGTGATTGGAATGGTAGAAAAAAATGGATGAGGGGAAAATTTTAAGTTCTGAAATGAAACAACCGAGGAGTTATGTTGAGGAAAAATATGATGAACTTAAACATGTGATGAAGAAAATGTGAAAGAATTGAGTATGAGGAAGGAAAATATAGAAGTCCACGGTCCAGATATGAGGACACCGGGTAATGTAATAGATGCAGATCTGGATTCTGAGTGTCGTGGACCAAAGAAGAAGCAAAAGGTAAAATGAATAAAAGAATTGACATCCATTTTGATTATCGTGTTGTGGCTAATATCTATAATCAATATCGTAGGTTGAAACGGTCAAAATACCATAAGGAATTGGTGCAATGGAGGGTGCAATGTGTGAGTATGTATGGAATAATGGGTTGTTAGATGATAGGTAAGTAATATATATTGCTTTGTGAGTGATATTTAAATATTTATGTGAAAAAATTAATCTAAAAAATTGCTTGTATAGGGATGTTGTCATAGATTTGGGAAACCAACATGACACAGTAGGCGACGTTGCGTCGTTAAAACCTGGTAAATGGGTTTACGGTCAGGTTATTGATTTGGTCGGCTGGTTGTTGGCTGACGAGTCGATGAAGAAGATATCAGGGAACCAGAAGATTTGCTATTTTCCATACTACTTTGCGGTAAGTTAAATTTATACACGTTTTCGTGTTGTGTTATGCCTATGGATGATCAATTAATAGTGATTGTTTTTGGAAATGCAGTCATCGTTGTTAGAGGACGGTCAAGATGCGTCATCTATTGTAAGCTTCTGGAGTAACATATTGGAAGACCATAATAAAATGAACGATTGTGATACGGTAAGATATTTTTGCCTACATGTTGTTTTTTATTTAAATAATTACAATAAATGTTCTAATTTCTTGTCTTGGGTGTGACATTTATTGTAGATGTTCTTGCCAATAAACGATAGTAGCAGTCATTGGTATCTCTTGGTGTTGGATATGGTTGATCGTGCAACAGCGGTTCTTGATAGTCTAAATTCATCTTACCGGCATAAGACTAGAGTGCAACATTGCATGCAATTGGTATGTGTCGATAAATTTTGTAATTTATAATGCATAATTTCTTCGTAATCTAATTTAATAATTTATTGACGCATATGAGATGTTTAGATAAATTTAATAAGGACGCGAGCTTTGTTGATACATTTGGGAAGATGAAGGTCCCAGTGACGGATTTAGAATTAGTGGACCGTAAGACGAAGGAGAAAATGAATAGGTATGAAATTTGAGTATTTAATAAGTCAAATATTTTTGTGGTTGTCTAACTATTTGACATTTGCGACAATATAACATAGATGATTGCGGAATGTATGTGAATATGTGGATAGATTTTACGCTTGATAGGTTGGCGCGGTTGTACATCCAAGAGGTAGTAAGGTTGCATGGATTTCCATCATAGATCATATCGGATAGAGATCTGCGTTTCACAGAAAGGTTGTGGAAGAAGATACATGAGGCTTTGGATACCAAGTTGCACTTCAGTACAACTTTCCACCTTTATACCGATGGTCAGTATGAGCGAGTTATCCAGATCTTTGAGGATATGCTTTGGTGTTGTATCATTGACTTCAAGAAGAGTTGGGAAGAGCAGCTACCGCTGGTTGAGTTTACCTACAACAACAATTTCCAATCGAGCATCAAGATGGCTCCTTTTGAGGCCTTGTATGGGCGTAACTATAGAACACCCTTGTGTTGGACCGAGCTTAATGAGAGAAGGATCTTGGGGTCAGATAGAAAAACTGAGGAGAAGGTTCAGATAATCATGGAAAGATTGCAATTGACCTTTGATCGTCAAAAAGCTTATACAGACCGGAAGCGTAAGCACATCGAGTATAAGGTTGGTGACAAGGTATTCCTCAAGGTTTCACCGTGGAAGAAAGTAATCTACTTTGGGCGGAAAGGAAAGTTGAGCTCGAGGTTTATCAGGCCGTATGAGATTCTTGAGAGGGTTGAGCATGTAGCTTACCGGTTAGCTCCACCTCTAGAGATGGCGTGCATCCACAATGTGTTTCATGTGTCTATGTTGAGACATTACCATAGTCAACCTTCTCATGTCATCCCGCTTGAGAAGATTGAGATCAACACCGACTTGACCTACGAGGAGGAACCGATAAGATTTTTGGACAAAGGAGTCAAAGAGCTTCGCAACAAGTGTATACCCTTGGTGAAGATGTTATGGAGGAACCACGAGGCCGAAGAAGCAACGTGGAAGATCAAAAAGGACATGAGGTTGTTCTATCGGCATTTCTTTCCGAAAGGTAAATTTTGAGGACAAAATTTTCTTTAAGGGGGAGAGTTGTAACAACCTGGATTTCGAAATCCGAGGGTCAGGTTACACCGAAAGCGTGGGCTTCGCGTTTGTGCTTAGAGTTTAGGCCTTGAGAGTCTTAGTGGGCTCGCTTATGGTTGAAGAGCTTGAGTTTTGGGCTTGAATTTGAGTTGGGATGGAGCATGAGGGATAAAAGGTTAATTTCATATTGTTTTTGAAAGAGAAAGCTTGGGGTCTTTATGTTTTCTACAGAAAAGTGGTGGATGATATCATCCTTCGTCTCCCTTGTCTCTCCCCCTCAAACCATTCCATTTTTGCACTCTCACACCCAAGTAAAGGTTGAATCTTTGATTTAGATGTGTGAATCTCGGAATTGTTATCAAAAGAAAGTTGATCATTTTCCAAGTATCTATGAAACAAGGTATGAATCATTAGAAATGGTGGTGGAAGGTATTTGGGTTTAGTGGGGGTTTTGTGAGAGTTGGGTTAAAGGTGGAGTTAATCTCATTTTTCCAACCCTAAGAGTAAGTTTAGTTGGATTCTTTATCTCTTGCAAGTTGTAACTTGTTTTACAACATCTCTTTGAAGTGAAAGAGATTGGAGAAGCTTCCAAGGCTCAAGAGAAGGTAGGACTTGAGGTGTTGGCTTGGTGCTTCATTTGTAGCTTTTCTTCAAGGGTAGTACACTACTAACTCATTTTTATTCATGGTAATCATAAAATTAGATTGGTTGTTGCTTGGTTTGGTGTTTTGGTTGTTTAAGAGCTTGAGACCCCCATTAATGGCTAAATTCGAATTCAATGTTAAAATTGTATAAAAATGGTAGGAAACCAATTAAACTACCCTCCATAACTTGTAGGCTTGTTTTAGGGTGTTAACATGAAGATTTGGGGGTGTTTCGAGTGAATTACAAACTTCAAAAAATGAATTTTGGGTTTGAGTACCGATTCTAGTTGAACACGTATCGGTACCCCATGCAAAAACTGTTAAAACCAAGAAAATTTTGAAGGTTGTACCGGTACGCCTAAGAGCATATCGATGCCCCCTGTTCCATCAAATTCCAATAGCAAAAATAGGGATCGGTACGCTTGGGGCGTATCGGTACCCATCGAGTATTTGTACACAGCTCCGTGTACCGATACGAAGCTTTAGTTAATAAAAAATATATCGATACTCTTATGCGATCACTAGTACTCGCTGGACATTTTGTCTGGAAATTAAATTTTTAGTTTGGGGACCTAAAATTCAAGGACTAAGGCCCAATGGGCTTCTAATGTGGTAAAATGAATAGTATAACTGAGAAACCAAGATTTAAACCTCATATACGAGCATAATAAGTAATAACTTGGTAAAACCTCAGGTGACTTGATTGGAATAGTAACTATAGGGATCCTTGGTGGATCGTGTGATATTGCATGCCAAGTAAGGGCACTTGTTGGCTGAGTCGTCATTCTTTGGTGAGATGTGGATACCAAATGAGAGTGTTGCAACACTAAGAGGTAAGTTTGTGGATGTATGTTCCTGAGGTTGTGTGACATCGGGCCTTATCCGATGATACTCAATGAGAGATTTTGAGTATGGGTGTACGTTCCCGAGGCTGTGTGACACCGGGCCTCACTCTAAATGTACGTTCCCAAGGTTGTGTGACACCGGGCCTCACTCCAGGTTGTTGGTATGGTACATATGTTTTGTGTGAGATTATTTCATCATTTGTTTGCTATGTTGTAAAGTGATCATAAGTTCTATATTTTGTATGCATTCCATCTCATATTATTGCTGTTCTTAAGTGCATTTTAGGCCTATTTAGGTGCATACATGCATTGTTTACAATATTCTTTGCTTTGCCTTGTTTTTGTTGAATATCTTCGATTTGGTGAGAAACGGTATTGTTTTAGTTTAGTTTTAGTTATAAGTGCTAGAAGCTGTTAGGAGGAGGAGAAAGCTGAGGAGCTGATGCTGAGGCAGCAAGCCAAGGAGTTGTAATGAAGCAGTTCAAACACAGAAGAGATGTTGCCGAGTAGCTGTCGCCGCCAAATCTGCTGCTCAGGGCAGCAAGATGAGGAATTAGAAAATTGGAGTGCGATTGATAAAGCATAATTTGATGAGTCCAATGAGCTCATCTATGCAATTTATTGATGCCCGGAACAACGGAAAGAGTCACCAAAGGAGAAGATCAAGGCTATTTCGGCACAAGGCAACGACAAGAGGAGTCCAAATTCAAGTCAAAGAAGTCAGAATTAAAGGATGCATTCAATGCAAAAGCTACTTTATCATAAAGAATACTTCTACTCCAAGGAGGACTTAACCTAGGCCATGTCCTATATATACCCGACCTTACCTTGTATTTTGGCAATCAAGACATCTTGGCATAGCTTAGGTTTCTCTTGTGTTTTCTTGCCGCCACTATGTTCTAAATTTTCTAGGGTTTGGGTTGTGTTGTAAAGTAGTTGTGAGAACGGTTGTTTAGGTTCAAGTTTGTTTTTGCAATAAATTCAAGGTTTGCTTATTTCATGTTCTTCATTGTTTTCAATTAAGTTCGAAAGATCGATTGTGAGCAATCCATTTGTTTGGCATCGAGAGATTCAAACTCGTGAAAGAAGTAAGCACGATCTCATCAATATCATGTGTTGATCAATCCAGCCTAGACATAGGTTAGGGTTTAAGGCGGCTAAAAGAGGACGAACCAAAGGTTGTTTTTCATTGAAAGATTCACGTCGACGGGTATTATCTGCAACGGGCATCAACAACATTCTGACTTAGACATAAGAAGGATCTTCATTAAAGCGTTCTGCCGAACCTTGAAGGTCTGCCGAGTTTGCCACCGAGCCAACCGTCCGTTCCACTACTGAGGCAGCGAAAGTGTCGAAGCACTAATCTGCCATCTTCCGCCGAGGCAACAAAGTCTGGCAGCGCAATACAACTTATCCTATTCAACGCAGTTTCACACTACGGAGCATCATAACCTGACCCATTCTATCACTCTGATCTCTTCTACTATTTACTTGTGTTTATTTATTTTTCTCTTAAACAAACTAAAATTAACTTGTGCATTTATTTTCTGTGTAGAAATTGACATTCGAATTAGGTGTCCAATCCTCGTGGGAGACTATATCTTTTATACTATAACTTGACAAGAGTGTACACTTGCACTCATATTTAGAGAACACCTAAACGGTCTACAAGTTTTTGGCGCCGTTGCCGAGGATAGGCAACAGTAAATTCGTCTTTATTTTCTTGAACCCTTATTTTATTGCATGTAATTTCAGTTTTTTTATTATTCGAAAAAAAGAATATTCAGGTGCACATGCAATCTCTCCCGTCCTAAGCCAACCGCAAATAACCCCTATTTCAGTGGCTCAAAAGTCACATGGTTTCAGCCGTTTACCACCCTTCATCGTGTGTCCTCTGCCCAGCCATCCAACCCATGTCGTTCAACTATTCTTTTCGACGCCTCAGTCGACTGGATCCGACCACCATGACTATCTAATTCCTGATTATCTAAAAATTCTTCTGTGAACTATTTGATTCTTGGCTATTATTATTGATTTTACATTTGGTTACTTTCCATCACACAATGCAAATGTTTTAGTTTAATTTGTTTTATATTCTGAAAGTTAATGCTTCAAGATATTCATTTTGTAAGGCTTCAGGGTGTTAACTTTTGTGCTTTATGATGGATAACATCCTAGCGATTCATGTTTCAACTTATGTCATTTCTGCATCTATTCTTGCATTACTTCATGATCATTGTGACTTGGTTATTCCCTAGATGAAGAGCAAATTTATGTATATTCTTTTAGTTGTTTCATAACCTTGTTGATTCTCCTTAACTACAAGTTTTTGATGCAATACAGGCTTAGGAGAAAATATTGAAAATTTTTCAAAAATTAAAGGCTAAAATATTCAAAAATTAAATGCCATAATTTTGTGATTCATATGCCATAATTATTTGTATATTATCAAATATATATTTCGTGAATTGTAAGACATTACCTAAACAATATCCGATTTAAAAGATTCATTAATACAATATTTATCATATATTTATCCTTTTAATAACCTGACCAAATATTTATCCATTGGCCTACACTCTCGTTTTCCCATTTTTTATCATTGTTCAAGACAATTACACTCCAGTTTTTTCCATTTTTGGATAAGTAGTTATTGATAAATTTTCATGGGTAAACTACTGAATTTGTCACTTATGTTTAGTAAGTGTATACTTTTGGTCATTGATTCCAAAAATGAAAGTAATGACCGCTTACTTTTTCGTTGTGTAAACTTATGGTCACTCAAACGTTTCTTGTCGTTAAACGTTAACGGGAATCTAATCTGACAGGGGTAAAAAATATGATAAACTACTAAAATGGTCACTTACGTTTATTAAGTGTACATTTCTTGTCACCAATTTCAAAAAATGAACGTTATGGTCACTTATGTTTTCGTTTTGTAAACTTATTTTCACTCGAACTTTTCTTGTCGTTAAAAATTAACCTCATCTTAATGAGCCACGTATAACCATGTATCGGTCCGAAATCGTTGAGCAAAAACTCTTAAAGCCTCGAATCTCTTCTTCATGAGCCACATCTGCTGCCATAGTGCTCTACTCGCCTTTTCCGAGAAACGTCAGTCCCAAACAGACCTTTTTATCGTATTCATTTTCTTCGTTCAGTTGAATATACTCAACGAATGAAAGCTCTTGCGCCATCGTATAACCATGTATTTCAGTCACCATTCGCATCAATATTGGTATTGAATTAAAGCTCAACACCCACATTAATATTGGGTTGAATCAGGTGACGATTTAAGGAGTTGCATGTCGAATCATGGGTGATGGCCTAGTGGTAATGAGCCGAGGCATGCAATAAGTGTGTGTGCGAGATTGATCGGCAATGGGCATGACAATAATCGTTGGGTGCGATAGGGCTCTGGTAGTGCTCGATTTAGTGTCGTAGGTTGTGCATCGAGTTAGGCGGTTGTTATGGGGACTAACGAAGAAGTCAAGATTAACAAAGGGAATCCCAAAAGAAAAATTGCTTACTGGCCATGGGTTAGCTACGAGCACATTTGAGTGACTACGAATTAAGGGGAAGCTATATTTGATGAAAAAAGAGCAAAAAAATAGAAGTTATGACCTCTCAGCCATAGCGCCACATACACCAGTCCTCTCAGTCTCCCCCGATGAGCTCTAAAATATATTCCCAGGCCATTGTCCATGCGTCTGAGCCTTACCATACTCGAACCCCCAACACTCAAAACCCACACCAGACTACTCACCCTTAGCCAAAACCTAAATCCACTACAATGCACATGGTGACTAAAATACAGTGGTTATACGATGGCGCGAGAGCTTTGGTTCGTTTGGGTAGATTTAATCCAAAAAAGAAGATGAATACGATAAAAAAGATATGTTTGAGACCAATGTTTCTCAGAGAAGGCGACCGGAGCACTATGGCAACAAATGTGGCTCATGAAGAAGGGGTTAACTTTTAACGACAAGAAACATTCGAGTGACCATAAGTTTACATAACGAAAACATAAGTGAACATAATGTCCCTTTTTTTGAAATCAGTGACAAAAAAATATACACTTACTAAATGTAAGTGACCATTTCAATGTTTCCCCTATTCTTTATCACTTAAGATCAACTTTCCCTTAACGACAAAACATGTTCAAGTGACTATAAGTTTACACCACTAAAACGTAAGTGACCATAACGTTCATTTTTTGAAATCGGTGACCAAAAGTGTACATTTACTAAATATAAATGATCATTTTAGTAGTTTACCCATTTCTCATTTCCTTTCCTTTTTTAAACCAATAACACTTTTTAATTATTTAGTTAGAAGAATAACCCCTTGTCAGCATTACTTAGAAAAAGGCCTCCAAATCGCCACGTATGAATACCTCGCGTTCTGCAAAACGTGTTTAAAGACCCCGCTTTTTGCAGAAAGCGTGTAACACCTGGGTTTGGGGGTCGGGTGAAAATAATATTAAAATAATGTTCGGGTTTCCCTTCTCGTTTTAAAAAACTCATTTTATAGGTTGGATCAAACCTAAATTAAAATTAGAACCCAAAACTCCATGGATTTTGAAATTGGGGAAGATGACCATTTTCATTAATCGCAAATTGGTAAATAAGTGGTCTTTCAAATAAAACCCCTTTTCATTTAAAATTACCTTTTATCATCTTCTTCTCTCCTCACCCATTTTTGCTTCCAACGACAAAAATCCCTTCTCCCCTTAGTTTACTATTCCATCACATATCTTGCTCATTGTTGAAGATTTTTCAAAGGTAAACTCGTTTTTGACATGTTCTCGTCATTCTCTACAAGTTAGTACCTTTAGTTTTCATTATTGTTCATGATTTTGAAATTTGAAGTTTTGGAGTTTTTGATTAAAAATGCTATCTTTATTGTCTTTAACTTAATATTTTGATTTGTTAATGATATATGAGTTGTTTACTATCTATGAGGTCCAACATAGTAGATTTTTACATGGTTTTATGGAATTTCCCGAATTTGGGTTTTTGAGGGGTTTTTGGAAGGTTTTAGGTTGAGTTTTTGGGGTGTTTTATGTGGGAGAGTGTGGGCTGATGGTTAGACTATGTATGAGGGTTGTTTTTGAAGCCTTAGGGAGTAATTTAAGGGTTGAAAACAAAGGATTTGGACTAGGCTTCATGGCTGCTCGAGAATGAGGAATTTGAGAGTTGTTCTTAGCTTGGATCATGTGTTTATGTGCTTGAATTGTGTTTCGGGTTGCTACTTTGATTTGTTAACTGATTTGAGGTTGTTTTGATTGTGTTGGGATGATTAGAAGCAAGAAATTTAGTTGGCGAAGCTTCGGGGACAAATCGGGAGATTTTGGAGACTTGAGCTTGGTTTTCGGCCTTCTTTTGGGTAGCAACGGTGAGTAGAAATGTCAAACCTTGATTTGCTTTCGAAATGGAAATCTTGGGGGTTTGGGTGGGACCTAGAGGGTTCACCTAAACCCGAGTGTAAGTTACTACTCCTACATCTTTGTTATGTGTTGATGAATGGTTATATGATGTGGTCATGTGCATCTCGAGTTGTTTTACATCGTTGTTGTTGTGTAGTCGTGTAGAAGTCGAGCCTCACGTGATGGTTGTCTAAACTACAGTGATAAGTGGTCTCACCGGTAGTGACTAGTAGTAGAGTAAGGTGATGAGTGGTCCCATCGGAAAACTACTGGTCGAACGATGATGTGTGGTCCCACCGTGTGTATGTTGGTTGTGCATGTGCAAGCCATGTGTAGTCTTGTTGTGATAATCATTCGTGCATTCATTGATTTATTGTCAATTATGAAAAGTGTTTTGAAAACTGCATGTTTGTGAATTATAGAGCTTCTCTCACTAAGCTAGTTAGCTTACGCTCTCCTTTATTTCCAACATACAGATCGCTAGAGTTCGGGAGGCAAGTGGGCAAGGGAGGAGCTTGTGGAGTTCTCAAAGTAGCTCAAGTATGATTTACGTATTTGTAATATTGCCTAGACGATGGGGGTGTAGACTTGTAGGAGTTGGTGTCAAACTCCTTAATTTGATTTTGTTGATGTTTCTAGCATGTGGAGTTGTTGATGTTATGGTTGGATGTGTTATGCTTTTATGTCGTGGATTGAGAACCATGTTTATCTCGTTGCTTAATTGCCTTGTGCTTGGAAGTTTATATTTTGTTTCTATGAATGCTTTATGTATGGTTGTTTAAAGCATGAAACCTTATAAATGCTAAGTATGCCTCCTTTTGAGTAAATGCTTGAATCCTTTGAATGTATGGTCCTCGTTCGTTTCGAATGCCTCGTATGCTGAATCTTGGTTGTTAAATGTCGTATGTATGCTTGCTAGTGCCTAGGCGAGTCCTAATTTGCATCTAGAGTTGTGGTTTGGAGTCCTTAGCTGAAATTTTGAGTGTTGCAGTGTAGGGCGTATCGGTACGCCCCAAGGGCCGTACCGATACGATCCTACACTTTGGGGCTCAGTTTAAACCTAGCCTACCGATACTCGTGGGTGTATCGATACGGCAAAGCCTCTCTGGAAATCTGAGAATTTGATGAGATTTTGGCGTATCGGTACGGGTCTAGGGTGTATCGGTATAGTCTTGTATCGTTGACAGTGAGAAGTTGACTTGTAAGGGAGTATCGGTACGGTCAACCTGTGTACCGATACGGTCTCCCTACGTTGACTATGGGTTGTTGACTTGGTCAAGGCGTATCGATACCCTCTTCAAGAGTATCGATACGACCTGCTGAATAAAATAAATTGGACTCTTTTAAATTGTTTGCTTGGTTGTTCGCATCGCTTGTTGTCCTTCCGCTGTCGTGTCACGCATAGGATGTATGAATGCCTTTAGACAAGATTATAATTTAAAGAAATTTTCTAGGGTTGCTAACCGAAGTGGGGCCCTAGCGGGTTTCATTTCGGTTTTCCCCATGTAGCCCACTCGGACCGGTCAGTCGTCTAAACCGGGACGAGGGGGTTACAAAGCGAGTTACACCCAACGTGGAAGGACTTTTCAAATAACCCAATTTAATATTTAGAAAAAGGACCTCACGTTCTACATATAACGAGGTCCCGAGAAATTGAAGCGGTGGACTAATATCTCGTGGGATTTATTATACGAAACTCGCTTTCTGCAGAAAGCGATGTCGGTCTGACATGGCAGCAGTTTTGGCCGAAAAGACTTAAATAGTTGAAAAAAATTATAATTGATCTTAAAATATCCTAACTTTTAAATATTTTAAAAGATGATAATTAAAAACCCAAATTTAAAAAATCCTAATTTTTAGGAGATTCATTTATTTAATTTTAAAATATTTTAAAAGATCCTCCTTAAAAATTCATAATTGAATAAAATATATTTAAAAGAAGATGGTAAACATTAATTAATAGGAGATTCATTCGTCTTTTAATCAAAAAATATTATAATCGAATAAATAAAAAACAGAAAAAATAACAAAATTAAAAATATTGAAATATTATTTAAAATTGAGATGGTAATTAAATTATCTTCATAATATTATAAAAATGAATTATCTTCATAATAAAATTAAAATTTAAAAATCATGAATTATCTCCATAATATTATAAAAATGAATTATCTTAATTATTAAAAAAGAATTTAAAATTAAAATTTAAAAATCTCGGAAACCCGCTTTCTGCAAAAAGTGAGTTCTGAATGACATGGTAGATATTAAGTGAATTTATCAGACCAGACGTTACCTACTCAAAGAAAAAAATATAAATAAAAAAGATAATAGTTTAATTGATTGAATATGAAAAAATAGAAAAAAAATATTATATTCGAATAAAAATAAAACAGAAAATATCTAAATAAAAACATTGAAATTTTATTTAAATAAAAAACTGAATAATATTATAAATAATTGAGGTGAATTATCTTCATTTATTCATACTAATATAAAAAATAATTATTAGGGTAAAATAAAAAAATAAAAGTTAAATTTTGAAATTCCTTCACTTTCTGCACATAGCGAGTTCACTTCTGACATGTTAGAATTGTTTTGATTGAAAATCAACATCTTTTTAATGGACCTCACATTCTGCAGAAAGCGAGTTCCATTGAATAGTCGCTTTGTAAGGGGTGCAAGGACTACTATAAATAGGGGCCTCATTCTCCTAGTCTCACACATCTCTTCTTTTCTTCTTGTTGTATACTGTTTTTCTTAGCAAATATTAGATTAAAAGTTCGAATATTTGATATTATGGTGGGGTTACTCATACTAGATCAGAGACACATCTTCGACTTCTTTTGGACAAATGATTCAGTAAAATCTTACTTTTTATTTAGTTAATTAAATTTTTATCAATTGTTATTTATTTAATTAGGTATATTTTTATTATTTTTAAAATTTAATTTCAAGGGGTGAACGTGTGTTGACTTGTTATCTCAACCATATCACGAGGCCACCTCATTCGGATATTGTTCCGTATTTGGAAGAAGCTGATTTTGGCCACGTTATCACTATAATTGGCAGTACCAAGCTGTATCCTCTATCGATAAGCGTGTTGCTAGAAAGATGGATGCCAGAGACACACATTTCATCTTCCGTGTGGTAAGGCTACTATTACCCTGCCATATGTTATAACTGGTGTTGTCGGATATGATTGGTACCTCTTATGATGTGAATTCATCGAAATTCCTCCAAACAAGTTGAATGGTGTTCAAATTTTTATAACTTTTTTGGACAAAAATTTTACTGATTTACCCTAGAATGCTTCTGAAGAAATTAAAAAAGTTAATATAATTTTTATTTATGATTATTTATTTCGTTATTTATAATTTTAAAATTTTATTTTATTTTATTTAAACTTTTATCGGTAATTATTACTTTTAAAGTGATTTGCTCGTGCCCATATTTTATGAGTTATTGAGAGATCTTGATGCCAGACAAATCTCGCAATAAAGTGCATTTAATGTGGTTGCCTCATCAACACAATTTTGAGCAATCGAGAACTATGAGTTGGGGATCGGCAGTCTTGGCATATTTGTTTAGGGAGCTATGTAAAATCGTCGATCCGGAGAAACATACCATTAGAGGGTGTCATATGTGGTGCAGTCATGGGCTTGATTCCGAATGCCGTTTTTATGCCCGACTCTTAAACAACATGGTCCGACTCCATTCGATTTTCCACTACTTCGGAGGTAATGAAAAATAAACTAAGTTTATATTATATGTTTTTTTTTATAATATGACAATAATAATATTTTGTTGTATGAATGATAGGTGGAGTGGTCCATTATCTCACGTGGGACTACCAATAACTCAGCGAGATTTTAGACTGTTGATTGAGATGAGAGATGGGGTAGTATTTTTTATCGATTTTATTGAGATGATATGAGATTTTAGACAATGATCCTAATGTTAGTGCATGTATCCCAAATGAAATATTTCAGAGTTCGAATGTTTGGATGTTGAGGATCTTGTTGATACATTATGAAATAGTTGAGTGGTATCCTACCGATCGCGTGACGTGACAATTCAATTGTATCCAAGGGATTCTGCTACCACCTATAAATTTGGATGAATTGCATCGCTTATCGCGACAAGGGAAGACGGATGTTAATTGGGGGGATCATCATGTGGTGTGGATGAACCAGTGGAGGGCAAGATTTGGTAGGCGGCCCATTTGTGTACCCATTGTCGACCATAATGTTACATATGATTACATGCAGTGGTTTGAACAAAACGGAAAGCCACATATACTAACCCAAGAGAAGTGAGAACTTGAAATAAATGTACCTCCCTCAAACCGCACGTCGATGCAACATTCACCAACACAACGTGGTAGCAGAATAGGGAAACAAAGCCAGAGAAGAAGAACACACGCTCCAGCCTCGTCATCGAGAACAACACAGGCACCTGCACAGTCAACAGTAGAGCCTGAGACACCAATGCCACCACCTGTATGCACCCACTCAACTCATTCATCATTTCACCATATGGGGAGTCCATCATATCAGTATATGGGAGTCCGTCGGAAGGTTTTTTCAAGAACGTATTTTGTCCTTATACAACTTTTGTGGGCACATTGACTCTTCTTGTACTTGTACCAACATATTATCCTTTATTTCCTTCTGCATCTGTTCCACCATTATATATATTTCCACCATTGGAAACACACTTCAAATATGGTATTGTTGACCAAACGCCGCCGTAGAGCCTATTCTACACAGGTCCCAATGCCAGCGGTGGTACTCCAGATGTAGATAGCGATGATGATGATGGTGGTGGTGGTGGTGGTGATAAAGCTAGATTGATTCGAAGAAATCCGCGTAGAGCTCATCGTCCACCATAGTGTGGTACAGGTGGACATAGACATCATTAGGTGCTTTTATGTATTAATCATAACTATGTAATGTTTAACAATTTTTATATTAATGAAAAAAATATGATAATTGTTTGTTTGGTTCGATGCATAAATTCTTTTGACCCGTCGTATTTTATGGATTTTTTTAACAACGCATTAGTTTATTTCAATACTAATTTGTAAACTTAATAAAAAAAAGATTCATGAAGTTACGCTTAGTTTAAATGAATTGAAGAGGACTCTATTTCCGTGTCATCGTAGTTTGTAGACATGTCTGATGATTAGTTTAGTTCCTCAATTTTTTTTGCTCTTTCTCCTATCGTTTTCTATAATTACGTAGCAGAATTGCCTCTTCGTCTTGTGACAACGGAGTTACTTCTGCGTTTTTTGATGAAGATACTTCTTTAAAAAAATTTACAATCGACTCGATGTTCGTACCCTCAAAACGCGTGTAACTCCTAATCATCTTGTGAATGTCGCTTGCATTTGATAAGGTCATCATGTAATACGCTTCAGGGTCGGGCTCATCAAAGGGTATTTTCGCTTTCAACGAAAATATTTGTCGTGTTGTAGATTTTCTAAATTGCGTTGAAATCAAATCATATAACTCATCTTTCTTGATCTTGCCGTTGAAGGAAGTGTAGAAATAAGTTTCATAGTGGAACACCGTTGCAGAAAATCTTGTCATATTTTGATAAGGGTTGGAAAGTTTTTTTATTTAACTTTTCGTTGAATGTGCATACACAATGGACGTTTTTATAAATGAAGGAATATTGACTTTTTTTAAAAAAATTATATGAACCTTGCGCTCTGCAGAACGCAAGGCTTATTGACATGTCACATCAATGGCGTACGTTGATGCTAACACGCCAGGAATCTTTGCTGAACTCACTTTTTGTAGAACACAAAGTCCTTGCCACGTCAAGAATCTCTGCAGAACTCATTTTCTGCAGAATATGAGGTCCATGTCATGTCAGATTGGTTATCGAAAAATGTCTGACACGCCCTCAAAATAAAGAGTCCTCACATTTCGAAGGACGCAAAAGTATGCTATTGTACCCTTATATCAGATATAAGTGAAGGCAAGCAAACCATATCCATTGCTATCATTACAGTAGTTCATAGAAGGCACGAACAAGTGAAGTGTAGATCACCAACTTAATTTTCCAGACTTCACTTTCAGATAAGTGTTTTAATTGTAAGTTTATGCGTGACTTCTCGATTCTTATATAGTTTGAAGTCATTACAATTTAGATAATGTTTGTTCTTCTCTCTGGGTGATAATAGATATTCTCAAAATATGTCGAGAAGAGGAACTATTACTGCTTTGATATACTATGATGGCCATATGATCGATGATGCATCTCTCGACGTCGTCTTTTAGTCCTCAAATATTGTTACGATAACGTTGCCGAGGAAATTAACATATAAGGTGTTATTGAATGAAGTGAAGAACAATGTTCCACATGCTCGCAGAAAAAAGACTAGAACCATTGAAATATCGACTACCGACATCGTTAGAACCATTAACATACTCAATGTACCATGTTGCAGACAATTGTGATATGGAATTGATGGTGGCATCCCACTTCCAATATTCATTAGGAAAGCCCCTAGAGCTGTATGCAATGTTTGCTGCTGATGATGATGCTACTAGAGTCCAAAATTGGATACGAGAAGATTTTGACCTCAACCCTAATGTTCATAGTCTGACAGCCAATTTACGAAATGACTTCAACTTATTAAGTACACAGTACACACAACGACTTGTGTGCATCATCGTCAAGAATTCCAAGGCATTCTTGCGTATCTAGCTTCAACTTTGACTTGAATCTGCCACCAACCCAACATTCAACATACAATCCATACATTATGGGTGTGGCTGCATCATCATCTCAAAACGACATGAGGTCGCCAGACCATGAAACATTTACCTCATTCGATGATTTCTCATTTAGACGATATTCAATGTCCCTAGTGTTGATTACATGTCACCATTTATGGGTAGACATTCTTGTGCTGGTGTTGTCGACCTTGATTTGGGTAATACGGTTCGTGAGTGATCTCGTAAGTCGTCTCGTGATCAATGCGCAACTACTACACTTGTTACCATAGCATTCAGTGACCTAGAACTATTCTAATTTGAAGGGGATCATTCTAACAAAAAACTAGTAAGGAAGACCAACCCTTGTAGTGACGAGATAGGCCCCTTCTATGAAGAACCAGAAGACCTTAACATGCTAGAAAAACCAGAGGATAATGTCCAAGGCAACGAAGAATACGTCGCACCTATCAATGTTCCACATGCTGCTGCTCATATTTCTTATTACCATTCACCATCCCACTTCACAACGATTGATATAGAAGCTTTCAACGCTTTTGAATTTTCACAATTCCCAAATATTAAGCAATACAACCAACATGATGATGGTGAAATCTATATTAGAATGGTATTCAAGACAAAAGAACTCATCGTGGCTACCATTAAGAACTACAATATACGTTGCTCAATTACGTCAACCGTGGAAAAAATTACAGCGAACAAGTACATTATTGAATGTGTCCACAAGAACCATAGATGTAATTAGAGGGTTTGTGTATCATGATTGAAGAAGATGAACAACCTATGGAAGATCAGAAAATCCGTCCAACCTAATACATGCACCGTCAACAACCGCAGTCAAGATCATCATACCTTGGATGTGCATGTGTGTAGAGTGTCCACGAGTTCTATATTTTGTACACATTACTGCCCTTATTATTGTTGTTCTTAAGCTCATTTAGGCATATTTAGGTGCATTGCATGCATAATAACAATATTTGCTTTTTCACCATGCTTTTATTGAATATTTCATGTTTGGTTAATAAAAGATATTGTTTTAGGTTAGTTTTTATTTTTAGGTGTTGTAGATGGTAGATGTGGAGAGGACCGGAGAGGATAGGAAAGCTAGGAGCAAAAAGGAGTTGTACTAAAGCAGTTCCAAGTGCCGCCAAGGACGTCGCCGTAGGAGCGCTGCCGCCGAGTGCCGCCCATGCAGAAGTTAAACCGACTTAGTCAAGATGGGTTGTGATTGAAAGAGGACAATTCCCTGAGTCCAATGAGCCCAATCTTGCAATTTTCTGAAGCATGTAGTGGCTTGTAGAACTGATCCAAGTCTAATAAGTAGGAGTACTTATCCTTACTTGCGGGAGAAGGCAACGTCCGAAGAGTCCACATTCAAGTAAAAAAGGAGTCAACATTTAATATAAAGCTACTTTTAGGACTTCTACTTCAAAGAGGACTAAAACTTAGGCCATGAGCCCTATATATACCTAATGTATGCGAGGGTATAGGGGCATGCTTATGCTTAGATGCACAGATGATGGGATATAGCAGAGAGGTAGATAGATAGACTAAAAAGGTGTTGAAGGTCGCGACCCAAATCTATTTGGGTTTAGGTTTTTGTATATAAAGTAGTTGTGAGAAACGGTTGTGATAGTTTAAGTGTGTTTTCAATAAAATATTCTCAAGTTTGCTTAATTCATGTTCTTCAATTCTTTAATTAGTTCCAAAAGTCCAGTTGAGGAAATCCATTTGTCGGGCACGAGAGTGTAAGACTCACGAAAGGATTAAGTATGGTCTCATCATGTCGAGGTGTTGACTAATTCAGCTTAGATATAAGTTCAAATTTAAGTGGCTAAAAGGAGTAACCAATCATCGATTGCCTATGTTAGGTTTACGATGAGATTGCTAGGTATTGCCTACATCATGTGGTGACAGAATTCTTGCCTAGACATAGGAAGGATCACTTTAGAATTGCTCTGCCGAACTTGGAGTATCTACCAGACTTGCCGCTAGGACATATTTCCATTCCACCCGCCGAAACAGCGAAAGTTGCGAGCGTAGAGACCCGATGCGGCCGCCTGACAGGGTCATAGCTGCCGTCTGCCATTACCCGCCGAGGTAGCAGATCGTGGCAGCTTAAAATACACTTAGGCTTTACAATACAATTTGCACTCTACTGAGCTACAATTACCTTACCCGATCTATCGACCTTATCTCTCCCTATCATCTATATCCTCACTATCTTATTTTATTTGTGTTTTTATTTTTCCACATTTTGAAATTTAATTGTGCAGGAAAACATTCATAGGAGTCGTTCCAAATCCCTGTGGGAGACAATATCTTTTATACTATAACTTGACAAGAGTGTGCACTTGCGCTCATCAGTAGAGAACACCTAAAACACACTACAATGTGCTTTGTGTTGCCTTCATTCCACTGGTCAAAGCAAATCCACGTATAACAGTTGCGACTTGTATGGCAGCAATTACATCTCAATACGACTACACAGTTGATTACCATAAAGCATGGTATGCAAGGTATCGGGCCCTACAAAAATTGTATAGCCAATGGGAGGAATTGTACAAAGAATTGGGGCCATGGCTAAAAATGATGCAGAAACAAATACTGGGAACGATTGTGAAACTGGAAACTGTACTAGCGTATGAAAATGATCGTGTTGTACAAGGTGTATGCCAATTCTAGTGGCTATTTTGGACATTTCCACAGTGCGTTAATGCATTCCGCTAGTGCAAGCCAATGGTTCAGATCGAAGACACTTGGTTGTACGACAGATACACACAAATACTATTATTGGCGGTTGCACGGGATGACAATAGAAAAACTATTCCCATTGCCTTCACAATAGTCGAAAAGGATGATACCGACTCTTGAGAATTTTTCTTTAAGAACTTACGAATACATGTTCTATCTCGTGTTATGCGTGATAGAGATGATGAGATATGTGTTATTTCTGACAGAGGCGCATCGATCAAATACACAATCGAGCGTATGGGCCGGTCTTGGAAACCTCTCTATAATTATCACTGATACTGTTTACGCCACATTGCTGCAAATTATTTGCAAAGGTACAAGAGTGAAGATGAATGTCTAATGGTGCTTTAAATGGGTACGTCTTTCACCCCTTTGGGTTTAAGATATCTTTGTATTTATTATTCATCATTAACTATTCCATTTTTTGGATATGCCACACGCATTTCGTACATGACATTGAGGAGCTGCTTGAACAAGTGAGAATCATGAATTTAAAAGGCTATAACTACCTTGCTAATATATCAAGAGAGAAATGGTTTCGATCATTTGATGGGGGTAAACAATATGGTCACATGACAATAAACTTGGCTGAGGCGATCAATTCATCACTAAAGGGAGTGCGACATTTGCCTATCATTTTCATTGTCAAAGTATTATATTATCGGTTGGCTACCCTTTTTACAACCTTAGGAAAATAAATAGTTGACTGGGTGGCAGGTGGCCACAGAGTCCACCTATACCTCCTCACAAAATTTCAAACATTTGTGCAGTATTCAAATGCGATGAATTCAACTTGCTTCTCTCGTGAACAAAATTTATTTTGTGTTTCAGAATATTCGAGGCCGTTGGAAGGCAAACAACACAACGCCTACGTGGTTGATCTACGACAAAGAACCTGCCAATGCGGAGTCTTCTAAACATTCAAATACCTATGTGCGCACGCCATTGTTGCTTGTTCTTCTGTAGGGATTCACTACATAACATTCATTGATCCGGTATACTTACTTGAAACCTTATACAAGGTTTATCAGTATGATTTTCCCCCATTGGAAATGAATGTGATCCAGATGTACTTGATGATGAACCTACAATATGACAAGATCTCGCACTATGATGCGAAAAAGGGTCGTCCATGATCAACACAGATTTATTGTGCCGAGGATTTGGTCGAACATCAAGAAAGAACAGAACAACTGAAACTATGCACTAGATGTAGAAATATCGGACACACCAAGAAAAATGTCCTAATCGGTAAGACCCTCACATCGATTAATTGTACTACTACTTTTCTAATTAACAAAATCCCTTCGTTAAGTTTCAATTTCTTTTGGTTTGGAACCATTTTCGACGCGATTTTAACCCATTTATAATGCTTCGTATGTGCCAATATCAGTCTCAACTGATAGATAAGTTCTAATACTACGCCTCTAAGCTTAAAATTACGCCAATTTTCTGATTAGCATCCCAGAAAACCACTCGAACATGCATATCAAGCCATTCTTGCTTGTTCTTCATGCACAAAACCAAGCTTTGGAACCATTTTCAACGTGATTTTTACCTCGTTCATAATGCTTCATATGTGTCAATATCAGTCTCAACAAAAAGATAAGTTCCAATACTAAGCCTCTAAGCTTAAAAATTACGCCAATTTTGCGATTAGCTTCCCGGAAAACCCCCTCGAACATGCATATCAAGCTATTTTAGCTTGTTCTTCATGCACAAAACCAAGCTTTGGAACCATTTTCAACACGATTTTTACCTCGTTTATAATTCCTCGTATGTGCCAATATTAGCATCAACATAAAGATAAGTTCCAATACTATGCCTCCAAGCTTACAAATTTTAAATTGAGTCATCTTAAAATTTTTTCCACGTCGGACGAACCTCACATCCTGCAGAAAGCGAGGTCTATAAACGCATTTTGTAGAACGCGAGGTATTCCTACGTGAGCGATTTGAGGGTTTTTCTAAATAATCATGGCAGGGGGTCGTTCTTCTAATTAAATAATTAAAAACAATTATTGATTTAAAAATGCCCTTAAATACCGTATTTTGAGGCAATTTTAGAGCAATAATCCTTTTTTAAATATTATTTGGGAAAATGGCTCCCAAAAAATATTATTTGGCAAAATGACCCCCAAACTTGCCATGTCGGTGGACCTCGCATTGTGTAGGACGCGAGGTCAGATATCGCGTTCTACACAACGCGATTTTCGTCTACGTGGCCTTGTTGTTTATGTTAACGGTTTTACAGTACCTCGCGTTCTGTACGAGAATTTGAAAGGGCGGCTGAATATATCGCACAGACCTCACGTTCTGCAGGACACTAGTTCTGTGCAAATCTGGCCTGAAGAACAAGGGAAAACAAGTGTGGGTAGGCCTGTTCGAGCCCAATTTCGAGCGTGTCAATCGTATATTTTTAGCGATCATCGAGTTTGGGGTTGTAGTACTGGAAATTGTCTATCGTATGATACCAACATGGTTAATTTCCGTCCATTATACAATGGTTTAAAATGGATTCGAAAACCCTATGCTATCATCTTTTTTTGAATGAAGTTGCATTTCAACAAATGTCGATAGGCATGTTCGAGCAGAATTTCATACGTAGAAATTTTAAATTTTTAGGTAACATCGAGTTTGGGGTTGTAGTACTGGAAATTGTCTATCGTATGACACTAACACGGTCAATTTTCGTCCATTCTACACCGACTTAAAGTTGCTTCAAAAACACTATCATAACATATTTTTTTGAATGATTGAAAGTATAAGATGGCGTACTGTATAAATCGAAGTAGACTGACTTTATTGATTCGATTATCATGGGCGAACTCGCATATACAAATTAAAAATAATTAATTAAGACGAGGGGCTGAGCGATTAGGACACTTAGGAGCTGTGTGTCCAGGATTTTTACATACAGTACAATGCTTCCTTTGTCTGGTTTTTTCTCGATGTTCGACCATATCCTCGGCACAGTATATTCTTGTAGAACGTGGATGTCCTTTGGCTCGTAGTAGTGCTGGATCTGGGCGTATGATCGGTTCAGTGTCCACAGCATTCGGATCAACCTCATTTCCGATTGGAGGAAACTCTTTTTCGTAAACCTTAAACACTGTTTCGAGTAAGTATACCGGATCAACCAGATGCATGTATTGTATCCGTTGGTTAGTGCAAGTAGCAATGGCGTGTGCGCACGGGTATTTGAATGTTTGGAAAATTCCGCACTCGCAGGTTCTTTCCCTCAGATTTACCACGTACGCGTTGTGCTGAATGCCTTCCAACTGCCTGGAAAATTATGCAACACGAAACATGTGTCCTTCTCGCGGGAAGAGAGTTGCATTCATCTGTCTTGATTGGCCCAATTGAGTAGGTAGTTTTGTATGGAAATCCGGATAGACTTTGTGTCCACCTGCCATGTACTCAGTTGCTTGCCTTCCCAAGGTTGCAAAAAGGGTAGCCAAACGATAATAGGTCGCTTTGACAATGGAAGTGATAGGCAACTACCGCACTCCCTTCAGTGATGAGTTCACTGCCTCAACCAAGTTCGTTGTCATGTGACCATAACGTTTACCCTCGTCATACGATCGAAGCCATTTTTCCTTTGGGATTTTTTCAAGGTATTCTGCACCACGTTTGTTTCTCGCTCTCAGTTCCTCGAGCAGGTCAGCCACCTCTTGTTTGTAGTGCGAGTTGCCTACAAGATGACAGTTGAATAGTTATGGGTGAAAAACACATACAAAAAGGTCGTAAATGAAAGCGAGTAATAAATAATATAGTAAATGAAAATGACATAAAGGACGTACCCATATCGAGCACCATTTGAAGTTTATCACGGTTCTTGTATTGCAGCAGGTAGTTTGCGGCTATGTGTCGCAAGAAAAAACGGTGGTGAATGTATGGAGGCTTCCAATAGTCACCCAAATTTTCTATCGCCCACAACAGCGCTGTGCCTCTGTCAGAAATAACACATACCCCTTCATCCCTTCTTCGTATTACAGGATCAAGGACATATTTTCGTAGGTTCCGAAGGAAGAACTTCCAAGACTCCAAATCCTCCTTCGGGACGATTGCAAATGCAACAGGAACGCATTTGCGATTGTCGTCCTGTGCTATAGCTAGAAGTAGGGTCTGTGTATATCTTCTGTACAACCCTGTGACGTTGATTTGGACCATTGGTTTGTAGTGCTTGAATGCGTTGATGCACTGGGGGAAAGTCCAAAATAACCGGTGGAATTGAGAAACACCTCGGACGATACGATCATTTTCGTATGCCTGAACCGTATCAAGTTTGACAACCATTCTGGGGATGTGTTTCTGCAGGAGATTAAGCCACAGGCGCAACTCTTTGTAAGATTCCTCCCATCGGCCATACATTTCCTCTTTGGCCCGCTTCCTTGCATACCATGCTTTGGAATATTGAAGGCGGTAGCCGATGACAGCTTGAGCTGCAGCCTGACATATGGGGACCGACACAGTGGGATTTCTTTTCACCAGTGTCGAAAAGATGTCCGCGAGGTACTTTGCATCCAGGTTCTTGTGATCCTGGTTGAGGCTAGGAACGGTGCATGTATGGGGCCCCTCAAGTTTTATTATTGTCCAACGGTCGCCTGCCCTCTTCAACTGTGATATACGGATTTTCCATTTACAGCCTTGATTTTTTTGGACGCAATAAGCCTTGTAGTATCTGGATTGGGTTTTATCCACTGTCGTCTCAACATTATGACGAAGGTTGTACTGCTTAACTGCCGCCACTACAATTTCCTTTTTCAAGAACGTCATACCAATTCTCAGTTCACCATTAGAACGGTTGACTCGGCCATCTATTGTGTTGTCATGCGGAAAATCAGGGACGTCCATTGCATCCATATCAACCGTTGTGAAGTGGGATGGTGGCTGGAACATAGAAATTGGTGTTGCGTCTACAGAAAAGTTGGTGGCAGTCGGTTATTCGTCGAAATCTGGTGGTGGAACGATAGTGTCTTCCGGTAGAACTATCAAGTCTTCTAGTTCATCATAGAATGGCCCCAGCTCGTCTCCGTCGGGCCCAGGTTCTCTAATCGGTTCTTCGTCAGAAGCATCCTCCGGGAGCTAGAGTAGTAGAGCTTCGTCGATCACTACCCTTGGAGGCGAGGATGGGGGCCGATGAGCGGAAGACCTTTCACGAGATCGCTCACGAACCGTATTTTCAAGACCAAAATCAAGATCACCATAAGAAGAATGTCCCCCCATAGATGGTTGAACGTACTCCGTACTAGGGACATACGTTGAGTGTCGTCCATATGAGGAATCATGGTCGTGCATAGCGTAAGAAGACGATGATCCCTCACCTCCAAAAGAAGAATGTCTCCCCATAGATGGTTGACCGTAGTCGGTGCCAGGGACATACATTGAGTGTCGACCATATGATGCTTTATGGTCGTGCGAAACGTAAGGAGCCGACGTTCCCCCCCTAAACTATAAGGATTGTATGGATTCTATGGATTGTACGATGCATTTGTTGGTGCATCGAATTCATCGTTTGGGGGTTGGTTCAGGTCGAACCCGATACTAGCTACGCACGATTGCCTTGGAGGAGCAGATGATGATGCACCAAACTCGTTGTCTTGGCACAGTAGTTTAAAATCACGTCGTAGACTTGCGGTCGGGATATCAACGTTGGCATTCTGATCGAAGTCGAAAGTCGCCCGGCCCCAGCTTGGTATTTGGATAACTGGATTAGACTCGGAGAACGATGCATACAGCTCGAGGGGCCCCCAATTTAATAGTCGAAGTGGGTTTCCAGCATCATGTCCACATCAGCATTTTCCGCAATTTGGCATACAGAGTACCTTAAAGAGGCTATAGATGTTGGCACCCGATACTTCACGTCGGACAAACGGTGGTTATCAAAATGAGGGACATTTGCCTCAAGTTCCTTTACCAACTTCTTGAACGATAATCTCCTCGGAAGCTTTAGCGTTACCGGATCTTCATAGTGAAAAACGATGCCGAGTTCAGTACCCTCGAATATCTGCCCATCGTAGTAAACTAGAGTAGTAACGCCTCGTCTGGCCATTTGAATATTTTGTGAAAGACTTCTGAATTTTTGATACTTGAAAAATTTTAGGAATTGTTTTGGCAATTGAAACATATATTTACGTTTTATGGTTCTGCTTCATATATAGGCAAAATTATTGCCACTTGAAATCCCGGAGAATCTGGTTGTGTAAGGCAAATAATGGTTCCGAGAGGTAACTTTGCTTGTCCATTTCCTAAAACCGATAAGCAGGCAAATAATGGACAAGTCAGGAATAATGGTGCCCGGGTGGCAGTCCCCTAACTTTGGACAAGTAAGGGATAAAGTTACCCGGGAGGCAGGTTTAACGAACATCGCGTTCTACACAACGTGATAAGTACTACCTTGCGTTCTACACAACGCAAGGTCTTATAAATATCGCGTTCTGTAGAACGCGAGGTCGCTTTAATTGCTTTGTCGCAGATATTCCGTCAGAAGTTATAATAACCGTACTGTGTACTCATTATCTGTTTGTGTAATTGAGAACATGTTTGAATAATTGAGACAATTGTAGTCTGGTAATGTAATTGAATACTACAAGTGCTGCACAACGTGAGGTCCCTTTATATATATTGAGACATAGATTACGTCAGAATTAATAAAACTCGTACTATGAACTCGACCCTTCTGAACATTAATAAAGGATGAACATTAATAAAGGATGAAATAAGACGCCATATAACATAATTGGAAGATAATTTCATAAGTTTATGGTTAATCCGAATCATCGTAGTCAGTGGACACGTCTGAACTTAGGTTTAGTTCTTCAATCAGCTGTTGTTTTCTTTGTCTACGCCTGTACATAAAAAGCTGCAGCTCGTTCGCAGCCGTATCAACATCCGGTGAAGACGGTGCGTGTTTAGTGTTCAGAGCAGGTTGTACGGGTGCAGACGTACTACCTTCGTCGGCGTTGACCTCATCAAACTTAACATTTAAATCGACGTCTCTAGCTCTGACGGAATTGAGCCGGTCATACATGTTACGAACGTCTGTTTCGTTCGTAAGCTTCATAACGTAGTGCGTTTCGTTTGCTGACGGTGTTGGGATTCAACATTCTAACGAAGAAATTTGTTTGTCGGTGTGTTTACTAACCTTGATTGTTGTCAACTGTATTAAATCTTTCAGTGACATTTTGCCGGTGATTGTTGACTCAAAATAAGTATCGAGAAAATAAAATGTTGCCTGAAATTTTGCCATAAGGGGAGCAAAGATTGGGTGTTTAGAGAGAATTTGGAATGAGTAAATGATGGTGGAATTCGTGGGTATTTATAGTAAAGGAAAAACACCACATAAGTAAATTTAAGTCGAATCAAAACTTTATTTCGTATTTCATCTAACAAAACTTTCAACTTTCAACAAGTATTCGTTAATTACAACTTCAAAATGATTGAACTGTATTAAAGCATGAACGAAGAGCAAATACAAAAAAATTGCAACTTCAAAATTCCAGCATATGCAGGAAATCATGAAAAACTTATACTGGTTACGAAAATCCATCCGCATGCAAATATATAGATCAAACTCGCGAGCTGATCTCAACAGAATCAAAGTGAACTCGCGTTCTGTAAAACGCGAGGTTCTTCAGATCTCGCGTTCTATGAAACGCGAGGTCCCTTTTCTCAGAGTTAATAATAGTCCTACTGTATACACGTGTTATGTTTGAATAATTGAAAACATGTTTGAATGTTTCAGACATTTGGAGATGTCCGATATTTATATTAAATGATGGGTATTTATAGTAAAGAAAAAACACAACATAAGTAAATTTAACTCGAATGAAAACTTTAATTCGCATTTCATTTAACAAAACTTTCAACATGTATTCTTTAATAAGTAAATTGAGACAACTTGATAAAATATCTACAAAAGTCGAAACACTATATGCAAAATAGTCCGGTGGGCAAATGTGATTGGAGGTCTGCTTAGAAAAGAAAGCAAAGGTATGGTATTTCTAATCACTTCTTGAACTCCAGACTTTTTGCAAATTGTGCGGGCAAGCTGCGAATTTCATAGAAGAGTCCCCAAGAAGTGACTCGAAAGTTTTACTGGAAACTCTCAAGGCACTATTTGGCGGTAAATGGCAACTGTCCACAAGCTCCCAAATATTGCGATATGTCGGTGGGCAAATGTGATCGGAGGTCCCGAGTGAAAGAAGCAGAGCGCGATAATCAGATTTCTTTTGAAATGGTAGCAGCTTTGATCCACATTAGCAAATGTAATCGGCACCGACCGCATTTGCAAAATAGGGCTACATATGCAACATGGTCGATCTGATTCCGCCCTCACTTCTAAAAGTCGTTTCGTTTCAAAACTGTACCCGAGGATCCTCTCAACGGCGGCTACAGAAGCTTCCATTGAAGGGGATGCAGCCGCCCACAACCTCCCAAGTATTGCGATATGTCGGTAAATATTATTCAATGAACCTCGCGGCACACAAATCTTTAAGTGAACTCCAACTATCATAAATGAACAATATTTCGGACAAACAAATTTCAACTGCAAAAAACACAGCATGACACGAACTCATATTCAACTGAGAAAAACTTCACTGGTTACGAAAATTCATCGCGGTGCATATATATATACCAACATCTAAATGACCTCGCGTTGTACAGAACGCGAGATTGCCACGTTAGATTCACCTCCCTCTATAAATAGCAAACTCTTGGGGAGGCAAGGAGCACCCACAGAAATCATGTCTAAATATTCACGTAAGCAGTTTTCGATTGTAGCTACTAATGGCAACATAACGCGTATTTGAGAAGTTTTTTTCAAACTAATTTCCCAAATATTGCGCTATGTCGTTATTTGTAGTTACTAATGACAACATATTGTGTATTATTATTATTATATATATTTAAATACTTTTATTATTATTATTATTATTATTATTATTATTATTATTATTATTATTATTATTATTATTATTATTATATATTTACTATTATTAATAATAATAATTTTATTCTGTTTTTTATTATTGTTATTGTTATTGTTATTGTTATTGTTATTGTTATTGTTATTGTTATTGTTATTGTTATTGTTATTGTTATTGTTATTGTTATTGTTATTATTATTATTATTATTATTATTATTATTATTATTAAGATTATTAAATTACTTTCTCGCTTGAGAAGTCTTCCTTTAAAAAACACCACGACCTCGCGTCTTGTAGAACGCGAGGTCTTTAGAAACTCGTGTTCTATAGGACGCGAGGTCACTTCTGACCGTTCAGTTCACGCGTCTATTCCATGACGTGCCTTTTCAATGAACCTCGCGTTCTATAGGACGCGAGGTATATGGATATCGCGTTCTACAAAACGCGAAGTTCATTAACATCGCATCCCAAAAGGCGCGAGGTCTTCTATAAATTGGAGGCCCTGCCCCCAATATCAACCACAGAACGCGAGTTCTTCAGCTTTTTTACAACAAATTATCTGCAACTTTTATATTTCGTTCGATATAATGGAGCCCTTAATACGCAACGAGGCGACTCACTGCAATCAATATTGGAGAAGAGATCGAGCGGTATTACTTTTCCCTATTAATTTCTAAAATTTTTTATTTAATTAAATTTTTTATTTTACTAACTATTTTATTTTATTTTTTTGAAGGAATACGAACGTAATTTACAATGTTACCTTAATCGTATCAACACCCCACCCGTTGATGCTGTTATGGAGTGGATTCAACGCGCCTGTTTTGGCTACATAGCACGATATATAGGGGGTGAAGGTAAAACCATCGTTGATCAACGCGCTGATAGAACGGTGGAGGCCCGAGACGCACACGTTTCATCTTCCAATTGGCGAGGCAACAATCACGCTGGAGGATGTTGCCTACATTCTGGGGTTGCCCACAGACGGCAGCGTTATTACTGGTGTAGCGTTGGTTGATTGGCCAACTCTATTTGCTGAACAAATGGGCGTGATGCCCCTGAGGAAGTGTGAGACGGTGGAAAAATCGACCTATCATATTTGGAGGCTCACTTTGGAACCCCTCCCCTCGATGCGGATGAAGTTACACTTCAGGTATTTTTTCTATTTAAAAATTAGGATGCCATTATTAAATATTTAGTATGCTTTTATTAAATTTATGATGAAATTAAAAATATTTATTTGAACATTACGATGGTTTCTGAAATTTTTAGGATGACTTCATTAAATATTTAGGATCCTTTTAATAAATTTAGGATGCAATTACAAATATTTAGTTGAAAATTAGGATGCTTTTATTAAATATTTAATATGCCTTTATTAAATATTTAGGATGCCTTCATTAAATATTTAGGATGAAGTTACAAATATTTATTTGCAAATTAGGATGCCTTTACTAATTTTTTTGATGCCTTTATTAAATTTAGGATGAAGTTACAATTTTTTAATTAGGATGTCTTTATTAAATCTTTATTTTCACAACGGTGTGCACGTGCTCACATCTTGCGCATTATTGGCGGGATATTAATGCTAGACAAATCCCGCACAAAGGTGCACGTGATGTGGCTTCGTCATCTTACAGATTTAAATGAGTCTGGAAGAAAATCTTGGGGATCAGCTGTCTTGGCGTTTCTTTACAGAGAGCTCTGCAGAAACGTTGACGCCTCAAGATCATCGATGGGAGGATGTT
The DNA here is from genome assembly GCA_958450335.1 of Hibiscus tridactylites. Classification (NCBI taxonomy): domain Eukaryota; kingdom Viridiplantae; phylum Streptophyta; class Magnoliopsida; order Malvales; family Malvaceae; genus Hibiscus; species Hibiscus tridactylites. The sequence goes on along the minus strand of OY288265.1, from coordinate 33,644,330 downwards.
GTTTACTTCTTCAGGCTTGGGTTTGATTTCGGATGCCTTTTTTGAGACCACAGCTTAGACAGCCCACCGCTATGTTATTTCCGCTTCTACGGAGGTACTACGTAATCTACTATATTTTTTTATTTAATGAATTTTTTTCATTATTTATAGGTTCACCGGCACACTGACCCACACCGGCCTGCCGAACTCCCAACAAGAATTCAAGCATGCTTTCGATGGCTTGACGGAGGAAGAGGTAATTCGAAAATTAATTTTAATTTTTTCATACTATTTTTTCCAATAATATTTCATATAAATAACCGTTACAAACGTTTTCATTTTTTTTAGTTCGTGTGGAGGCCCTACGATTCAGAGGAGATTCGACAGATTACTTCACCGGATATTCTGCGTGACCAACATCTCTGGATTTCCGTCGTGCCGCTGCTCAACTACGAAATTTGCGTGTGGCATGCTACCGATAGAGTTCTCTGACAGTTCGGGTTCTTCCAAAATGTTCCAGCCGCTCCGCAGAATATGAACCGCTTCCACAATCTTACGCGCCAGGGGAAGACGGAGGTGGACTGGTCCGAGTACCATGCTCTCTGGATAGTGATTTGGGCTAATCGATTGGCCTAACGCACACCATTTCTCCAACAAATTATGAAAGGGGCTGATTCGGTCGCTTTCAATTACGACCAGTGGTATAGGCTCAATGGGGTGCCGCATATCCTTACTCAGGCCGAGCGCGCTGCAGGGCTTCCCCAGCAACCCCAAAACCGCCCACGCGACAGCCGTCGAGCGACCCAGAGCCAGAGGCAGAGGCAGTCGACGCAGTGCGGTCCGAGACCACGACATGACACTACAGGGGCATCATCTTCTGGCGGAGCATTTCATACTTATAGCGGTCCATCGAGTTTCCAGCAGACGATGCCTCCACCCCAGTTCGGCTCCTCCGATGCCTATCGTCCCCATACGCCCATGACTGACCTTCAACTTATCGATTATCCACAGTTGTCATCTCAGTATGACTTTTCGCATTGTGGAGAGTACGCCGATGGGTAGCTTGTTTTACTCCCGCCTGGGCCCAGCACAGATCCGCATATCGCACACGATGGTCAGGATGATGGGGACCAGGGACCACCACACGATGAACGGAGGTATCCGGCTCGTGAACGTCATCCACCCGATTGCAGAACGGGTGGACATAGGCATTTTTAGTCTTTTCTTTTACTGATTTGTACTTATGTTTTTAATATTTATATTCCACACATTTGATTTTTATAATGCCGTATTATAATTTTGTTTACCTATTACAATTAAACTTTAAAATGTTTATTTAATTTCAGTTTTGAATAAATTTTATGGGATTACTAAACCGAAAATCGACATTTGTTGAAATGTAAATTCATTCAAAAAAAGATGATAGCATAAGGTTTTCGAATCCATTTTAAACCATTGTAGAATGGACGGAAATTAACCATGTTGATATCATACGATAGACAATTTCCAGTACTACAACCCCAAACTCGATGATCGCTAAAAATATACGATTTACACGCTCGAAATTGGGCTCGAACAGGCCTACCCACACTTGTTTTCCCTTGTTCTTCAGGCCAGATTTGCACAGAACTCGCGTCCTGCAAAACGCGAGGTCTGTGCGATATATTCAGCCGCCCTTTCAAATTCTCGTGTACCTCGCGTTCTGTAGAACGCGAGGTATTGTAAAACCGTTAACACAAACAACAAGGCCACGTAGACGGAAATCGCGTTGCGCAGAACGAGATATCCGACCTCGCTTCCTACACAACGCGAGGTCCACCCACGTGGCAAATTTGAGAGTCATTTTACTAAATAATATTTTTTGGGAGCCATTTTCCCAAATAATATTTAAAAAGGATTATTGCTCTAAAATTGCCGTATTTTGAGTTGTATCTAAAAAAAAGCATATTGCATTCCGTGTCTTTGGAGTGTGACGCGAGTAACCGAGTAGATTGAAAAGGAGGGCAAGTATGCTGAGAGCCCAAAGTAACATTATTTTATTTCCAGAAACGGTACGGGTATGGGTATGGGTACGGGTACGGGCTGAAAAGAAGCAATCTCTCACATTGATTCATTTCAATTCATCCCCAAAGTAACATTATTTTATTTCCACGCACAGAATGAAACTAAGTGACGGTCCCAGCGAGAGGAATTGGGAAGCCGAAGAAGCTGCTGCGATTGTGAACTCATTCTTCCGTCATGGGCAACTGTGGCACTAGAGAGGAATCTGATGCAGTTGTTACTCATGCTCAAGGTTAGGTTTTAATTTCTTTTTCCCCATCTCCCCAGCCCTAGGATTCCCCTTTCTTCCTTCTCATTCTCCAAAAATTGCAGTTCAACAGCTCCACAACCACATCTTATCTGACAAGAAGCTTACTCAAATCCAGAGTCAGAGTCGTACCCTTTCAGATCTGAGCGACTTGGAGGACTCCAGAAAAAACGCCCTTCTCTATACCCACATCATTGCCTTCACTTTATTCGAGCTGGAGACTATTACCAAGAGCTTCCGTTCTGACTACATTCTCGGAGAAGGTGGTTTCGGAACCGTCTATAAAGGTTACATTGACGAGAATGTGCGGGTTGGTCTCAAATCTCTGCCTGTCGCTGTCAAGGTCCTCAACAAAGAGGGCCTTCAGGGTCACCGCGAATGGCTTGTACGTATACTCTCTTTAACTTTCTCCCCATTTTTTTCAATTCCCTAACACTGCTATCCATATTCAGACTGAGGTCAACTTCCTCGGCCAGCTCAGGCATCCCAACCTGGTTAAGCTGATCGGCTATTGTTGCGAGGATGATCATAGGCTTCTTGTATACGAATTCATGTTCCGCGGAAGCCTTGAGAACCACCTCTTCCGAAGTAGGCATATCTTCACTTCTTTTATTCCTTTTTTGCATTTCACACCATTCCTATATTTACCCATGCTTCTATTCTTATCAACTAGGCTCTGTAAATTTTGTTATCTGCTTACAAACAACCCATCAATCTTGCCTTAAAATATTCTAGTGTCATATTTGCCCATGCATTGTTTCTTCCTTTTTTCATGACAGAATTCTCTACCGTATACGTATACCAACTTGCTTGGTGTATCTCCTTCATGATCTTTCATCAGCACCAATTTTTTGGATTATTGTATCGTTTTTCTTTTTATCCAAGATAGCAGTTTAACTGCTACAAGAGGCCTGCAAGGCCGTAAACATCTCTTTGTAATAGGCGCTGGTTTAAGATTTTTGTTTCAAAATCATTTCAATACACCATCAATGTTGCTAATTTATATGGAAGAGAACAAGACAAGTGAAGTTGATACGAGTTTAATCTTGAGAGGAATTTAGTGAGGTTGACACTTGAATTAAGGGCATTTGTTCAAACTGACAAAAATTGGTTTATGCAATTCTATTTTTCTTTTCCTAAGAGCCTTGGCGTCCAAATAAACTGATATCATGATAGATCATCTCCTCTTTTGTTGCAAGGCTCTAAGATATCTTCTCCTAAACTTATTTGATCAATGATTCAATTATATTAATATAAACATATGTTGTATGTGCACACTCTACTAGATATGTAGCATCCACCATCGGTATTCCTAGGTTCCTTTGGAATTAAAATTCTCGTGTCTCATGCTTATTAATAAAGTATCCGAGTTAGAACCTAAAGCCTCTAAGTACTTCAATGGTTTCCTTTTGCCTCTTCCTTTTTCGATATTCGTATGATTCTATTTTTTTCTGTGGTATCTTTTCTGTCTACTGTTAACAAAGTTGGCATTGCTTTCCTGTTCCATTCAGAGGCAACTGTTCCTTTATCCTGGGTGAAAAGAATGATGATTGCTCTAGGAGCTGCTAAAGGGCTTGCTTTCCTTCACAATGCCGAAAGACCCGTAATATATAGGGACTTTAAAACCTCCAATATATTATTGGACTCTGTAAGTATTTGCATAAATTGGTCATTCAAGAGCTTGCTCGTCTTTTTCTCCCTTGATTGCTGAATTTGTTGTCCCCTTTATTCTGTGCTAGTTGAAATAAAGAAAAATCCATTCAGTCATATACTACCATAACTCTGATTTAAGGGATCTCTATTTATCTTCAACCACAAGTTTGTCCCCTGAATATTCAGGATTATACAGCCAAACTTTCTGATTTTGGGCTTGCGAAAGCTGGACCACAAGGTGATGAGACCCACGTCTCAACTCGAGTGATGGGAACATATGGATATGCCGCACCTGAATATGTTATGACTGGTATGACCTACTGAAATCTAATGTGTGATACATCATATTAACATTTATCAGAAGAATGGAGTCCAGCCAATTGGGGAAATGAGTTGATGCGCATCTTAGATAAAAATAGAGAAAGACCATGCATTTACTATAACATTACTTCTCTGTGCTGCCTTAGAGAAAGGCAGTGCTTGAAAGCATGTTGGATGCAAGCGACCGGCAACCAATAAAAAATTAGCTGATTCATCATATAGATAGGCAGGGGCGGAACCAGAAAATTAAGAATGCAGTGTCAGAATTTAGAAAATTAATACATACTTAATACTTTTTTAAAGTGGTGTCAATATTCTTTTAAATTGGTGTCAATTTTATTTTAATTATTTTATATATATTTTTTTAAAAGTTGGGGGTGTCATGTGAAACCCCTATCCTATATGTGGCTCCGCCACTGTAGATAGGTATTGGTCCTTTTGCTTCACTGTTGCTGATAACTGTGCCTTCTGCTTCTTGTATGTGAGAGTGAATAAGGAATTTGTTGCATTAGTTTGGGGGTTTTCTGCTTCTTGGATGTGTGAGTGCATAACTAACTTGTTGCATTAGTTTTGGGGCTTAGGCTGTGTCAAACAGGTTGATGATTCTGGATTCTCATCATTAATGTTGTATTGGGATACAAAGACCAAAAATGGAAATTTTGTATTTTAACACGCTTCTGTTTATGAAGAATTATGAAAGTAAATGCAAATAGATCTTTTTTTCTCAAGATTTTTGAATGGGATACAGTGCTATGATTTAGGTCTAACAGAATAAAAGAGTTATCAAGGATATATGCAGTTCGAATTTGACAATATCTTCTTAAGTGGCTGTTACACAAGTTCTGGGACTTCGTATATTTGTGCATTTATCATATTATCTAATACTTCTTTGATCTTCACATTTTTCTTCTGATGGTTTGAACAAATTAAGAAGCAGTTATATTTGATATACATATACACAGTTAATTATTTCTGTCTACAAAATGGGCAGGTCATCTGACTGCAAGGAGTGATGTATACAGCTTCGGAGTTGTTCTTTTGGAGCTTTTGACGGGAAGAAAATCCGTTGATAAGACAAGACCAAGCAAGGAGCAGAACTTAGTGGATTGGGCTCGTCCAAAACTGAATGATAAGAGAAAATTACTTCAAATAATTGACCCAAGATTGGAGAACCAATATTCAGCAAGGGCAGCCCAGAAGGCATGCAGCTTGGCATACTACTGTCTGAGCCAGAATCCAAAAGCGAGGCCGTTAATGAGTGATGTAGTTGAGACGCTGGAACCACTACAATGCACTGGTGGTAGTGCAGATGAAGTCTCCTCGTCTTTAAACTCAAAACTAACAGGTGGTAGTTCTGGTCCGTTTGGGATGGGTGGAGTTCCAGATTATCGACTGCATCACAGATTTTCCAACAATGTTGGACCAGGTGCCATTTGTAGATCACCTAATCCAAATTGTTCCCCAGGTGGCCCAGCAGCATGCAGAGTTAGATGAAATTGTCACCTACTTATACACTTGTTGGTGTGGCTTTTGGGGTATGCCCCCCCTGACAGTGACAAATTTGCTTGTTAGACAAGGGTGGTTTTACTTAATTGTACTTAATGTGTAAGTAGTTTGTAGTCTGTGTTGATTATGCTATTCAAATGAAGCTTGTATCACTTTTTCCTTTGCCACTGTAATTTCCTGTTGGAAAGTTGTCTTCAGCTTTAAAGCATGTAGTTTCAGACTTGTAAGTAGATGCTTTTCATGAAGATGATAGGCAATGGAAAATGTTGACAGCAACTCTGGAAATGAGAATTGGCTACTAATTTGCAACGATGGCAACGAGTTTAGTTTTCTTTTTGTGTGTGTGTGTGTTTGCGATAACTTGGTTGATTAATTTTTAAAAATCTTGGATATTTACAGAGCCATCCACAAATCATTCGAAACTTTTCGGAAGCAGTTTTGACACGTTCAACCCCATATATACAGAGCCTACAGAACTCTCGAATACATTGATCAACTGGCATATATCCTTTATCTACAGGGTCTACAGAACTCTCGAATGCATTGATCAACTGACATATATCCTTTATCTACAGAACCTACAGAACTCTCGAATACATTGATCAACTGACATATATTCTTTATCTACAGAGCTTACAGAACTCTCGAATACATTGATCAACTGACATATATCCTTGTTTGAGTTGAAGGAACTGTCGACGCTTTTCGGCTATATAATTCTCGTTGATATACTTTTGATGGTACTCTTTCACAAAGAAATCCCAATTAGGTTTGGTGTTTGAATTTATGTAATTAGCCGTTTTAATAAGTTTGAATTTCTGTTATTAAGTAGCCGTTTTATTTAAGTTTGAATTTCTATTATTGAGTAGCCGTTTACACAGTTTGGTTGAAACATTGTGTTTCATTAATTTTGTAATGTGCCAAAACGTTGTCCTTTGTGGCCTTAGGGATAAAGGGGTGCATCACACCACTAGCCCTCTTATCGTTGAAATGAATTTAGTTTTATCTCCCCTCAAATTCTCTGATTTTCTCTTTTATCTTTGCTCATTTATTTTTCTTACTCCCTTAAATTTTCGTTTCTTGTTTGAGAGTGTTACAAAGATATCAGAGCTATTGTCGATCCTTAGAGAAGATGGTGGATGGTGTCCTAACACGCCATCAGTCAGCTCAATTGGAATTGAAGACTTAGGCGGCGGCTTCCGAGCCAGCCCAAGCTTCCCAGTAACTGTCGAAAGTAGTTCAATTACAAGATGAAATTTTCACAGTTAGATTAGACATCTTCAAACTGGACACCAAAATAGAAACCAAAATGAGTGAGTTTACTAAATAACACTTTGAGGAGTGTTTTTAGTGCCCCCACTACTGCTTATAACTCTAAAAGCGTCTCTCCAAATCAACATGGTTTGAACAGAACTCACACTGTTAGTGGTGCAAAAAATATTAGTAAAGTATTAACTCCTACTGAAATTGAGGATATGAGAAAGAAAAAAATTATATTTTTGGTGTGCAGTTAAGTACACTCCTGGTCACAAATGCACAAGACTCATCTTTTTCAGATAATGGTGGAAGGACAAGAAGAGGAAGCTGTGGAGAATGAGATTTTTTTAGATTGTGAGGAAGGAAAATCTAGTGTTGGAGAATAGTAAAGGAGAAAATCTAGTACTCTCTTTAGGTCATGTGGGAAATATTTGGTTATGAAACTATAAGGTTGAAGGTAAACTTGGGAGGCATTGAATTGGTGGTTCTTATAGATTCAGGCAGCACTTACAACTTCTTAAATATTGTGATGGCTAGGAGACTAGGTCTATCAATGGAACAAAAATGTAATATGAGGGTTACAATAGCTGATGGAGGTTGGTTGGAGACTTTAGGTTGCTGCAAGGGAGTGAATGAGCCACTAGGAACTATCAGTTTGCCACTGACATCTTACTTTTGCCTCTAAAGAATTGTGACATGGTATTAGGGGTCCAATGGTTATCTACTATGAGATTCATAAAATAGAAATTTTCTGCTTTGACCATGAACTTTCAGTATGAAGGGGAGCATAGACAATTATAGGAAATCCAAAATCTTTGCAATATATGAATTCAAAGTCATGCTTGAAGGCTTTGAGAAATGGTGTTGGTCCTTTGATGATGGAGTCTCAGTTGGACATCAAACTGGGAAAAAATTTGGTTCAGTTGAGATGAAAGAATTTCTGGCAGAATTCTAGGATATATTTGAAGAACCAAGGGGCCTTCCACTTGAAAGAGGGCAAGATCACAAAATTCCCCCAATTGATAAAAGGGCAGTGGTCAAGATTTAGCCTTATAGATATCTAGTTTATCAAAAAGATGAGATTGAAAAGCTCACTAAGGAGATGCTCAGTACTGAATTCATCAGGGGTAATAATAGCTCCTTTGCTTCTCTAGTGGTGATGGTTAAGAAGAAGGATGAAAGCTGGAGGATGTGTGTGGACTATAAGAGACTTAACCAACTAACTGTGAAAGACAAGTTCCCTACACCAATGATTGAAGAATTGTTGGATGAATTGGGGAATGCGCAATTCCTTTCTAAATTGTATCTTAGATCTTGGGTACCACCATGTTAAGATATATGTTTTGATATAATAATTGAAAAATTGATTTGGATTAAATTGAAAAAGATTTCAAAATGTTTTGTAAGTCTAAACAACTTGAAAATATATTTAAGGGATTGTACAAGGCAAAACCTATGATTTTAATGTCACCGTACCGATACGGTATACACTGTATCGATATGATTTAGAGTTTCAGCTACAAGGAAATTCCAGTATCCAAAACCTGTATCGATATGCTTTTGTCGTATCGATACATAGTGCTTTAAAACTCCCCAACGACTAGTTCGCGTACCAATACGGTTATATCGTGTACGAATACGCCTTAACTGCTCCAAACGGTCATTTTTCCAATGGCTATTTGAAAGGCAGACCATATCGATACGCTCGTAAGCGTATCTGTAGAAATATGTGTTTTGATATAATAATTGAAAAATAGTTTTGGACTAAATTAAAAAGATTTCAAAATGCTTTTAAGTCCAAACAACTTGAAAATATGTTTGAGGAATTCTTAAAGGGGTTTTAATGCGTTTTCTAAAGCCAAAATTTACAAAACAACCCAAGTGTTTCGAAACACCCCTAGGTGTTTCGATACGACCATTTACAGTGTCAAAACGTTTCGATATATCTCTGTCTGTTTCGGAACGTGCTTAATCTGGGTGAGGGTTTTTACATAGCGTTTCTATACGGGTTTCACCGTTTCGATACGCCTATGTGGCAAAGACCTCAACGGTCAAAACCCCCAACGGTATTTCAAATTGCAGCTCAACTGTCACTCGTACAGAAACGTTTTGTAACCGTTTCGATACAGCTCAATACCATTTCAAAACGGCCAGAGGCGTTTCGATACGACTTGCTGCATCAGGCTTCAACGACTAGTTCTGAAGAAGGTCGTTCCGATACTGACTCATGTGTTTCGATACGAACATCACCAGAAATGTATTTATGGTGGGAAATAAAGTCTCCATCAGCTCCAAAACAACCCCAACGGTCCTCAACAGCTACAAACTCAATTGGGAGTATAAAAGAGACCTCCAAGCATCAAGGGAAGACTAATGCTTCAATTGTCAACAACATTATGATGAAGAAATTATCTTAGAGCTTAAATTGTATATTTCTTGTATAGACAACACTTGTGAGCTTAATTGTCAAATTTGCTCAAGTGTTTAGGTTTTGGGTGAGTGCTTAGAATTGCAAACATACACCTATTAGAGGGATTTCAAGTTTGCTTAGAATTTCTCTTGTAAGAGAGTGCTTGATCAAGCTTTGGGTAGAAAGTTTGATCGTTGTAACGGTTTCCTCCTAATCCGAGAAAAGGGGACAAAATTCTTAGTGAATTTGGTTGAAATCCTTAGTAGGAAGCTAAGGTAGTGGATGTAAGCTTTGGGTTAGAAAGCTGAACAACTCTAAATCTTTTGTCAATTTTCTTTATCTTTTAGCTTCCACAAAAACACCCCAAATTCAATCTTCTCCACACTTGGCAAGCATCTCGATTGTGACCATCGAGCTCAATAGTATCCGTAAGCATTAGCTAGAAGAGCTCAACGACTACTTCATGACGAGGACCGTACCATTACGATCATTCGAGTATCGATACGCCGAGCTCTAGAACAACAATGAATGCTGAAAAAATGCACCCCAACGACTTCAATTCAATCCCAATAGTCTACAACGGCTAGAAGCTCAATTGAGAGTATAAAAGGGACCTCGAAGCATCCATGGAAGACTAATGCTTCATTTGTCAACAATAATATGGTCAAATATTTGTCTTAGTGTCTAATTGTGTCATTGTTGTATAGACAAAACACTTGTGAGCTTAAATGTTTATGTATGCTCAAGTGTATTAGGTTTTGGGTGAGTTCTTAAGAGTGCAAACATCAACCTTGTAAGAGAGATTTTAGTTTGCTTATCTTTATCTCTTGTAAAGAGGGTTTGATCAAACTTTGGGTTAGAAAGCTTTGATCGTTGTAAGGGTTTCCTCCTAATCTGAAAAAAGGGGGATGTATTTCTTAGTGAAATTGGTTGAAATCCTTAGTGAGGAAGCTAAGGTTGTGTATGTAGGCTTTGGTTAGAAAGTCGAACCACTCTAAATCTTCGCGTCTTTTTATTTTTCGTTTCCACCACCAATCAGCCTAATAGCTTAACTTCTCCACCACCTGGCAAGCTAAATCGGTTGAAAGAAATCGAGCCTATCAAGCCTAACACACCAAATCAAGATGTTTGAGGTAGACATTGTTGAGTGTGCAAAAGTTCTACTTTTTACCCCTTATTTAACCCATATTTCTGCTGCATTCAAGCATAATTCATTGCTTTTAGATTAGATTTCACATATACATCACAATTATATAAAATGGCACAGTTGCTACTGATTTTGGCTGTTTTTGTAGGTAGCTGTTGTGGCAGACTTAGGGCAGTGAAGAAGCAGAGCTGGAACACAGGACTGGATTCAAGAAGGGGGACGCTGCAGTGGCCACTGCTGTGGCAGCCATGATGACAACAATGGTGAAGGGAAAAGTGAAGTGGAGCTCGACAGATAGAGGAAATTAAGCCGATCTGTCGTGGTCCACTCCTATATTTTTCTGAGCCCTAGATCAGAATGAAGGCCAAGCCCAAAGTTCAAGGAAGAAACCCAAAGCAAGAAAAGAGGATGGATTAAAGGCATCTTCTCTGGAGATTTAATCTTAATTAGAGTTGTACTTTAGTTTGAACTTGTATTATTACCTTATTAGAAAACTTGAACCCAAGGCCTATATAGAGGCATGTAATTCGACCTAGGGAAGGATTACTTATTCTCTAGCCGTCTTCCCCAAAACCCTAGTCGTTTTCCCTCTTCTCATCATGTTCTAAACTTTCTCTAGGGCTAAGGGTTGATTCTGTAAAGTAGTTGCAAGGATTGTACTATTTTTAGGAATTTTCTGTTCATTGAAATAAAACTTCAAGTTTGTTTATTCTGGTTTTCAACATCTTGCAAGAGTATCGGGAGAGCATTGTGAGATTATCTATTTACTTAATATTGGGAGAGTTAAGTATATGAAAGGAATAAGTGTGAGTTCTCCAGTTTATGGTTGAACTATCTCGGACCTAGGGATAAGACGAGGTTAAGTGGCTAAGGAAGAATTCAACAACATCGATGTTCATCCTTCGATTCACGCCGGGAGATATTATCCAAGACGTGTTCATCGACAGTCTTGGACCTAGGGATAGGACAAGTCACAGCAGAGATTCTTGCCAAGCTTGAAGTACAGAGTTGTGTGATCGCTGCCGCGACAACAACAGACTGCTGCTGCGACAGGTGCTGCCGCGACAGGGACAACAACAGAACATGATTTCTTATACAGTGCAACACCCGGACTACCGAGCAAATCAATACCGACCTATTTCTTTACCCTGAACCTTTTAATCTTTTATATTCAGTATTCTCCAATATCAATTCTCAGCAATTTAAACTCTCTTCTTTCTCTCTCGTACAACAATTCGAGGATAAAGCTATTTCCAGTCCCTGTGGATTCGACATCCGATACTTCGTGTATCACTTTACTACTTGCGTCTTGTACACCTGCACTCTATTGCAATAGACTATTTTACACGCAACATACATAGCTAAGACAACTTTTCGAACTCATGAGGGTCATTATGAGTTTTTAGTCATGCCATTTGGGATGACTAATGCTCCTCCCACACTCCAAGGGTTGGTGAACAAAGTGTTTAAAGAGCAGTTGAAGAAAATAGTTACATTCTTCATGTATGACATTCTAGTGTATTTTGTGAATTGGAAAGACCATATTCAGCACTTGAGGGAGGTTTTGGAGTTGCTGAGAACACACAAACTATATGTTAAGCATAGTAAATACAATTTTGGAGCTAGAGAGGTGGGCTATCTAGGATATGTTATTTTTGGAGGGTCTATATCTATTGAAACAGCTGAGGTACAATGCATATATGATTGGCCAAGTCCTAAGTCAGTAAAAGAGTTAAGAGGATTTTGGGGTCTCTCGGGCTATTATAGGAGATTTATAAAGAGCTATGGCAACATTGCAAAGTCACTTACTGATCTGCCGAAGAATGAAGGTTGGAAATGGTTAGTCGATAAGGAAGAAGCATTTCAGAGGTTAAAGAGGCTGTGAAAATTGCTCCAGTCTTAGCACTACCAGACTTCAATGAGGAATTTGTGGTGGAAACAAATGCTTCAGTTGTAGGAGTGAGAGCTGTCTTGGTGCAAAAGGGGAAGCCCTTGGCATTTTTCAACAAGAGTTTGGGAGTTAGGCACCATAGTGTATCCATCTATAATAAAGAGATGATGGATGTACTGATGGCAATGAAGAAATGGTCTACTTATTTATTGGTAAGACACTTTAAGATCAAGACTGATCGCCAAAGTATGAATATCTTAACTAGCTAACAAGCAATTGTCCATTCCCAAAAAAAAAAAAACGAGTAGTGAAATGATGGGGGTATGGCTATGAGGTTGTGTATAGGAAAGGAATACACAATAAGGTGGCTGATTTGTTATCTAGAAATCCTTCATTTGTTAAATGTCAAACTATGGCAATGAGCAATGTGAGTGTTGATTTGATGGCTAAGGTGGTTGACTCTTGAGAGATGGATGAAAAATTGAAAAGGATTGTTTCTGAGTTGAAAGGAGGAATCACTTCTCATTCTAAGTACAATTGCGATAGGAAGATTTTGAGAAGAAAAAGGAAGCTCATTAAGTGAAATAACTAAGACTTAAAGAAGGAATTGCTGGATTTCTTCTACGGGAGCCCTTTTGGAGGATATTCTGGAGCCCATGCAACCACTAAAAGAATTTCTGTAGTGCTATATTAGAAAGATTTAAGAAAGGATGTCAGAAGGATGGTCAGAGAGTGCATCACTTGCCAGAAAAATAAAGTGATCTGCAACATCCAAGGTGACGGCTGCAGCCTCTGCCTATACCAGAAGGGGCCTAGACATCCATTAGTATGGACATTATTGAGGGTTTACATGTGTCCAAAGAGGAGGAGGTGATTATGGTGGTGGTAGACAAGCTAACTAAGTACAACCATCTCATTGCATTATCTCATCCTTATACAACAAGGGACGTTGTTCAAGTGTTTATGGAACAAGTGTTAAAATTTCATGGGTTGCCAGAGACATAATTTGTGACAGGGACATGGTATTTATGAGCATCTTCTGTAGAGAGTTCTTTTAAAAGACTTGGAGTGACAATTATACCACCTACAATATATCACCCTAAGACATATGTCTAAACATAGAGGGTGAACAAGTGTGTGGAGACTTATTTCAGGTGTATAACAGTAGAAAAGCAAATAGAGTGGAGTTTTTGGCTGTATTTGGTTGAGTGGTTGTACAACACTTCATATCACTCTTCCATTAAATTCACCCCTCATTTAGCCTTGTATGGAAAAAATCCTTCTGTTCATCTACCTTATCTGGCTGGGGAAACACTGGTGGTTGCTGTGGACAGGATCTTGCAGCAAAGGGAAGCAACTATCAAGATGATTAAGTTTTATTTGCAAAGGGCTCAGGAAAGAATTAAACAATGTGTATATAAGGGAATGCCGGATTATAAATTACAGATTGAAAATTTGGTCTACTTAAAATTGCAACCTTACAGGCATCAAACGATTCAAAGAATAGTGTGTCAAAAGCTAGCTCCCTAGTTGTTTGGCCCTTATAAAGTGGTGAGGTGTGTGAAAAAAATGGCTTACATATTGGAACTACCAGTGGGGTCAAAGGTTCACCCAGTATTCTATGTTTCTCAACTCAAGAGACATATTAGTGCTGATATTATTCAAGCAGATTTATCAGTGATAAGACAAGATGGAACTATTGCTAAGGAACCTGTAAAGATTGTAGACAGAAGAATTACAAAGAAAGGGAACAAGGCAGTGACTAGGGTACTTGTGGAGTGGACCAATGCTTTTCTTGAGGATGCCACATGGGAGAATTTCCATCACTTGCAGCAAAAATTTCTAAATTTTCATCCTTGAGGACAATGATGTATTGAAGGAGGGAGTATTGTAATTAGTCATGTTAATTAAGTTTGAATTTTTGTTAATAAATAGCCATTTAAACAATTTGGTTGAAACATTGCATTTCATAAATCTTGTAATGTGTCAAAACGTTGTTGTTTCGCCCGATCTTTTGTGGCCTTAGGCTTAAACGGGTGCAACACACTGCTAGCCCTCTTACTGTTGAAAAGAATTGAGTTCTATCTCTCCCCAAAATTCTCTGATTTTCTCTTCTATCTTTGCTCATTTATTTTCCTTACCCCATTAAAATTCTATTTCCTGTTCCAGATTGTTATAATTTAATCATTCGGTGTTGATACCTCAAACATCGATATCGACACCCATACAATGGTACTAATACAGTTTACTGGGTACTAAAACCAAATAATTGTTTGACATTAGTTTTCTATATTGGATATTGATACCCGGGGTAATATCGATACTTCAAGCAAAAATTGGGGGATAATGCAAATGGGGGAGAATATTTGGAAAATGGGTGTGTGGAGGATATTCGGGGATACACGACATTTTCTACAGTGCCAAGGGGATGATACCATGTGCACATGGCGTCTTGCCATTTTTTAATATTTGATTTTAGGTCGGTGGCAGGACACCACATGCACACCACGTCGCGACTTTGATAAGCCTTGTCAACCGGTTGGTGTAGCTGCTGGGGTAAATTTAATCAGCTGCCGACTCAGGTTTCTCATGACAATGCTAGGTGTAGCTAGCGGGTTAGGTGACAGGATGCCACTTCGCAATGGTGTCTTCCTCGTTAGTTAGCATGCATGCAGTTGGCAACTTTCACGTGAAAGCGGATAAGTTGATTTTTTTTTAATTTTTTTGACAATATTGTATATATACGAGGATATAAAGAAGAAGATTTTATAGGGTTTGAGAAAAAAAAATTGAGAGAGTTTGAGGTGAAAATTTTAGTGATATTTTTCGAAGATATATTGGAAGAGGTGAATTTTTTTTAAGTATATTTGGTTGTAGATCTTCTCAGTTTCTCAGAAGTAAGTAATTTATTTTTTAATTAATCTAATTTTTTAAATTAGAGGGGTTTGTAGAATTTTTGTGTGTGATTGAACAATTGTTAATATATATGTTTAACTATTTTTTGTTGGAGGATGTAGAGTACAATTTCTTGGTTTCTCATCTATCATGTAATTTTTTTTGTATTTATTTAATTTTAATTTGTTAATATTTTAATAGTTAATGTTGTTTAGATTCAAAATATTATAATTAGATTCAAAATAGATTTAAGATATATTCGTAAAATTTTTATAAATAAATTTAAAATAATTATTTTGCAGATTTGTTTGAAAATGACATATGGAGAAGTTTTCTTGTGCCGTGACCATGATCACATTTCCTCTCATATTCGTGAAGAAAAAGTAAATAATATGAAATTTATTATGTCATGTGTAATACGAAATAATTTATTATAATAAATTAATTATAGGGTCAAGAGCATACCTTCGTCGTTGAGGAACGAAGATCAAGGAACCTTTTGGCCTCATAGTTTATTACTTACAACTCGTCAGATTTTATAATGGTTCATGTCTTCGTGGATTTAAGATTGTCCCCGGGTTGATAACTGAATTGATTGAACGATAAAGACTAGAGACACAAACATTTCATTGTCCATTCGGCGAATGCATGATAACCCTGGAAGATGTAGCTGTATTGCTTAGTGTCCCAATAAATGAGAATTCGTTGGTTGGAGCAAATGCATATCACGTATTTGGTTTTTGTAGTCAGTACCTCGGGAAAATTCCTCCTCAAGAAGATGTGAAAGGTCTACGTGTGAGAATTATATGGTTGCAGAGTGAATTTATTGTAACAGATAGATCTACTTGGCAAGAACTTATGTATGCAGCTCGAGCATATATGCCGCAAATCATTGGTGGAATATTGATGCTAGATACATCTGGTAATCTGGTTCATACATAATATATGCCGTTCTTCGATGATTTTAACACAACTTGTGAATATAGCTGGGGATCTGCAATATTGACATTCTTGTACCATGAAAACTATAATGCCTCAATTATAATTGGTGATAATAAGATATGAGATAATGGTGGATGCCTAATCTTATTGCAATCATGGGCTTGGTATAGGCTTCCTTATCCAACGCCCATTATGGAAGCGCCTGTATAATTTCTACTTGCTGGAAGGTAATACTATGATTACAGTTGTTATAAATATTATATTGATCTAATATTTATCTGGAATGACTTAGAAATATAAGTTCAATACCTTTACAGATGGAGACATAAGTTGAAGAACGCGAGGGTGATGCACAACAATGTTAGAGATATAAGACTAAAGACCCAAACAATAGAAAAAATGAGGTATCATAAAGTTTTAAAATTACTTTTCTAACTTAGTATAGTTTAAACTAATGTTCCGTTTGTGTATGTATAATAATATTTGTTTTTCCAATTTATTTGGCCGCCGTACGAGAATCTAACAATCAAGGCTTGCATACCAGAAAGTGTGCATGAATGTAGAACATTTTGGGGGTGCAGTTGTGCCTTTGATCCATTTGCCTACCGCTGAATATCATTGTGTTGACAGAGTTTCTGCGGTATTTCAACTTTCATCAACCCATTCCTTGCATACTTGTCCTATAAAGAAGAAAAAATCTTATAGGATTAGACAAGTATGTGTTCCTAAGAGAACTAAAGACATTGTGACTAATGTGAATGGATCCAAAACAATTTGGATACCAAAAATCAAGTAAATGTCTTTTGTAGATGTGTTGGAGCAATGAGAAGAAATGCAAAGACATGAAAAATGCTCTAGTCACACAAGTGAAGAAATTGGGTAACCTCTAAGCTTAAAGCTTTTATTTTTTTTTATCTTTGGTTATCTAATTTTCATTTTATAGTCTTGGATAATTTTGAGCCTCAAATTGATGCTTGAGTAAGGGGGGCCATTTTAAAACCAGTTTTTTTTGTTTTGTCAAAATTTTATCTTACCTCCTTTGTTATTTTGAACTTAATGTTTCAAAATTTCTTTTTGATATAACAAAACTGGGATAAATAGTTTGAAAAATTGATTTTTTAAGTGAATAAGGGGGAGCTTTAACTACTCTAAATTTTAAAAATTCTTATTCAAATTTTTAAAACTAAGGGGGAGAATTACAAACAATTTTTCAAGTTGGTTTTATTATATCAAAAAGGGGGAGATTGTTGAGATGTTTGTTTTGATATAATAATAGAACAATTATTGTGGACTAAATTGAAAAGGTTTGAAAATGTTAATAAGTCCAAACAACTTGAAAATATGTTTGGTGAATTTTACAAGGCTTTGGAATGATTTAAAATGTCTTTAAAGTAGTCAAACCTTTATTTTCAAGCCACCGTACTGATACGTCATACCCCGTATCGATACACTTTAGGGTTTTAGCTACAGTATAATTCTAGAACCGAAAAATAGTATCGATACAGCTTAAGCGTATCGATAAAGATAGGTCGTACCGATACGCAATGTGGCGTGTTGATACCCTATATTTTAAATGCCCAACGACTATTTGAAAAACCCCCAACAACTATTTTCCCAAATAGGTCATACTGACACGCTATTAAGCGTACCGATACTTGAAGGCATTTCAGAACTTAATAGCTAGTTTTCCAGAAGGGCGTACTAATACCTTACCATCCATATCTGCATTTATTGCAGGAAATAAAGGCCTCAACGGCTCCAATTCAATCCCAATGGTCACCAACGGCCACAAGCTCATTCCTAAGTATATTTGTAACACCCCTCGCCCGGGTTAGGAGCGAGGAGCATTACGACGCGCAACATACTTATACACATATAACATATAACATATAAGTCAAACCGAACAGACTTAACATGTGATATTCAAGCAATCCATTTTAAGTAACATAGCCAATACACACTTAATTACACTTAACAGAGGTTAATCATACATGTAACTAGTCATTTAGGTGGGCTAATAAAAACTTTTAACATAACAAGTTCTTATTACAACTTAACGTGTCCAAACATGTAAACATTCGCAATCAATCAAACACATTTATTCATTCAAGGACCCTGTAATCAAACAAACTTGATTAGCCTATCATGAGGCATTCAAACCAACATGGAAATCTAATTGAATAATCTTAACCATATTCGAACTAAACTTGGGCATTTGCATTTCACTCCATTCGATTAAAGCATGATAATATACATGTGAGCTAAATACAAATTCAAGCTTATTAAGTTCATACACTCAACACTCTTGCTATGAGACCATTCAAACGCCACACCCATATATAGGAATATCTCGAACTTCATAAACACATATGATCATATCATAAGTCATAATTTAACCAAACATCATGTTTATATATACAAACTTGGCAAAAGTGTCATACGAGACTTAATACAAACATAACTTAGTCATTACAAACCATTAACTTAAACTTTATATGCATAACAAGTCATGTCTTCACATTTAACATGTAAGTCAATCAAAATGCACGTGACACCACTCTAATACACAAGCCTATGCCACTTCCTAGAAGCCTAAACAAAATATAACATCATACACGATTCTTTCTTGTAAATTAGTGCTCCAGGAACGGATTGGACAACTTTCAATCAACACAACTTGTTGGTTTGGGAATGAGGAAATAAAGAGTGATAAGTACAAAAGATGTACTTAGTGAGGTAGTACTTAAATCTATTAGCTTAGTCTTCTAGGTGTCTTATTTCAATTAGCCAAGATTACCTAGCTAGGATACATATTACATAAGCATCACCTAGCTAGTTTAAACATAATCAAGAATCACTTAGCTAGTTTTAGAAGCATGGACACAACAAGTAGACATGTAGGCATATTTGCATCAAAGACCAATGTAAACAAACCATCATTTAACAATACAACCAATGATCTCATAACATATCATGTACATGGAACAAACATGTAATCGATCAAGTAATACATAAGCATATCATATAATCACCACTCAAATAGGCATCTTAGACATGTAGATCATGTATGTTTCGAGAAAAATCAGATTAACGTTTACAACTTTAATGTCTTGAACTTTTGTTTCATATAACCACAATCATATAACATATCAAGTCACATATATCTCTTGTCACATGTTTTATTCAAATACTTATAATATTTTTCCTTGGTAGATTAGTGGGACTAGGTAATCGAGTCACAATGGGTACAAAGTACCGAATCAAAGGATGCACAATGCATCAAAATCAGAGGGTGCACAATGCACCAAGGTGTGTTCCACACCATCACAAGGTAATTAAATGATCAATAGAGGATGCTCAAAGCATCAATTACACAAGGTGTTAACAACACCAACAGAGAGTACACAAAGTTCTAATTTCAGAGGAGCTCTAGACTCTAAGGCATGCCGTTCTACCTAAGAACAACTATTCAACCAAGGGCTTATAGTGTCTTTTAATTCAAACAATCACAAGGCAAGTCATTAACAAGCCAACATATCAATCATGTAACTCATAGCATGTTGCTAGCATATAAAGTCTACCTTTGGTCAAGGTCTCATTGTTTCTAACCTGTATCAGTCACATATATCCATTCATACAACATGTAACACTCATGGGAAGTAGCATAACAATTATATAGAACTCATACTATCCATCAATCAAGTGCATATATCATGCATCACACAATAGTACCAAACTCGTAGCAAACATAAGCAAATGTTTTTCCATTTAACCTGCATCCCTTAGAACATTTAACAAATATTAATTAGGCGCATTTCATGATTTCAAGACATCATATATTAAAATGAAAACATTGGTTAGGACACTAGTCCTAAACCTAAAAATTAACTACACTCACAATACTCTAAGCTTAGCTAGTCTTGATCCTTGATTATTATTCCCTTATTCTTCTTACAAGTTGGACCAACTCTTGACTCCTCCAAGGTTTCCTCGAATTCTTGGTATTAACATTAATATACAAACATATATGAAACATATTAGAAGTCAATTCAAATAGATAAGCTCATTTACACAAATACACACATTAACATTCAAAACCATTTTTCTTATTGGCAGATTGAATACTTGTTACTAATCTGGGCATATCTTTCTACACACATATCCAAATTTCGATTACTTTACCATTATAGAAAGCTTATTTACACAGATTTACAAAAATTTATGATGCATATTTTTCTCATTTCTCAATCAATACAATTTACTATTTAAACATAGGCCATTTTGCAGTTCTAGGCAGTTTGTAGAACCTTCACAATTTTGGTTCCAGATTTTTCTATAGAGATCAAACGTTAGTGCCGTTTGTTTCTAGTTAAAATAGACTTCCCCAAGTATTTTCTATCACAATTTGAGGTCTAAATTCCATGTATTTTGTTTTTGGTGAATTTGTGAAGGTCACTGTCCAAAACATGGCAGTGCTGGACATATTACACTAACTTCTAACTTAAGCTCCTTACAACTTATATTCTTGGCTTCACCACCTAATCTTATTTTACCAGCTACTTCTACATTTTCTCATAATCATATTTATCACTTTTAAACATAAATTTCCAAATTTATTATGGATCAATTTGGGCTTTGTCTTTTCAACTTCTCCAAAACAGTCCCTTAACTATCTTGTCTTTGCATGTGACCGATTTTGATTCTTATCATACAACCCAATTAAATACATGTCTCTTATCATCTTACAACAAATTTCCATAATTAAAATCATCATTTACCATAAGCAAGTGTAACATTTCAGATTATACAAACAATCTAACATTTCTAATTTGATTTCTATTGCAAGATGATCAACATGCAAGTAAATTTTCAGCTCTCCTTGAGTTTTCTCCAGCAAAAACTTTCCCTTTAAGCTATCTCTCTTTCTCGACTGAAGAGAAAAAAGTGGGAAAAGAAAAGACACTCTCTTAAGTTAGTGGATTTGTGTAAGACACTAGAATTAGGTTTTGTCATTTTTGCCCCTAAGTTAGCTTTTAAGGAATTTTCAGCCAAGGGTGAATTAGGGAACTCACTTATATTTCCATGCAATCATTGGTGTTTTACACAATTCTTAATTATTCACCCCAATTAAGTCCTTTGGTTAGTGCATTTCTTCTAATTTAATCCTTATTAACCGAATCTAAAGTTTAATTTTGTTTAATAAAATTAATCACTTAACTAATTAATTTAAATAACTTTTATGGTATAGTTGAGGGTGTTACAATATTATGAAGGCTAGAACACTTGAAGATGGTTAGAGAATATATCCAAGCAATATGATCAGGAGAATTTGAGTTTAAATCACATTTCTTCATTTCTCTTGTACATAGTTTAAAAGATTGCTTAAATTGTAAATCTTTCACTCTTTCTAGTGAGCTTAAATTGTGTAAACACCCACATTGTGAGGTATTTAGTTTACCAAACAAATCCCTTGTAAAAGGAGAGGTTTTAGTTTAGCCTTAGTGAAAAACTAGAGTGGTTCTATCTTAGCCATTAAAAGATAGGGTTGTAAGGGTTACCTCCTTAGCCTAGAAAAGGGGAAGAATTCACAGTGAATTGGAAAATCCTTAGTGGTGTGCTAAGGTAGTGGATGTAGACTCTGTTGGGTAGTCGAACCACTCTAAAATCATCGTACAAATTGTCCATCTTTATATCGGTTTTAGCCAATTCAACAAAGGATAAAAAACAACCATCTTGATGGGATTTCGGTGATCGATTTGAGTGTGCTACAAGCCTAACAATGGTTGAGGTGTTTTTTATATATAATAATATAAAAATTGTTTTGGACTAAACTGAAAAGGTTTCAAAATGTTAATAAGTCCAAACAACTTGAAAATATGTTTGATGAATTTTAAAAGGCTTTGGAATGATTTAAAATGTATTTAAAATAGCCAAACCTTTACTTTTCATGCCACCGTACTGATACGGTATACCCCGTATCGATAAATTCTAGGGTTTCAGCTACAATATAATTCCAGAATCAAAATACCGTACTAGTACAACTTAAGCGTACCGATACGGATAGGGTCGTACCGATACACTATGTGGCATACTGATACCCTATATTTTAAATGCCCAACGACTTTTTGAAAAACCTCCAATGGTTATTTTCCCAAGCAAGTCGTACCGAAACGCTATTAAGCGTATCGATACCTAAGGTAGTTCAGAACTTAACGACTAGTTTTCTAGAAGGGCGTACCGACACGGTAACACGGGTACCGATACCCTAATGCCTAGAACTGCATTTATTGTGGGAAAAAAGGCCCCAACAGCTCCAATTCAATCTCAACGGTCACCAACGACCACAAGCTCATTCCTAATTATATTATGAAGGGTGGAACACTTGAAGATGGTCATAGAACATATCCAAGCAAGATGGTCAAGAGAATTTGACTCTCAATCACATTTCTTCATTTCTCTTGTACATAGTTTAAAAGATTGCTTAAATTGTAAATCTTTCACTCTTTCTAGCGAGCTTAAATTCTGTAGACACCCACCTTGTGAGATATTTAGTTTACCAAACAAGTCTCTTGTAAAAGGAGAGGTTCTAGTTTAGCCTTAGTGAAAAAATATAGTGGTTCTATCTTATCCATTAAAAGATAGGGTTGTAAGGGTTACATCCTTAGCCTAGAAAAGGGGAAGAATTCATGGTGAATTTGAAAATCCTTAGTGGTGTGCTAAGGTAGTAGATGTAGACTCGGTTGGGTAGTCGAACCAATCTAAAATCATCGTGCAAATTGTCCATCTTTATATTGGTTTTTGCCAATTCAACCAAGGATAAAAAACAACCCTCTTGACGGGATTCCGGTGATCGATTTGAGTGTGCTACAAGCCTAACAACTAGTATCAGAGCGAGACTTAAATCGACGGTCTAACAACCTTTGAGAAGACCCTAGGAGTTCTCGATTCATTTCTACATTCAACGAACCTTAAAGAGCTAATATGTTCGACATCAAGTTGAAGGAATCAAGATAAACTAGTTTTCCTCTCATTCACAACGGTGACATACTCACACATTAATGATGGGTAACCTCTATGCTTAATCTCTTTGATTATTTGGTTACTTATTTTTAATGATTTTTTGAATGCTCATGCATATTTTTAATTATTAAATTTTTATAAATGCATGACATCGAAAGAGTTTTTATGCAAAAGTGTGTTTAACATGCCCATTCTTATTTTTTGCATAAACTCTAAAAAGCTTGTATAAATTGAATTTCATGGATTCGAAAACTTGATTTTTATTGAAATTCAATGATTTTCTTAAGTGTTAAAGTATTTTGAGCTAAAATTTAAAGTGGAATGCACTTATTAAGGGGATCTTTAGTTTTCAAAAGAATTTACTTACTCTCCACTGAACCTTAAATGATTTTGAATTATTTTTTATATAACAAAAAGGGGAGAGATAAGTTTAAAAAATTAAATTTTAAAAAGAAAAAGGGGGAGCTTTAATATTTTTTTCAAAATACTATCTTTTTTCTAAAATTGTTTTTCTAAGGGAGAGATATTTCAAAAACAAAATTTTCAAGTGGTTTCGTTATATCTAAATGGGGGAGATTGTTGAGATATATATTTTGATGTAACTTAATGAAAAATATTTTTGGACTTGAACAAATATTGCAAAATTAATTCAAAGTCCATTCATCTTGAAAAGATATTTTTGAAAGGTTTTTGAAAAGTGTTCTTGAATCAAACAAATATTTTCAAGTATTTTAAAAGGTACCAACGGTTAGTTTTCCAACGGCTAGTTCTCTAACGGCTAGTTTTCTAACGGCTAGTTTTTATCAGCTAGTTTTTTCATTCTACACTATAATTACAAGCCAATGACACTTGAAGAGTAGAGAGGATGGACATCCAAGCTTACAGATCAAGAGAGTAGAGTTTTTATTGTTTTATTTTGTAATCTCTTGTATTTTTAGTCCAATCCTAGTGAGCCAAAATGTGTAAATATCCCACCTAGAGAAGTTATTAGTTTACATTTTCAAGACCTCATTGTTGAGAGATAAGTTTTGGTTGATCCTTATAAAAACTAGGGAGAGGGTTCTATCTTAGCCCGTGAAAAGATATGGTCGTAAAGGTTTCCTCTTGAGCCTAGAAAAAAAGGGAAGAAATTCATAGTGATTTTGGGAAATCCTTAGTGTGAATGCTAAGGTAGTGGATGTAGACCTTGATTAGAAGGTTGAACCACTCTAAAATCGATCATGTCAAATTGTCAATTCATTTTCGATTTTTGTTTTCTCAATTTCAAAAGAAACCTCTACACCCTTCATCGACGTTAATTTCAGTTAAAGACATTGAGCCTAACAGTTCTTCTAAGGATTTAGCTCGACTAGGGGTGGGTGGCAAAATTTTTTCATTCATCCTGACATGTCTCTATACATCATAGTTGGGGGTGTATATACACTTACTGTCGTGCTCTATTTCCATAACATAACAGTTCTTCCATGAGTCATAGATAGTCTGGACCTTCTCTTTAAATTCTTCTT
Organism: Hibiscus tridactylites; assembly: GCA_958450335.1. NCBI lineage: Eukaryota > Viridiplantae > Streptophyta > Magnoliopsida > Malvales > Malvaceae > Hibiscus > Hibiscus tridactylites. Next base: position 33,619,496 of record OY288265.1, on the reverse strand, counting down.
GGAACTCGAACTCAGACAAGTCTAAAACAACAACTCAAACATGATTAAAAGGGAGTTTAACATACATCTCCCAAATTAACAACAAAAACCCTATTTCCCGTACTACTTATAGTCTAATTCAAAACATACATTCAATATCAAGTCTTGTGCGATCCATTTCTTCCTCGTTGTCCATGACTTTAATTCTTTGAATTGATGGACAAAGAGAGCGTAAGCACACAAGGCTTAGTGAGGAGTGCTCTAAAACAAAACACCATCAATGCATTTAAAACCATTCTCTCAAAACAATTGAACTCATCATTTCAAAACATCATTTGAACATCATGTCTTGTAAACCATGCACTTATCACTTTCAAAAACCAGCATATTAAACCACATTGTAGAACTAATGTTTTGATATAATAATTGAAAAATGTTTTGGACTAATTTGAAAAGAATTTAAAACAAGTCTTTAAGTCCAAACAACTTGAAAATATGTTTGAGGTATTTTAAAAGGTTTTTGGCAAAGTTTTTAACGCTTTAAAATAGCCAAACTTGACTTTTCAGCAAGCCCGTACCGATACAGTATACCCCGTATCGATACCATTTTGCCCAAGTTTTGAATTTGCCAAAACCCGTACCGATACGGGTGAGACCGTATCGATACGGATAGGGATCGTTTCGATAGGCCCCTTAAGCGTACCGATCCCTGTTTTAACAACCCCAACGACTATTTCCCAACGGTCTTTTAAATGACATATCATACTGATACGCCCTCAAGCGTATCGATACACTCGGGCTGGCAAGAGCCCAACGGCTAGTTTCTGAAGAAGAGCGTACCGATACGGGTCCGCGTGTATCGATATGGAAGGCTCTAGAACTGCATTTAATGTGGGAAATAAAGTCTCCAACGGCTCCAAAACATCCCCAACGGCTAGTAACGGCAACAAACTCAATTGAGACTATAAATTGAAGACTGGAACACATGAAGAAGGTTAGAGACAACAGCCAAGCAATATGATCAAGAGAATTAGAGTCTAAATCTTTATTTTACTATTCTCTTGTACATAGTCTTTAGAGAGAGTGCTAAATTCTAGATCCTTGTACTCTTGTGAGCTTAAGTTGTGTAAACACCCACCTTGTGAGGTATTTTAGTTTAACAAACAAATCCCTTGTAAAAGAAGAGGTTCTAGTTTAGCCTTAGACAAAAATTAGAGTTGGTTCTATCTTAGCCAAGTCCAAAAGATAGGGTTGTAACGGTTTCCTCCTAAACCGGGAAAAGGGACAAATTCATTGTTGAGTGAATTGGGAAATCCTTAGTGGTGTGCTAAGGTAGTGGATGTAGGTGCTTAGTTAAAAGCCTGAACCACTCTAAAACCATTGTGTCACTTGTCTACCTTTATTTCGATTTTAGCCAATTCAACCACCAAACACTTACAACCCTCCTTGACGGTTTCGGTGATCGATTCGAGTGTGCTACAAACCCAACAATTGGTATCAGAGCCCCATTAGGATAAAAACAAAAATGGAACTGACAAATCGGCCTCCATCAAAGGACTAACATCCGGGAGTAAAGATCATTTGCTTGAAGTCCACCGTTAAAGAAAATGGCAATATTTGAAGAAGGTCGCTCTATCTCGTGTCCTCCGCTCTTCGAAGGAGAAACATACTTCCAATGGGCAAATGTCATAAAATTCTTCATCAATTCTCAAGACTATGAGATTTGGGACATCATTGAAAATGGGTATTTGAAAGCTCCAAAGAAGAAGAAAAAGCAAAGAAGTGCCAACGACACGAAGGCAAAGCTAAACACCAAGGCGATGCACATTCTCTATTGTGGCCTTAACGAAGAAGTTTCCAAGAAGATATCCATATGAAAAAGTGCCAAAGAATTATAGGAGATACTTGAGAAGCTTTATGGCAACAAGAAGGGAGAAAAGAAAGATGATGATCAATCTTGTGCAAACCTTCTCTCCAATCCATAAGTGGATGGTGTTGTGGCTCTCGATGAGCCTAAGGTATCTTCTAACTCTAGTGAGCTTAATTCTTACTCTTTCAATGAGTTGCAAGATGCTTTCGATGAATTATTTTTGGAATTTGAGACCATGGATTCCAAATTTAAGAAAATGATTTCAAAACTTGAAATTGAAAATGATTTTCTTTTAAAAACAAAAGTGGATTTTGAAAACCAAAATGAAATTTTGAAAAATGATTTAGAATTTTCAAAAACGTGCAAAGATGTTTTAGAAAAAGAAAATCTTGATTTAAAAGTTAAGCTTGAAAGCTTAACAAAAGAAAAAGAAATTATTTTCAATAATTCATCTTGTCACATAATGGAAAAATGCTCACATTGCCATTATCATGGTCATCCCTTACATACTTGTCCTATTAAGAAGAGAAAATCTTATAGGATTAGACAAATATGAGTTCCTAAGGGAACTAAATACATTGTGACTAACATAAATGGATCCAAAGCAGTTTGGATACCAAAAATCAAGTGAATGTCTTTTGTAGGTGTGTTGGAGCAATGGCAAGCAAAGCAAAATCAAAGAACGCTCAAATCACACATGAGAAGAAGATTGGGTAACCTCTAAGCTTAATGTTTTTATTTTATACTTTTGGTTATCTAACTTTTGTTTAAAGTCTTGGATTATTTTGTTAAGCCTAATATGATGCTTTGAGTAAGGGGGAGCCACTTTAAAAACCAAACATTTTAATAATTTCAAAATTTAAACATCTAATGTTATTTTGAGCTTAAAAGCGTTTTAATTTTTTTTGATATAACAAAAAGGGGGAGAAATGATTTGAAAAATTGAATTTTCAAATGAATAAGGGGGATCTTTAATTGATTTTGAATCTTAATTATCTTATTCAAAATTTATTTCACAAAGGGGGAGAAATCCTAAACAAATTTTCAAGTTGGTTTTATTATATCAAAATGGGGGAGATTGTAGAACTAATGTTTTGATATAATAATTGAAAAATGTTTTGGACTAATTTGAAAAGAATTTAAAACATGTCTTTAAGTCCAAACAACTTGAAAATATGTTTGAGGTATTTTAAAAGGTTTTTGGAAAAGTTTTTAATGCTTTAAAATAGCCAAACTTGATTTTTCAGCAAGCCCGTACCGATACGGTATACCCCATATCGATACCCTTTTGCCCAAGTTTTGAATCTGCCAAAACTCGTACCGATACGGGTGAGACCGTATCGATACGAATAGGGATCGTTTCGATACGCCCCTTAAGCGTATCGATCCCTATTTTAACAACCACAACGGATATTTCCCAACGGTCTTTTAAATGACATACCGTACCGATACGCCCTCAAGCGTATCGATACGCTCAGGCTGGCAAGAGCCCAACGGCTAGTTTCTGAAGAAGAGCGTACTGATACGGGTCCACGTGTATTGATACGGAAGGTTCCAGAATTGCATTTAATGTGGGAAATAAAGTCTCCAACGGCTCCAAAACATCCCCAACGGCTAGTAACGACCACAAACTCAATTGGGACTATAAATTGAAGGCTGGAACACTTGAAGAAGGTTAGAGACAACATCCAAGAAATATGATCAAGAGAATTAGAGTCTAAATCTTTACTTTACAATTCTCGTGTACATAGTCTTTAGAGAGAGTGCTAAATTGTAAATCCTTGTACTCTTGTGAGCTTAAGTTGTGAAAACACCCACCTTGTGAGGTATTATAGTTTACTAAACAAATCCCTTGTAAAAGGAGAGGTTCTAGTTTAGCCTTAGAAAAAAAACTAGAGTTGGTTCCATCTTAGCCAAGTCCAAAAGATAGGGTTGTAACGGTTTCCTCCTAAACTGGGAAAAGGGGACGAATTCATTGTTGAGTGAATTGGGAAATCCTTAGTGGTGTGCTAAGGTAGTGGATGTAGGTGCTTAGTAAATAGCCCGAACCACTCTAAAATCATTGTGTCACTTGTCTACCTTTATTTCGATTTTAGCCAATTCAACCACCAAACACTTACAACCCTCCTTGACGGTTTCGGTGATGAATTCGAGCTTGCTACAAACCCAACACATACGTAACATGTATCAAATACCAACAACAAATCCCATTGCTAGCACTCGATTTAAGCCTTCTCATGCATAACAAACCATATGCAAAGCTTAAAGAGTAAACTTGTGTAAATCACATTATACAACATAAACTTTTTCATGATACATCAACAATTATATTGGCTTACAAGTGATCATTAACCAAGTTCCATTTCCAAAATAGTTAATTGGATACACAGATTCAAAAAGTGTTCTCATAACACTTCAAGCCATCTCAACCAAAATAGAGATACAATCACAATCGCGGTACATTAACAACCGGGTACAATTACAACCCACGGGGACACCAACTCCAACCATCGGTTAGATGCTTAACCCACTAACGGGAGCTCACGAGACACCAACCCCCAACCGTTAGGGTATTTGGATGGAGTTACATGACACCAACCCCTCGACATCCAAGGTGACTTATTTACAGACCTCTTAATCCTATGACCAGCCAACTATATCTGATAACATTTTTAAATCACATCACCTGCCAATATAATTCATTACTAAACATTAACCCATTGTTTTCATATGCATCGACATATTTTCATTTTCTCAAAGCAACAATCACGCTTTAAAAACAAGTATAAATTACATATTTACATGAATCACTTACCACGTGCATCCATCATAATTTCATGATTAAAAACAATATAAAACATACTTTAGATCATGCATAAACAGTAACATGTAATCAACACCAAGTGCATAAAATCATTTCGTAAAAGCACGACCGAGAGAGAAAATCCAGTTATACTTACTCCCAAACTTAAACTAGCATTTCAAGCTCAATCTAAGTTCCCAAAACCATCTTCAAACCGTTTTAAAGCTGTAGGTTTCATTCTCACTCACCAACACACGAAACTTTAATTCGTCGATGCGAATCAAGCATCCAAAGCCTCCAACGCTTCAGCAGTAGCCAACGGAGGATTAATGCACCATAATGCTTTCAAAATCCTAGCAAGCAATTCCTCAACATTGTCTTGCTAAAAGCTGTCAAACGCCCATCTAAAACAACCACAAATAAAATCGATTGACCTCCAAACTTAACCCAGCCAAAACCTAACACTTCCAACCATCAATTAACATCAAAAGACATCTAAAAACCATCTCATAACATCCTTATACCTCCAGCAACCGTTACTCCACCATAACTCCCCAAAAACACAAAACAATCAACCTAAATAATTAGAGATTCTTATATTTCAGGATTCCAATATTAAAACCAACTTATTAACATTATAAAACAACAATAGAAAGTTCTAATCTGATCTAGAACTCAACAAAACAATCCAAAATGAATTTCAATCTGGTTCACCCATTAAATCTCAATCAAACAAAATTTACACAATTATATCATCAAAACCCATTAGAAAACATATATAAAGGATCAAGAACTTGGGAATTCCAGTAAAGAACCTTACATTAGAGGAGAGGAACGAACCTTACCTTCAATGTATGAGTTTCCCCTTAGTTTGATGTTTTCCTCTTGAAAATCAAAGAGATTCAATAAGATTTTTGGAAAACAAATTAAAGAATCATTTAGGAAATCAAAGAGTTAAGAAATCAAGATCATTAACTTAAATTTTCCGATGAAAAGAATGTGTTTGGCTAAAGAGAAGTTGAGAGAAAATATTGAGAAAAAAAAGTTATGTCAAACTATGATTTTACGAAATAACCAGCTTCCTTAATTAAATCCTTTTAATTCCTTTAATTAAAACACATTTAAAATAATCCTAATTAACGAAAAACTCAGATTAGACCAATGGTATAATAGCTCTTTAAAGATTCAAAGTTTTGACCCTTTTACAAAATAGTCACTAAAACAATTTTACAATTTTATATTTTGGTCACTAGTCCCAAAATGTCAAATTTCCAAAACTCATTTCCAAAAATTGATTTCACCATTAATCATTATATATTAAATAAAGATTTTTAACCATTTTCCCATATTTTTATCTCGTATAAAAATATTCAATCCCAAATTCGACTTGAATCTCTAACCTAGTCCACCGAACTGTCTAATTAACCCGCAAACCGCTAGGCCCAAAATTGAGGCGTTACAAATCTCCCCAAGTTAGGAAATTTTATCCTCAAAATTTCACCTGAAGGAAACAAATGCGGGAATTGCTTCAATATGCCCACTTTGCTTTCCTACGTGGCCTCTTTAACTCCTCGATGTCGCCACAACACCTTAACAAGATCGACCGTCTTAACACAAAGGACTTTACTACTAGAATCAAGAATCTCAATAGGTTTCTCATCATAAGACAAATCTGATCGCAACTCAATATCCACCACTGGCATAACATACGATGGATCTGACCGATACCTCTACAACATCAACACATTAAACACATCATGAATTTTCTCCACTTAGGAGGTAACTTCAAAGGATAAGCAACGGGGCCAACACGCTCCATAACCTCATACGGTCCGATAAACTTTGGACTAAGCTTACCCTTACGTCCAAACCTTATCACCTTGTTCCAAGGCGACACTTTCAAAAAACACACAATCACCAACCGCATACTCAATCTCCTTACGATTCAAATCCTTGTAGGATTTCTAACGATTCGAGGCATCTTTTAGACGATCACAAATAAGCTTCACTTTCTCATTTGTTCTTTTCAATACATCATGCAAGGAAATGCGTTTTCCCCCAACTTCATCCCAACACAGAGGCGTACGACACCTCTTACCAAACAAAGCCTCATACGGTGCCATTTGTATACTAGCTTGGTAAGTATTATTGTACGCAAATTCTACCAAAGGCAATTTTTTCTCCGAGGTTCCTTGGAACTCAATGATATAATTCCCCCAACTTCAGCCCAACACAGAGGCGTATGACACCTCTTACCATACAAAGCCTCATACGGTTCCTTGGAACTATTATTGTACTCAATCTCCTTACAATTCAAATCCTTGTAGGATTTCTAGCGATCCGAGGCATCTTTTAGACGATCAAAAATAAGCTTCACTTTCTCATTTGTTCTTTTCAATACATCATGCAAGGAAATGCGTTTTCCCCCAACTTCAGCCCAACACAGAGGCGTACGACACCTCTTACCATACAAAGCCTCATACGGTGCCATTTGTATACTAGCTTGGTAACTATTATTGTACGCAAATTCTACTAAAGGTAATTTTTTCCCAGGTTCCTTGGAACTCAATGATATAACATCTCAACATATCCTCCAAAACTTGGATCACACGTTCTAATTGACCATCCGACTGAGGATGATACGAAGTACTAAAATTCAACCGTGTACCTAAAGCTCGATGTAGACACCCCTAAAACCTTGTTGTAAATCGTGAATCTCTATCCGAAACTATGGATTTAGGCACTCTATGCAAGAGTACAATCTCCACAATATACAAATCCTCCAACTTATTCAAAGTATTCGTCGTATGCATAGGCACAAAATGTGCACACTTTGTAAATTGATCAACAATCACCCAAATGGAATCCTTCTTAGTTTCCATTAACGACAATCCAAACACAAAATCCATGGTGATTCTCTCTTATTTCCATTCTGGTATCCTCAATGGATGCAACAACCCAAAAGGAAACTAATTTTTAGTCTTAAACACGTTGACACACCATACTCCTAGCAACAAAATCAGCCATGTCTTTGTCTAAATCAACCCAATAGTATTATTCTTTCAAGCCTCGATACATCTTAGTACTATCGAGATGCATAGAAAAAGGATTATTATGCGCTTTGGTCAAAATGGTACGCCTCAACTCATCATCATTAGGCACCACTATCCGATATTTGAAACACAACACTCCATCATCATTAAAATGAAAATCTGTCGGCATTCAATCCATAATATCCTTAACATGCGACACCAACTCCTCTTCATAAGGTTGTTTGTCCTTTATCAACTCTGACAAAGATGGTTTCACTTTCAACTTGGCCAGGAGAGCCCCATCTTGCGTCACACTCAACCGTGCGAACATTGCTCTATGTAGGGAAACACTAGTACACCCCATGTCCTATGGAAAAATTATCCAGCGAATTCTGCTAGTGATCCATGTACAAGGGACGAATTCGGGGTGAGTATGGATGAAATATTACCTTAATAACTCTGGTATCTTGATATCCTTAGGGAGTTAGGATAAACCAAATCGAATCTGAGTCATCACAATAACGCTCCAACCTCTGCGCAGTCCACCCGAATGAAACGAACAATATTTTCTCTTCTCTAACTATTAGAGACGTTTTCTGAAAAAGCATATTTTGGCTGCTAGACCTTATGCCTCTATATAGCATTCAAAAACCTAATTCTAATTAAATTCGGATTCATTAAATATACAATATATTTAACCAGATATAATTAAATATGTAGAATATAATTCTAATTTAATTTGAATTCATTAAATATACAATATATTTAACCGAATACAATTAAATATGTAGAATATAATTCTACTTTAATTAGGTTTCTTTAGGGATATATATTTTCATAGTGTTTGATAATTACAATAATTATCTAATTATTAAAAAAAAATATATAAATGAGATTATCTATAATTACAATAATTATACTAATTTCGTCTTTAATAATTATTACATGTATAACAAGTTTGTACACATGCTATCTAGTCGAAATTTGTTCATTTCAATCATAGGGTGTGACCCTTGTAGGTTCATGTAACATTAGTAGTAATATCTAGAACAGTTCTAATATTGCAAACAATGAGTGGTATCTAGCAATACATCATTGCTACCTAAGTTACATGAAGTCGTGGTTCGACTTTACCTTTTTCCGTGATTAACTTCTTTTATGTATTACATCCTTTTGTCCCCATATCTAGATCGAACACAAGTCATGGATTAGTCACACTTGTATAGTCCATCTAATATTTCTTGATATCTTGAGTAAACTATGATAAACGAATAACTATGACATCTCATATCAATTTATTCGAGCATGATCATGCATTTTCTAGTCTCACTCAATCAAATGGCCTACGATATTACTCCTATTATATAGGAGGGACAAATCCTATCTTGATCAACCATATTTCGCTATATAGAGTGTGACATATCCAATATCAGTTTTTATAGTGTAGTCTGTTACAACACACATTTGACTACATCAAATATTTCACTCTCGATATTGAAATAATGATAATCTCAAGTCTGAGGATCATACAATTAGTTATCACCATGAGTAATGTTGTGACTGTCACATAATAATCCAAGAAACATGCTCATAGCGGGTCAGTCCAGTATGTCGTTCTCTGACACATACTTATGTCTTGATTTTGACATCTCTATGTCAATAACAACACTTTGTTATCAATCAACTACATATTAGGCTTAATATATTATTGTTTTCCACACCCACAATAATTCTCGACTAAGGACATTCAAGAATAACTATATTATTCTAAGGACTTTATTATAATTTAGTTTATTTATAGATGCACAGAATAAGACTAAAATAATAATAATGGCTTTATTAATAAACAAGATAAAATAAGTATGTCTTTTACAATCATCTCATGATTGGTCTTTGGGCATACTCCAACAGCCTAAGATTCAAATCCTTTTGAGTCATCAAATATTTCAAACTCTTGTGATCCGTGTAGACAATACACTTCTCACAGTAAAGATAATGCCTCCAAATCTTTAAGGCAAACACCACCGTGGTAAGCTCAAGATCATGGGTAGGATAATTTCGCTCGTGCTCCTTTAATTTTCTAGATGCATAAGCCACAACTTTTCCTTCTTGCATCAACACACAACCCAAACCAATGTATGATGCATCGCTATACACTACAAACTTCTTACCCGACTCAGGTTAAATCAAGATAGGAGCTTGCGTCAAAGCTTCATTCAACTTTTCGAAAGCTTGTTGTCTATCCTCTGTCCACTCAAAACAAAAATTCTTTTGCAACAACTTGGACAAGGGAGCAGCAATCCTCGAAAAACAAACCACGAACCTATGATAATAACTAGCAAACCCAAGAAAAACTGCGAACTTACAACACATATTTAGGTGGTTCGCAAACCTGGCTTCGATACCAACAAATGTAATCCCCTCGTCCCGGCTTAGACGCCCGACCAGAGCGAGTGAGCTACATTAGGTTTGTCAAAGCAAACCAGAAAAAATTAACTCTAAACACGTCTATATTTTTTATCTTATCTAGATACAAATTATTAACCTATATTGTACATGCTAGCAACAGTTCAAAACTCACTCAAATCATACATCAATAGAGCATTCAACTGCAATCACGAACGTTAAGGGGCCAAATTGAAAATCTGGAAAATTACAAGGACTTAACCCCTTTTGATGTTACCAACCTTTAATTAATCAGGTTTCATGCATTCATGTCAAATATCAACTCAATTCAATCATCCAACTCATGTAATTGCATCCACAACATTTAGAGACTAAAACGTAAGAAACCAAAACTTCACATTAAACCAAGTAATCGAATTAAGACTACCCACATCGGTACACTAGGGCCTGTATCGATATGCTTTGCTTGATTTAAAATCCCCAAATTCTATTAGCCAAAACCTTTACCGATACGCCCTCGTGTACCGAAACGTTATGCCATTTACACATGACCCATACCGAAACAAGACCTCGTGTATTGAAACGCCCGACCATTTACACATGACCTGTACCGAAATGAGTCCTTGCGCACAAATACACTTAAACATGCTTCTAACATATATCCAACATATCTAAGGATCGATCCTCAACCAAACATATCAAAATTAACATCAATTCATTTTATCATGCTTCAATTGGTAAACTATAGGCATGCTTTCTGTAACCAAGCCAAACAAAGCTCAAAAACCAAACCAAAGAAATTACCAACCATTAGAGGCCATGTACAAGTCAAAAACAACAATTCAAACATGATTAAACAGGGAGTTTAACATACATCTCCCAAATTAACAATAGAAACCCCATTGCCCTTATTACTTATAGTCTAATTCAAAACATAATTTCAATACCAAGTCTTGTGCTCCATCATTTAGTAATGTATATATTCTTGTGACTATGAGATGTGGTATCCAGTCAGCAGCTTCTAGAAGGTCTAGTCAGCAGCTTTCAGAAGGTCTAGTCAGCATGGACGGACGAGCAGGATTAGCTGCATTTGAAATTCAAATTATAAATTATCTTTTGTTTTTAGGATTTTTAATTTGAATATTTTCAAGAAGTATATTTTATCATTTCTAGGTTATTTTTAGGGTTTTAGAAAACTATAAATATCCCCTTGGGGTAAGCTAGAAACACATCTCATTCTTAGTTTTGTTCTTACTTTCTAAGTTCTATTAAATTCTCTTTTTCTTTACGTTCTTATTTTTAAGTATTCATTTTATTTTCTTTTAAAATGCTGAGTATGATTTCTACCATAATCATGCTTGGCTAATTTTCCAACAAGCTTAAGGCTAAAGCAACAACTCATTCCGATCGTAAGAATTAAAAAGCACATAATATATTCAAATATATTTCTCAATTTTCTACAAACTTGGATTGGCAATCGACCTTTCCTTTTAAAATCCTTACACTTTCAAATTCAAAAAGGGCCCAATGGTTTGAATGTTGTTTTGATTTATAGTTGGGAGGAAGGATCGGCTTGTAGCACTTTCGACTTCTTGTGAACACACTTAGCGGCAGTCCGCTAAGGGAAATTTGTAAAACCTATGTTTGATTTTGATATAACAAATTGTTTGAAGAACTTATTTGTAAAGTAAATAAAATTTTAAGTACTCTAAAGTCTCACAATTGACTAAAAATTGACAAGTATTTTTAAGCTCAAATTGTTTTCCAAAGTCAAAACTTAAACCCTATAAAATTTTCTAAGCATTTTTAAGCCAAACAGTACAAAAAACATACAGGCGTTTTGATACACCCAAGGGTGTTTCGATACGGCCAAACCTTATTTGGCTACTGGATGAAATCATTTTGATACATGCTTATATTGTTTCGATACAACCTTCTTTAGGGTTTATGAATTTTAAGCATCTTGTATCGATACGGCCTTGTCGTTTCAATACGGTATGAGAGATTTGTTAAATCTTAGCATTTATTATTTTTTACCAATGCTTGTCAGTTATTGGGAACGAGCAATTCTTTAAAAGGCAGTTAACCAATATCGATACGTCATAGGGCCGTTTCGATAGGGATTTTGGAAGTAGCTCAAGTGAGAAAAATTGCATCGGTACTGTCAAAGCCATTTCGATATAACCCCTTAAAATGTTTCGATACACGTTCTCGCGTTTCAATACACCCTTATTTATTACCTGCTACGGCTCTTTCTGTTTTGAGATAAGGATTGGTACAGGCCTTCGTGTTTCGATACGAGCAGATGCAGAAGTGCATTTATGATGAGAAATAAAGGCTCCAATGTCTTTATTGATGACCTCAACCATTCTAACGGCTAGAAATCAATGCAACGGTATAAATAAAAGCCTCGAAAGCTTGAGAAACAACTATTGAACCTCAAAGCAACATGCAAGCAATCAAATCCAAACCTTAGTACTTATTGTCAAATTCTTGTACCCAACTCCTTAAGTTCTTATTGTAAATCAAGTTTGAGAGTTTGGGGAGTGTTTGTAAATCAATTGGGCTATATTTATATTGTAAGAGATCAATTGTAATAACCAATACTCTTCTTTGTAATATGAGAGTCTTGTGGTTCAATCTTTGGGTAGAAAGATTGAACATTTGTAAAAGTTGCCTCGTTAGCCTCCTAGAAAAGGGGAAAACAAATTAATAGGGAGTTTGTTGAAAATCCTTAGTGGAAGCTAAGGTAGTGGATGTAGAGCTTGTTTAGAAGCTTAAACCACTATAAGGGCCTTGTTTATCATTTTTACTTATTCTTTTTGCTCCCTTCAATTTTGAAAGTGCCAATTCACCCCTCTTGGCCATATCAGTTAATTTGATCCACTAAACAATTGGTATCAGAGCCTACCTCTTTGAAGGCTTCACAACCACAAGGGGAGATCCTAGGAGAGTGTTGATCAACTTTCAAGTCAAGACATGGCATCTACCTCTGGGCCAAGCAAGTACAAGTCCCAATCTATCACCAAACCACTCTTCTTCAATGGGGATAACTATCCCTATTGGAAGAATTGAATGCACCTCTTCATCAATTCAAATGAATAAAGCATATGAGATGTGGTAGAAGATGGACCAACCATTCCCATGAAGAGAGATAAAGAAGGAAGGCTTGTTCCGAAAAAGAAGGTGGAGATGAGTGAAGAGGATAGGACGAAGTTGCAAGTGAATGACAAAGCCTTGAACATGTTATTTTGCTCACCTAGACCGGACATCTACTCCAAAGTGTCCTCGATCATAAGTGCTAAAGAAGTGTGGGACACTCTTGAGACCACGTACGAAGGAACAAACAATGTAAAGGAGACAAAAATCGAGATCCTCAACCTTTGTTACGAGAACTTCAAGATGAAGGCCGATAAGACCGTAACCAAGATGTTTGATCGCTTCTCTGTCATCGTAAATGGTTTAAAGGGCTTCGGAGAGATCATCCTCGAAGACAAGTTAGTCCAGAAGCTTCTCTACTCACTTCACGAATCATGTGGTGGGAAGAGAACCGCAATCATCGAGGCAAAGAATTTGAAGACCTTGAAGCTCAATGAGTTGGTAGGATCTCTCCTTACTCATGAGATCATGAAACAAGGGAGAGAAGAAGAGAAGAGAAAAGAAGAAAGAAGAGTAGTCAAGAAAGAGGTAGAGAAGAAGAAGCAAGGAGTATCTCTCAAAGCCTCTCTACCACAAGAGGAGAGCTATTCTAGTGGGGAAGAAGTGTTTGATGAATTGGCTATGATAGCCAAAAGATTCTCAAGGTTCATGAAGTCCAATCGTGGTAGAAAGTTTTCAAGAAGAAGAGACTTCAAGAAAAAGACCAACTCATTTTCTATGAGTGCAAGAAGTCGGGTCACATTCGCATCGATTCTCCTCAATTAAAGAAGAAGAGCTTTGAGAAGAAGAAGAAGCTCAAGGCTCAAGTAGAAACTTCGAGTGATTAAGAGTCATCATCCGAGGATGAGGAGCATGAAGTGGCTAACCTTTGCCTTATGGCCCTTAAGGAGGAACTTATGGTAAACTCTAACTCATCATCTCTTACTTATGATTAACTATATGATGCCTATGATGAGTTGCAAGATGTTTACGATGAATTGGTTGAGAAATATAAAGAGTATTTTGAAAAAATAAGAAAAATATTTCCGATTTGAAATCTCAAAATGAATCTCTTTCAAAAACCAATTCTGAATTGGAAAAGAAGGTTTTATACTTGATAAATCTTTCAAATAAGCTTAAAAAGAAAATATTGATGTTGAAAAACTTCTTTTTTATTTCTAAGATTATCACACTAAGGAAGTGGATAATCTTAAAACTTCTCTTGCTATTGGGAAAAGTGGTTTTGAAAAGGGTAGTTCTTCAAAAACCCAATATGTAAAGAGAAAGCATTTTAACTACAAACATAGTGGCTCTCAAAGGCATCTTAGAGCTAAGAGGATTAGAAGTGTATTGGTTCCTAAGGAACTTGTAGCTTCTAATATTATTCTTGCTATTTTATCTTGGATTCCTAAGGGAACCAAGTTTTTGGGACCAAACACATATGGACCCAAAATGGTTTGGGTACCAAAATCAAAGAACTAATCTTTGTTTGTAGGGGGCGTTGCTACAAGGCCAAAACATCATGTCAAAACACATGGTACCTTGATATTTGATGATCAAGACACATGACCGGAGACAAGAGTAGATTCATAGAGCTCAAGCCAAAGCATGGTGGAGTGGTAACTTTCGGTGAAAACTCCAAAGGCCATATTGAGGGCATTGGCTCTATTGGTAACCGCTCTTCCATTCTTATTGAAAATGTATTACATGTCAATGATCTTAAACATAATCTATTGAGCATTAGTCAACTCTGTGACAAAGGTTTTGATGTTCATTTTGATAAAAATGGGTGTACAATTGTGAACATTAAAACAAATAAAATAATGCTCATTGGTCATTGCATAGGAAACATTTATATGATGCATTTAGATGACGTACATTCATCCCATTCATGTTTAGTTGCACATGATGAGAATGATGCATGGTTGTGGGATAGGAAACTAGGGCATGCTAGCATAAGTGTTTTAGAAAAATTGGTTACCCAAAATCTAGTTAGAGGTTTACCCAAACTAAAATTTTCATTAGATAAAATATGTGATGCTTGTGCTAAGGGTAAACAAAAGAGAACCTCATTTAAACCCATTAATGATGTTTCGGCTAGTAGGGTGTTACAATTAATCCACATGGATTTATTTGAGCCTATTGGAACTATGAGCTTGGGTGGTAAGTCATATGAATTTTGAATGGTAGATGACTTTTGTAAATACACTTGGGTTCTATTCTTAAGTACTAAGGATGAGGCTTTAGAAAATTTCATCACATTTACAAAAATTACCCAAAATGATTTTGATCTTAAAATCTCACATATTAGAAGTGATCATGGAACCATATTTCAAAATATGGGTTTTGAAGATTTTTTTAAAGAAAATGGTATTAGCCATAATTTTTCGGCTCCTCACACTCCTCAACAAAATAGGGTAGTTGAGAGGAAAAATAGAACTTTAGAAGAGATGGCTAGGACCATGCTTTGTGAAAACAATTTACCTAAGTATTTTTGGGCGGAAGCCAATAATACGGCTTGCTATATTATTAATAGAGTAATGATTACGCCTATTTTAAAGAAAACACCTTCTGAGATTTTGAAATCCAAAAAGCCTAACATTAGCCATTTCCACCCTTTTGGTTGTAAATGTCTCGTTTAAACAATGGAAAACACGTACAACTTAGGTAAATTTGATGCTAAAAGTGATGAATCAATATTTTTGGGTTATTCCCTAAACTCTAAAGCCTACCGAGTATTTAATAAAAGAACTTTGGTTGTTGAAGAGTCTATACATGTTGTTTTCGATGATAACCTCCTCTCGAGGAAGTAATCTTGTGAAGATGATGATGTATGGATCATTGAAGCCATTGATGGAGGACAAACATCAAAGGTTGATGAAATTCCAACTAAAGAAGAGGAAGCACAAGATCTACCTCTTGAAGCCTTGAAGGACTTGGCTCTTGAGGAATTGGAGGTGACATACCCAATGGAATTCAATTATGTCAAAGGTGGTGAAATCTTGGGTGATCCATCCAAGGGGGTAACTACTAGATCCTCTCTCAAACTTATGAATCATGTTACATTCATCTCATGCATAAAGCCTAAAAATATCAAAGAAGCATTAAAAGATGATTTTTGGATATTGGCTATGCAAGAGAAACTTAATCAATTTGAGAGAAGTAAAGTTTGGACATTAGTTGATAAACCTAATAATCAATCTACTATAGGAACTAAGTGGGTATTTAGAAACAAACTAGATGATAGTGGTAACATAGTGAGGAACAAGGCTAGGCTTGTTGCTCAAGGCTACACTCAAGAGGAGGTAAATGATTTTGATGAAACATATGCACTCGTAGATAGAATGGAAGCTATTAGGATGCTTCTTGCATTTGTATGCTATCATGATTTCAAGCTTTTTGAAATGGATGTGAAAAGTGATTTTCTAAATGGTTTTATAAATGAAGAATTGTATGTTGAACAACCACCGGGTTTTGAAGATCCACAATTTCCAAATCATGTTTTCAAACTAACTAAAGCTCTTTATAGTTTAAAACAAGCTCCTAGAGCTTGGTATGAAAGGCTTTCAGACTTTTTGATTCAAAAAGGTTTTGAAAAAGGCAAGATGGATACTACACTTTTCATTGAAAGAAATGGCAATGACATCTTAGTAGTTCAAATATATGTTGATGATATTATTTTTGGCTCTACTAATGAATTTTATTTGCAAAAATTTTCTAAGCTAATGCAAGGTGAATTTGAGATGAGCATGATGAGAGAGCTCTCATTTTTCTTGGGGCTCCAAATCAAGCAAAGGAAAGATAGAACCTTCATCAATCAAGCAAAATACATAAATGACATGCTCAAGAAGTTTGGCTTGGAGAACGTAAAGCCTAAAGCCACTCCAATGAGCTCATCAATCAAGCTTCAAAGATGAGGAAGGTAAGTGTGTCAATTCTAAGCTTTATCGATCTATGATCGGCTCTTTGCTTTACCTTACCGTAGACCAGATATTATGTTTAGTGTTTGCTTGTGTGCTAGGTTTCAAGCTAGCCCAAGAGAACCACACCTAGTTTCCATTAAGAAAATTTTAGATACCTTATAGATACACCTAATTTAGGTCTTTGGTATCCTAGGAATTCCTCATTTGACCTTCATGATTTCTCCGATGCAGATTATGGGGGATGTAAGATAGATAGGAAAAGTACCTCCAAAACATGTCAATTCTTAGATAGTATGCTCATATCTTGGTTCTCTAAGAAACAAAATAGCGTAGCCTTATCTACCACCGAAGCGGAGTACATATCCTTAAGGAGTTGTTGTGCTCAAGTTCTTTGGATGAAGCAACAACTCTTAGACTACGATGTTCAAGTAGATACCATACCCCTTAAGTGTGACAACACTAGTGTCGCTTGTCTAACTAAGAATCCCATCCAACACTCTAGAACCAAACATATAGAAATTAGACATCATTTCACTAGTGTCACTTGTCTATATGCTTTAGTCCATATATATTGTTCATATCTAATGTCCATGCATTTATGATCATTAGAAATCCAATTTTGGACACCTTTGTGCCAAAAATGTATCTTTTGGTCAAGGTGTATCGAAACAGGCAAGGTTGTTTCGATAAGACATGCTTGAGCAAATCCCTAAACTTAAATCTTTGGTAGATGGTATCGAAACGGTTAAACATGTTTCGATACGAGGAAGCTTAATCGGGTTTCGGTACAGTTAAACATGTACAAGTATGGTAAGGTGTTTCGGTATGCGTAAACATGTTTCGATACACATGTTTTGATACACCTTATGGTGTATCGGTACGCG
The DNA here is from genome assembly GCA_958450335.1 of Hibiscus tridactylites. Classification (NCBI taxonomy): domain Eukaryota; kingdom Viridiplantae; phylum Streptophyta; class Magnoliopsida; order Malvales; family Malvaceae; genus Hibiscus; species Hibiscus tridactylites. The sequence goes on along the minus strand of OY288265.1, from coordinate 33,601,461 downwards.
TAGCCACAAATCACTAATTTGAGTCATTAATTGGTTTCAATCTTCAAACCTGCTTTCATTAAAACTCAATCTCTTTTGCCCCAAAACCCCTACGTTTTCATTCTATAAATACCCATCAAAACCCTTTGTTTTTCACACAAATCTTTGAGGGTTTTTACTCCACAACTCAAAACTCAAGGCTATTTCATAAAATTGTGCATCGTCTTTTCTTTTCAATTTCGTTTATTTTACTATACTTTTTATGCTAATTTTTGTACATAAAATACATATATAGTATGAGTTTTCAAGATTTTGCAAAATTTATTTCAAAATCCGAAATTTGTGTTTTGAATATAAAATTATATCGTATATTTAATTTTACAATTTTTTTTAATTTTTCTTACCAAAATTCCTTTTACATATGTATATGTTTTTAACCTATATTGTATAGAATTTTCTTTTCCTACCTTGATCAATTAGATTATTTTTGGATCGAATGTGATGGTTATGCATACATTGTTTTCTTGTGCCTTAATTTATTTTCAGATTTTCCTATGGCTCCTAAAAAGAGAGCAAGAACTATAGAAGTTGGAGAATCCTCCAATGTTGAGAATGATGAGATTACTCGCCCAAATCTTGCGGTTATTTACCCAAGGTGTTTTCGCACCACATATGAGATGGACTATTTTCGCCAATTTCAAACTCATGATATCCGTCGCGATCGGGTTGTATCTCTTCCCTTTTTAGATTTCGAACGCTTTCAATTTCAATATCTTTATCTTTTAAGGCGTTGGAGCTTTATGAAATTTTTGGCATTACCACCTATTGTCTACAAATATCTTGTTTTGATTTTTTATTTCAATGCCAAGTGTATTGTTGGTCCCGAAAAAAAGACCATGGTTGCTATTGAATCTTATTTGATGGGAAAGAAGTTTTGGGTTACCGTTAAGACTTTAACCGATACTTTTGGTCTTGAAGATTTGAGTATAGCCGATGAGGACTCATTAAGACATGTCTTGAGTGGTTCTGTTACCGTTCTCGATGCTCATGATCGCATTCTTCACTTAATGATCACTTGGTGGTTCCGCCCATTCGGTGGAAAATTTTCATCCATCCGCCAAGTTGATGATTTTTGGCTTCGATGCTTCCGTGAAGAGAAATGCCCAAGTCTTTCTCAAATCATGTTTGCCGAGATGGTTTACCTTGTTTAATATTGTCACACCGATCATGTTACTTCTTTCACCTACGACACAACTTTGAGTTACTTGTTTACTCAATTAGAGATAGATTGCTCTCATGATGAACCATCGCGTCTTAAGGATCAAATCAATGAGACCTCCTTCATCCGTGCTAAGTTTCACTACATCAACAATGAGTGGGTTCGTCTCACTGAGCTTCCATCGATGCTATTCTCAACGAACTTCGTCAAGCGGCTCCTCAAGCAGCTCCACCTCAAGGTGCTCAACCGGACAACATGAAACTTCTGACCTTTCTCACCGAGCAATTCACACGCTTGCACACATCTATTGGCTCGATGGACACCAACATGAATGTCGGATTTGCCGCTATTGATACTCGCTTCACATCTTTGGAAGAGCGAGTCACTGTCCTTGAGAATCACCACAAGTCCCTTGATGATCGTGTTGCTTTGATTGCTTCTAAACAAATTTCTTTGGACATGTCTCTCGCAGCATTTCATCATGAGTGGAGGCAATCTAGGAAGAATGATGATGATGGTGAAGATGACGATGAAGACGAACCTTGAATTTTATATCTCATTACATATCATCTTTTAAGATTTCCCTTTTATACATCTATCTATGTTTTTCCTTTTAGGACCTATGCTTTGATTTCTTGTCCTTAGGATTCAAGTTTGGATATTTTGGAACCTTTGCTTTGGTTTATTATGCCTTATGATATTATGTTGCTTTAATTTTGCTTTGTGTTATGCTTTATTACTTTATATATTGGTTATATCCTTTGGTTCTTCATTGATTTTGATCTAACAAAAAGGGGGACAAGGGTTAAGCTATATTTTTTTCTTCAAAACATAGATTAAAGAAAGGGGGAGTACTTAAAAATTTACTCTGGTTTTGTTATATCAAAAGGGGAAGATTGTAAAACCTATGTTTGATTTTGATATAACAAATTGTTTTAAGGACTTATTTGCAAATTAAATAAATTTTTAAGTACTTTAAAGTCTCAAAATTGACAAGTATTTTTAATCCCAAATTGTTTTCCAAAGTCAAAACTTAAACCATATAAAAATTTCTAAGAATTTTAAGCCAAACAATACAAAAACGTATAGGCGTTTCGATACACCCAAGGGTGTTTCGATACGACCAAACCTTATTTGGCTACTGGATGAAATCGTTTCGATACAAGCTTATATTGTTTCAATACAACCTTTTTTAGGGTTTAAGAATTTTAAGCATCTTGTATCGATACTGCCTTGCCATTTTGATACGGTCTGAGAGATTTGTAAAATCTTAGCATTTTTTAATTTTGACCGTTACTTGCCAGTTATTGGGAACGAGCAATTTTTTAAAAGGCAGTTAACCCGTATAGGTACGTCTTAGGGTCATTTCCATACGGATTTTGGCAGTAGCTCAAGTGAGAAAAATTGCATCGGTACGACCAAATTCGTTTCGATACGACCCCTTAAACCGTTTTGATATGCGTTCCATCATTTCAATACACCCTTATTTATTACCTGCAATGGCTCTTTCTGTTTTGAGATAAGGATCGGTATGGGTCTTCGTGTTTAGATACGAGATGGTGCAGAAGTGCAATTATGGTTGGAAATAAAGGCTCTAACATCTTTATTGATGACCTCAATCACCCTAACGGCTAGAAATCAATGCAAGGGTTTAAATACAAGCCTCAAAAGCTTCAGTAACAACTATTGAACCTCAAAGCAACATCCAAGAAATCAAATCCAAACTTTAGTACTTATTGTCAAATTCTTGCACCCAACTCCTTGATTTCTCATTGTAAATCAAATTTAGGAGTTTTGGGAGTGTTTGTAAATCAATTGGGCTATATTTATCTTGTGAGTGATCAATTGTAATTGCCAATATTCTTCTTTGTAAAGTAAGAGTCTTGTGGTTCAATCTTTGGGTAGAAAGATTGAACATTTGTAAAGGTTGTTTCCTTAGCCTAGAAAAGGGGAAGAACAAATTAGTGGAGAGTTTGTTGAAATCCTTAGTGGGAGCTAAGGTAGTGAATGTAGAGCTTGTTTAGAAGCTTGAACCACTATAAGTGCCTTGTATATCATTTTTACGTGTTCTTTTTGCTCCCTCCAAATTTTAAAGTGCCAATTCACCCTCCATCCTCTTGGTCATATCGGTTAATTTGATCCACTCAACAAAATTGAGATCGAATTGTATTCTCATTGAGACAACATAGTCTGAGTCAGGTTTTTCTAGATTTTAAAATATTTTATTCTACCGGCGATAATCATGTTTAGTCTAGCCAAAAAACTGAAATTCAAAATTGATTTTGGATTATACCATTTGTCTGGAGTAAAATCTTCTTCGATGATCAGTCGGAATTGAGGCAATGCGAAGCTTGAGGCTATACCATTTAATTGATTTTATTTTCAAAATTTACTTTCCTCATTTTTGCTTTTATTTTCTACTCTCTTGACCATATTTTCTCGCTACAGTCAAAATAAAAACCTCCAGATAAAATAAGCTCCTTAGTCCTTGCGGATCGACCCTTCTTCTCTATTTCTACATTATTTATCTATTTAATTTGAGATTAAAGATAATTTATTGGACAATTATGATGCTTGTCATTCACCATTTTGACTTGTTTTTGGAAAACCGTGTCATCTGCTAGTAGAGCTGGAACATAAAGCCTATTTGGGCCATCAGAACACTTGACATGGTATGGAGAGTTGCTAGAGAATAGAGGTTACTATACCTAAATGAGTTGGAAGAATTCAGGACACAAGCCTATGAGAATGCCAAAATCTACAAGGAGAAGGCAAAACGCTGACATGACAGATGGATAATTCTAAGACAATTTGAGGTAGACCAACGTGTTTTGTTGTTTAACTCACGGCTAACATTGTTTCTAGGTAAACTCAAATCTAGATGGATGGGTCCTTATGAATTTGTAAAGCGCTATGTCCATGGAGCTGTGGATATCAAGAATTTGAAGACGGAGGATATTTTTAAGGTGAATGACCAACGTTTAAAGCACTATTTGGAAGGAGATAAGAAGCATGCCAAAGGGGTTATCCTCTTGGAAGATGTACCGTAACATCATCATCGTGGTTTACTTTTTATAAATATTAGGATTAGATGTTTTTATTTTTCACCGTTTTCTTTATTTGTTTATTTTTCTTCATTTAGTTTTAAATTTTCCTTTGCTGCGTTGAAAGGTTTTCTTTGAGTTTGTGCAGATTAGTATGTCGGGTATAATAGCAAGGCAAGACTTGACATGAGACGTTGACACAATCTGCGTGCCAGGAAAAATGCCAACGCAGAGGCTACTTTATTAGGTTGAAATTTAAATTCAACTTAATCACCTTATCACTCCACTCTTTAAACCTCTCCTATCACTTACAACCTTATCACATCACCCTTACCACTTAACCCCTTATCAAATCAAATCTTTTTCTTTTCCATCATTATCCTCATTAAATTCGGCTACTTTATTAAACCCCATCAAACACTCAACCATTTACTTTCCACCTACCCTAACCGTTCAAAGAAACATAACCCTTTTCACTTCTCTCTTTCATTATCAAGCAAGAAACCAAGACTCATCTTTTCTCTTCTTCTTCCTTTGTTCAACACGCCCAAAGCTTCATCACGTTTCAATGGCTTCTTCATCATCCGCCTTTAAAATCTTTTTCAATAAGGAGATCCGGAAAAAGCATGTAGAAAATTTCACCTCAAGATACTTTTGTTATTAGAAGCATTTCAACTTCAAAGGCGAACCAACCGTGGGATTTTCTGATGATTTTATGGCGGTAGTCAACCGGCACAAACGGGAGCTATTCTGCCAGCAAAAAGGGAGGTTTACGCGAATATCGTCTGGGGGTTTTATGCCCACTTGACCACCAAGGACAGTCTGTTCTTAATGATACTAGATACATGCTTTCATTTTGATGAAGGTTATATCAATGCCATGTTAAATTTGGGGATGCTGAGGATGAGCATCTAGAGTATGTTGAGTCAATAATCGTTGCCAAAAGGTAGAAGTTGTTGGAAGATCTGCGTGAATCAGGCACGACGTGGATATTTTCTTCCAAGGGCCACTGAACCGTCAAAAGACTGGAATTGAAATCTCAGCCAAATGGGTGTAACCAATTTCTCAAGGCAAACTTGATGTCAACCAACCACAATGAAATGATGTCAGAGGAACGGCTGGCACTACTGCACTCAATCATAGTTGACCGGAAAATCAATTTCGACCGGATTATCGTCGAGGAGACATATAAATGTGCAGGTAAGCCTAATGGCAGTCTATTCTTTTCTTTGTTAATTTCTAACATTTACATGAGACATGGTGTGCCAAATATCGACTCAGACAAAGGCCAAGAAATCAAGGGCACCACAATCACGTCGACTCTGTGGCGAAAACTCACTGCCACCGAGACCAAGGACAAAGGAAAAGGGAAGACAACTACGCCAATGCCTAAGGTGCCAAAGGCAGAATCTAACGCTCCCATGCCAGCTAGTGGAGTGGCATTGCTCTCACAAATTAGCCATGGCCAGGAGATTATTCTTCTTAAATTAGAGAATGTCGATGAGCGGAATGTCAAGCTTTGGCAGTATAGTCATGCTAGGGATATAGCCATCATGGAGACCATTGAGAAGATATCCCCAAATTTCTTGCCAGCTTTCCTTGATTTCCCTACAGAGATCTTTACTAGTGATGATGCAATGCCAACCAGTCCCCAATCAGCTCATACTCCATCTGATGCCACAGTCTTGTTGTCTCCAGTCCATGTTGAATCTTCTAGTATTGACTCTCTGATTGAATCAAAGGAAACCAAAGCCAAGTCTACCACAACACCTATCGCGTCGGCACAGTCTGATGCCACTGATGCCTATGTTGTGTCGGAACCTTTCAAGGTTGTGGAGGAAGTTCTTCTTGATATTGGAGCTGTTGCGTGTAAAAGTCTCTATTGCAATGTAGTGCAAGTGTACACGACGTAAGTAGTAAAGTGATATGGAAGTATCGGATATCGTCTCCACAGGGACTGGGCTAATAGCTTCACCTTGGATTACTGCACGAAAGAGAAGAGATTTATTTAAGTTGTTGTCACGAGATAATAAAGAATACTTAAATAAAAGAGTAATGGAATCAAGATAGAGAGAATGGGCTGGTATTGAGTTGCTCAGTAGTGTAGGTATTGCAAAGTCTTGGGAATATCTGTTCTGTCGTCGTCCCTGTCGCGGCAGCACCTGTCGCGGCAGCGGTCTGTTGTTAGTCACGGCAGCGATTACACAATTTTGTACTTTCAAGCTTGGCAAGAATCCCTGCTATGCCTTGGCCTATGCCTAGGTCCAAGTCTGTCGATGAACACGTCTTTGATGATACCTCCCGGCGTGAATCGAAGGATGAACACCGATGTTGTTGAATTCTTCCTTAGCCACTTAAACTCGTCCTATCCCTAGGTTCGAGATAGTTCAACTATAAACTAGAGAACCGACACTTATTCATTTCATATACTTAACTCTCCCGATATTAAGTAAATAGATAACCTCACAATGTTCTCCCGATACTCTTGCAAGATGTTAACAACCAGAATAAGCGAACTTGAAGTTTATTTTATTGAACAGAAAATTCCTAAAACAAAAGCAATCATTGCAACTACTTTACAAATCAACCCGTGGCCCTAGGGGAATTTAGAACATGTTGAGAAGGGGAAAACGACTAGGGTTTTGGGAAGAAGGCTAGAGATAGATGATATACTCTCCTAGGTCGAATTACATGCCTTTATATAGGCATTGGGTTCAAGTTTTCTAATATGGCAAGAATACAAGTTTAAATTAAAGTATAACTCTATTAAAGACTAAATCTTCAGAGCATAAGTCTTTAATTCGTCCTTCCTTCTTGCTTGGAGTTTCTTCCTTGAACTTTGGGCTTGGCCTTCATTCTGATCTAGGGCTTGGAAAAATATAAGGGTATTCCACGATAGACGGGCTTAATTTTCTCTTTCTATCGAGGCCCACTTTGCTTCTTCTCCTCAAAACTGTTGTCGTCCTTGGTTGCCACGACAGTAGCCACGACAGCATCGTCCTCCTCGTCTGCTCATCCAGTGCCAGCTTTGTTGTATCACTGCCCAGCGCCTGCTTCTCCATCTACTACAGCAGCAACCTGCAAAAACAACCAATTTCAGTAGAAAATGTGCCATTTAATATATTTGTGATGTGTAACCCCCTCAACCCGGCCCAGACGGTTGAACCGAATTAAGGGGGTTACATTTGTTGGTATCAGAGTCAGGTTCTCGAGTAATTGGGAATGGTTATATGGGTGATTAATGTATGTATGCTATGTATGCTTGTTGAATGAAAGTATGTTGTGTGAATTGCAAATATGTTACAATTGTGGTGTATGCTGTGGTGAAGCATGATAGAGGGACCCATTGCCAAATCAAAGCTAATGAAATGATATTGTTTTTAATTGGAAATGAGCTTGAGTACTTGGATTGCTTACCTTGCTGAGCATGACCTTGTTTATTGCATTGTGATTGCATTGTTAGCGAATGGCACCTCGTAGAGAAATGAGGGTTAATACGCGAGCTATAGCTCAAAATGAGAATGAAGAGAATGCTGAGAATGTGGTGGATTTACCTCCTCCGCCTGGTGGTGGTGGTGCTGGGGGTGAAGGAGCTGGTGTTGCAGCTGGTGCTGGGGTCGCTGGACCTGAAGCTGGTCAGGGGCAAGTTGTTCCTGACATGTCAATGTTGATTCAAGCTATTGCTGGTGCTTTTCGAGCAGCGGTAGCTGGAGCTCAAGGAGCTGGGCATCAGGGAGATGCTGGTGTGAGACTACCTTTGGAACGTTTGCGCAGTCTAGGAGGGACTGAGTTCAGGGGTTTGTCTGCTGAAGGTTCGGAGTCTTGGTTGGAAAGTACCAAGAGAATCTTGGGTCAAATGAACTGCAATGAAGTTCAGAAGCTGGGCTGTGTAGTATCGTTGTTGCAGGACGATGCATACACTTGGTGGACAACCACTATCTCTGGGATGGAGGATGCTGATGTGACTTGGACGTTCTTTCTGAATGCGTTCAAGAGAAGGTATCTGGGTGTGAGGTACCTAGATGAAAAGAAGAGGGAATTCATGTCTCTTACCCAAGGGAGCATGTCTGTAGCTGAGTACGAGGTTCAGTTTGTCCGACTCAGTCAGTACGCACCTGAGCTTGTCCCGGATGAGCGGGAGAGGTGTGAAAGGTTCCGTTATGGTTTGGTGACGGAAGTGAAGACGTATATGCTGGCTGCTGAGTATAATGATTTTGATGTGCTAGTTGGTAGAGCAAAGGACATTGAGATGAATTTGGGTTTATCTTCTAGGAGTGCTGGGTCTAGTGCTGGTAAGCGAGTTGCTGAGTATAGTTCCGGCGGTGGACGGAACAAGAGGGGACGTGATCGGAAGTATCAGTCTTCAGCTAAGCGAGGTGGTGGGCAAGGTGCGCTTGTTCAGGGAGACAAGGCGAGAGCTGATCCGAGCACATGTTGGACATGTGGATCGCGTGGCCATTTGAGGCGTGATTGTCCTCGAGCGGTGAGGGAGGTGCAGGCTCCGGTTGTGGCGGCTGGTGACTCGTGTTGGAATTGTGGATCAACGGATCACATGAGGAGGGAGTGTCTTATGTTGGCTGGTGGTGGCCAAGGACGTGCTCCTGGAGTTGTTGCACCACAGAGAGGTCGTGGGCGCGGCCGTGGTAATTTCCAGCGTAGAGAGGATGGTGGACGGAATGTGGCTCATGTTGTAGCTGTTCAGCCTGAGGGTGGCGGCCAAGCCAGAGTGTATGCCCAGAGGGAGGGGAGGAATGACACGGATGTGATCGCAGGTACTTTTACTTTGCAATCCTTGTCATTACTTTCCTTGATTGATTCTGGATCTACACACTCATACATATTGCGTGAGATTGCTGAATTGCTTGGTTTGCATGTTGAGTCTTTGGATGTTGGTATGCGTGTCACTAGTTCTTTTGGTGAGACTGTTGTGACTCGAAAGCTCTATAGAAGATGTCCTTTGGTTGTGAAAGATCATGTTTTTCATGTTGATCTTATGGAATTGCCTTTCTATGGTTTTGATGTAATCCTTGGTATGGATTGGCTTGTTGAGCATCGAGCTGTGGTGGATTGTGAGAATAAGCGAGTTTCGTTGAAGCTTGCGGATGATTACGAGGTAGTTGTGGTTGGTGAGAATGTGAAGTTTCTTGCCAATGTGGTGTCTACATTGGAGGCGAGCCGGATGCTGAGGCAAGGTTGTGAAGCTTACCTGGCCTTTGTGATGAATCCTAGTTCTAAGGAGTTGCGGGTGCAAGATATCAGGACTGTGCGAGAGTTTCCTGGTGTATTTCCTGAGGAGTTGCCTGGATTGCCTCCTAATCGCGAAGTCGAGTTTGGGATTGAGTTGTATGAAAACACAACTCCAGTGTCCATTACCCCTTATCGAATGGCACCTAAAGAGTTGAAGGAGCTGAAGACGCAATTGCAAGAGTTGCTTGATCGTGGTTTCATTTGGCCAAGTGTATCACCTTGGGGTGCACCGGTCTTGTTTGTGAAGAAGAAGGATGGCACTATGAGAATGTGCATTGACTATCGTCAGCTTAACAAGTTGACTATCAAGACCGAGAATTGATGATCTTTTTGATCAATTTTGGGGAGCTGTTGTGTTCTCTAAGATTGACTTAAGGTCAGGGTATTACCAGTTGAAGGTGAAGGATGTGGATGTGCCAAAGACAGCTTTTAGGACGAGGTATGGGCATTATGAGTTCCTTGTGATGCCGTTTGGTTTGACAAATGCTCCTGCAGCTTTCATGGACATGATGAACCGAGTGTTTCATGAATACTTGGATAAATTTGTTGTGGTGTTCATTGATGATATCCTTGTGTACTCTCGTACTGAGGAGGAGCATGAAGGGCATTTGAGAATTGTTTTGCAAGCTTTGTTGGAGAATCAGCTTTATGCCAAGCTGAGCAAGTGTGAGTTCTGGCTTAGAGAAGTGGTGTTTCTCGGTCATGTGGTTTCTGCTGAAGGGATTCGTGTTGATCCTCAGAAGATTGAGGCAGTGATGAATTGGAAGGTTCCTAAGTCTGTTCATGAAGTCCGTAGTTTCCTTGGTTTGGCGGGATACTACCGGAGGTTCGTGGATGGGTTTTCAAAGATTGCTGCACCTTTGACGAAGTTGTTGCAGAAGGATGTTAAGTATGAGTGGACGGAAGCGAGACAACAAGCTTTTGAGAAGCTTAAGGTAGCTTTGACGCAAGCTCCTATCTTGGTTCAACCTGAATCAGGGAAAGAATTTGTGGTGTATAGTGATGCGTCCTATGTTGGTTTGGGATGTGTGTTGATGCAAGAGGGTAAGGTGGTGGCTTATGCATCACGGCAGTTGAAAGTGCATGAACGCAATTATCCTACGCATGACATTGAGTTGGCTGCACTGGTTTTTGCTTTGAAAATCTGGAGACATTATCCGTATGGTGAGAAGTGTACTGTGTACACGGATCACAAGAGTTTGAAGTATCTGATGTCTCAGAAGGAGTTGAATCTTAGGCAGCGACGTTGGTTGGAGTTGCTCAAGGATTATGATTTGACGATTGAGTATCACCCTGGAAAAGCTAATGTTGTAGCGGATGCCTTGAGTAGAAAGGTAGCTGTTGAGTTGAGGGCTATGTTTGCCAGTTTGAGTATTTCGCGCGATGGTGGTCTTGTGGCTGAATTGCAAGTGAAACCATCTTTGGTTCAGTTGATTAAGGAAAAGCAGTTTTGGATGATTCCTTAGTACCGCATGTTCAGGATATTGCGGAGGATAGGCCTTCGGATTTCTGTTTTAATGATGATGGAGTGTTGTGTTTTGGGAGTCGGATAGTGGTGCCCAATGATGTTGAGTTGAGGCGCACTATTCTGACTGAAGGTCATAGTAGTCCTTTTGCTATGCACCTTGGTAGTACTAAAATGTATCGTGATCTTCGTGATGAGTACTATTGGGTGGGTTTAAAGAAAGATGTTGATGAGTTTGTGAGAAAGTGCATGGTGTGTCAGCGGGTTAAGGCTGAGCATCAGTTTCCTTCAGGTTTGTTGCAACCGTTGAGAATTCCTGAATGGAAGTGGAAAAGGGTTACCATGGATTTTGTATCTGGTTTACCTTTGTCGCCATCGAAGAAGAATTCATTGTGGGTGGTTGTGGATCGCCTGACGAAGTGTGCGCATTTCTTGCCTGTGCATACTACGTACTCTTTGGATAAGCTTGCGGAGCTGTACATTGCTGAGATTGTGCGTCTGTATGGTGTGCCAAAGTCGATTGTGTCGGATAGGGATCCGAGGTTTACATCGCGTTTCTGGCAGTGTTTGCATCAGGCTTTGGGTACACGGTTGAATTTCAGTACATCTTATCATCCGCAGTCGGATGGTCAGTCTGAGCGTGTTATCCAGGTTTTGGAGGATACGTTGAGGTGCTGCGTGATTGAGTTTCAGGGCTCTTGGGAGAAACTTTTGCCTTTGGTGGAGTTTGCCTATAATAACAGTTATCAGGCAAGTATTCAAATGGCACCTTATGAAGCCTTGTACGGGAGAAAGTGTAGGACTCCTCTTTGTTGGGCTGAAACAGGTCAGAAGTTGGTTTCGATGCCAGCTTTGTTGAAAGGAACCACCGAGAAGGTGAAGCTCATTTGTGAGCGCTTGAAGGCAGCTTCTGATCGGCAAAAGTCTTACGCGGATCTGAAGTGTAAGGAGAAAGTTTCGCCTTGGAAAAAGGTGATGAGGTTTGGCCGAAAGGGTAAGTTGAGCCCTAGGTACATTGGACCATACGAGGTGATTGAGCGTGTGGGTCCCGCTGCGTACAAATTGAGGTTACCTCAAGAGTTGGAAAAGATTCATGATGTGTTTCATGTTTTTATGCTTCGGAAGTATAGATCGGATCCTTCACATGTGATGCTTGTGGAAGAAGTGGAATTGAATCCGGATTTGACTTATGATGAGGAACCGGTGAAGATTTTGGATTCGGATAGTAAGGTTCTTCGAGGCAAGACCATTGAGTTGGTAAAGGTGTTGTGGAAGCATCGTGGTGTTGAAGAAGCCACGTGGGAGCGGAATGATGACATGTTGAAGCAGTTTCCGTACCTCTTTCCTTCAGGTAAATTTTGAGGACGAAATTTCTTAAGGGGGGGGGGGAGAGTTGTAACACCCCAATTTTGGGCTTAGAAGTTTTGGGTTTGGACCGGGTCGGTCGGATTTCGGTTCGAGTATATAAAGGGTGTTTTTAGGAAAGCCTAGTTCGGGTTGCATTAAAAATATAGAAAAATATCTTAAAAATCCTCTTTTATTATATATAAGAGAATGGTTAAATCAATTTTACAAAATAAGGTTTGGAGGTGTGACATTTTGGGTTGGTGACTAAAATGTAATTTTTGGAAACTTGGTGACTATTTTAAAAAGGATTGAAACTTTGAATCTTTAAGGAGCTATTTACCCAAGAAGAGTTTCTCCAGATTTTTCTTAATATTAATCAAATTAATTAATGGTTTTAATTAAAGGTAAAAGGGAGGGAAAAAGATATTTTGTCATTTTAACTAACTTTCTCCAAAATTTTCCATTCCTTTTCCCTCAACTTTTCTCTCAACCCAAACACTTTTCTCCAGCAAATTTCCCTCTGATTTTGACATCTAAAGATGAGATTTCAATCTTCATTTGATCTCTAATCATTTCTTCATCAAAACCTTAGCAATTGCTTATTGAATTTTCAAGAATCTTGGTTTCAAAAAGGGAGAAACTCACATTTAGAGGTATGAACGTCCTTCTCCTCTAAATTCTTAGTTCTTTACTGAAATTCCCAAGTTCCCAATCCTTGATTTGTGTTTTATTAAAGGTTTTGCAATTGTGTTCTTGATCTTGGCTTTAAAATGCAAGATTTGGTTTAATTTTGGTGAAATTCGTATGAAATTATTGGGCACTGTTTTGAGGTGTCTTTTTGTTGATTTTTGGATGTATAATTGATGAGAAATTGAGGTTTAATCAATGCAATCCCGGATAGGTTAATTTTCCTAAGTTTTACTTGAGTTTTTGATGGTTTTTGGAGTGATCTTGATGATCTGTTATAGCTGGAGGTATAAGGACGTGATTGGATTCTTTTTAGATGTTAATTGAGGTTTAAGAATATTTAGAATTGATGGATCTTGGCTGGGTAGTGTTGTGGAGGTGTTTGGATGTGATTTCGGTTGTGTTTGGTGGCCAAAATGTGAGTGAGGATGAGAGCAGCGAGTTTAGGTGCTTTGTTTGAAGATATTAATGCATGATGATGCATTAATCCTCTGCTTTGATGTGTTTAAAACAGGGGAGACATCTTTGGATCCTTGTGGTGGTGATCCGGAAGCTTGATCGGTGTTTCGGCAAGTTGCGAAACGGAATCGGTGAGTGAAATTGGGTTTTCAGCTCTGATACCAACAAATGTAACCCCCTTAACTAGGCCCAGACGGTTGAACCGAATTTAGAAGTTTACACGGGGAAAACCAAAGTCAACCCGAAAGTCAACCTTGATTAACGACCCTTTTTTATTTTTAATCTTATCTAAATGCACATTAATCCTAGACACGTTCACAACATCAGCATGTTCAAAGATCTCAGCAATCAGAAAACATTTAGGGACTCGATTGCACAATTTATGAATTTAGGGACCAAAAGGTACAAATGTAACCCCCTTAACCCGGCCCAGACGGTTGAACCTAATTAAGAAGTTTACACGGGGAAAACCAAAGTCAACCCGAAAGTCAACCTTGATTAACGACCTTTTTTTTATTTTTAATCTTATCTAAATGCACATTAATCCTAGACACGTTCACAACATCAGCATGTTCAAAGATCTCAACAATCAGAAAATATTTAGGGACTCGATTGCACAATTTATAAATTTAGGGACCAAAAGGTAAATTCTGAAAATTATAAGGACTTAACTAACTTTTGAGTTACCAATATGCAATTAGTCATGTTTCATGCTTCTCTACCAAATTTCAACTCAAACGGACATCTCAAACTCATTGAATTGCATAAACCAAGTTTAGGACCAAAACGCAAAGATTTCAAAACATTTAACCGTCAATTTCAGTGCCCTACGGTCGAGTGTTCTGAAACGGGGATGATCCGTTCCGAAACGCAGGACCGTTCCGAAACAAGTTCCGGAACAGGGCTTGGCAGTAGCAATTTCGTTCCGGAACGACTCTACCCGTTTCGAAACACCAAGGCCATTTCAGGCCCTCTGTTCCGAAACGGTAGCACCCGTTCCGATATGGCCTGCCAAGATTTGCAGAAATTTGCTGATTTAATACACAATTGACCCATCAAACATGTTCCAAAGGCAACCAAATTATACCAACAAGTCTTTATGAACTTAAGGAACATATAAGCATCATCCTTTCTCAAACATGGCATCAAATGAGGAAAAACCCAATTCTATAGGCATGCATCCTATATTGAAAACCATTCAAACACCAAAACTCCAAAACTAAAAACCAAAGGCCATTTACATGCTACAACATTATTAAAAGCATAAAACCAACTTAGGGAGTCCAAAACATCTCCCAAAACAACAACATAGGTTCCCCATTGCCAAATGCCAAAAGCTAATAGTGTTAAGAAACTTTCACCATACATGAGCTTAGTTCTTCACTTGGATTCTTGACCACTTTGCTGCCCTTTAAAGCACTTCAATGCTCTGCATTATTGGTTTAGGAAAAAGAGAGAGAGCGTAAGCACATAGCTTAGTGAGGAATGCTCATTTAAAACATCTCAATAATGCATTTATAAAATACATTTTAGAATCCTTAGTTCAACCAACATTTAAACATGCACACATGCATATAAACCAAGCATTTCATGCTTCAAATCATTAACATGTCATATTGGCCACAAGTGATAATCACAATCATTTTGTAATTCAAAACATCATCAACCATCAACAATCGGATACGCGGATTACAAGCGTTGTCCCATACGCTTCATACACACTACCAATATCAAGGTGGAGCAATGGTACAATCACAACCCCTCAACACCATTCATTGGTAGTTGTATAACATCACTAACGAGATCACGGGACGTACAACACAAGATCCACACATGGACTTTTAACCACCATTGTGATCTTACAATATACAAGGCTCACACATGGACTTTTAACCACCATTGTGACCTTAACAATACACAAGGCTCACACATGGACTTTTAACCACCATTGTGACCTTGACACAAGAACCACCTATGGACTTTTAACCACCATAGTGTTCTTAACACAAGAACCACCCATGGACTTTTAACCACCATGGTGTTCTTAACCATCTCGTTAGTGTACTTGGATGGAGACTGTAACGCCCCAATTTTGGGCTTAGAAGTTTTGGGTTTGGACCGGGCCGGTCGGGTTGCGGTTCGAATATAAAAGGGTGAATTTAGGAAAGCCTAGTTCGGGTTGCATTAAAAATATGGAAAAATATCTTAAAATCCTCTTTTATTATATATAAGGGAATGGTGGAATCAATTTTACAAAATGAGGTTTGGAAGGGTGACATTTTGGTTAGTGACCAAAATGTAATTTTTGAAAACTGTGTGCTGTTTTAAAAAGAATTGAAACTTTGAATCTTTAAGGAGCTATTTACCCAATGGGAGTTTCTCCAGATTTTTCCTAAATATTAAAGATTTAATGAATGGTTTTCGAGTAATTGGAAATGGTTATATGGGTGAACCGAATTAAGGGGGTTACATTTATTGGTATCAGAGTCAGGTTCTCGAGTAATTGGGAATGGTTATATGGGTGATTAATGTATGTATGCTATGTATGCTTGTTGAATGAAAGTATGTTGTGTGAATTGCAAATATGTTACAATTGTGGTGTATGCTGTGGTGAAGCATGATAGAGGGACCCATTGCCAAATCAAAGCTAATGAAACGATATTGTTTTTAATTGGAAATGAGCTTGAGTACTTGGATTGCTTACCTTGCTGAGCATGACCTTGTTTATTGCATTGTGATTGCATTGTTAGCGAATGGCACCTCGTAGAGAAATGAGGGTTAATACGCGAGCTATGGCTCAAAATGAGAATGAAGAGAATGCTGAGAATGTGGTGGATTTACCTCCTCCGCCTGGTGGTGGTGGTGCTGGGGGTGAAGGAGCTGGTGTTGCAGCTGGTGCTGGGGTCACTGGACCTGAAGCTGGTCAGGGGCAAGCTGTTCCTGACATGTCAATGTTGATTCAAGCTATTGCTGGTGCTTTTCGAGCAGCGGTAGCTGGAGCTCAAGGAGCTAGGCATCAGGGAGATGCTGGTGTTAGACTACCCTTGGAACGTTTGCGCAGTCTGGGAGGGACTGAGTTCAAGGGTTTGTCTGCGGAAGGTTCTGAATCTTGGTTAGAGAGTACCAAGAGAATCTTGGGGCAAATGAGTTGCACTGATGTGCAGAAGCTGGGGTGTGTGGTATCCTTGCTACAGGATGATGCATATACATGGTGGACAACCACTATCTCTGGGATGGCAGAGGCTGATGTAACTTGGACGTTCTTCCAGAACGCGTTCAAGAGAAGGTATCTAGGTGTGAGGTACCTAGATGAAAAGAAAAGGGAGTTCATGTCTCTTACCCAGGGGAGCATGTTTGTGGCTGAGTATGAAGTTCAGTTTGTTCGACTCAGTCAGTACGCACCTGAGCTTGTTCCGGATGAGCGGGAGAGGTGTGAAAGGTTTCGTTATGGTTTAGTGACGGATGTGAAGATGTATGTGCTGGATACCGAGTATAATGATTTTGATGTGCTGGTGGGCCGAGCCAAGGATATTGAGATGAACTTGGGTTTATCTGTTAGAAGTGCTGGGTCAAGTGCTGGTAAGCGAGCGGCTGATTATAGTTCCGGTGGTGGACGGAACAAGAGGGGACGTGATCAGAAGTATCAGTCCTCAGCTAAGCGAGGTGGTGGTGCGCCTGCTCGGGGAGGCAACGCTAGAGTTGATCCGAGTGCATGTTGGACATGTGGTTCCCGTGGCCATATGAAACGTGATTGTCCTCGAGCTGTGAGGGAGGTGCAGGCTCCTGTTGTGGCAGCTGGTAATGCGTGCTGGAACTGTGGATCTACGGATCACATGAGGAGAGAGTGTCCTATGTTGGCTGGTGGCCAAGTGCGTGCTCCTGTTGTTGTTGCACCACAGAGAGGTCGTGGGCGCGGCCGTGGTAACTTTCAGCGGAGAGAGGAAGGTGGTCGGGGTGTGGCCCATGTTGTGGCTATTCAGCCTGAGGGTGGCGGCCAAGCCAGGGTGTATGCTCAGCGGGAGGGGAGGAATGACGCGGATGTGATCGCAGGTACTTTTACTTTGCAATCCTTGTCATTACTTTCCTTGATTGATTCTGGATCTACGCACTCATACATATTGCGTGAGCATGCTGAATTGCTTGGTTTGCCTGTTGAGTCTTTGGATGTTGGTGTGCGTGTCACTAGTTCTTTTGGTGAGACTGTTGTGACTCGAAAGCTATATAGAAGATGTCCCTTGGTTGTGCAAGGTCATGTTTTTCCTGTTGATCTTATGGAGTTGCCTTTCTATGGTTTTGATGTAATCCTTGGTATGGATTGGCTTGCTGAGCATCGAGCTGTAGTGGATTGTGAAAATAAGCGAGTTTCGTTGAAGCTTGTGGATGATTATGAGGTAGTCGTGGTTGGTGAGAATGTGAAGTTTCTTGCCAATTTGGTGTCTACATTGGAGGCGAGCCGGATGCTGAGGCAAGGTTGTGAAGCTTACCTAGCTTTTGTGATGAATCCTAGCTCTAAGGAGTTGCGTGTGCAAGATATCAAGGTTGTGAAAGAGTTTCCTGGTGTGTTTCCTGAGGAGTTGCCTGGATTGCCTCCTAATCGCGAGGTGGAGTTTGGGATTGAGCTGTATGAGAATACAACTCCTGTGTCCATTACCCCTTATAGAATGGCACCTAAAGAGTTGAAGGAGCTGAAGACGCAGTTGCAAGAGTTGCTCGATCGTGGTTTCATCCAGCCGAGTGTGTCACCTTGGGGTGCACCGGTCTTGTTTGTGAAGAAGAAGGATGGCACTATGAGGATGTGCATTGATTACCGTCAGCTGAACAAGTTGACTATCAAGAATCGGTATCCTTTGCCGAGAATTGATGATCTCTTTGATCAATTTCGGGGAGCAGCTGTGTTCTCTAAGATTGACTTGAGGTCAGGGTATTATCAGTTGAAGGTGAAGGATGTGGATGTGCCTAAGATAGCTTTCAGGACAAGGTATGGGCATTATGAGTTCCTTGTGATGCCGTTTGGTTTGACAAATGCTCCTGCAGCTTTCATGGACATGATGAATCGTGTGTTTCATGAATACCTGGATAAGTTTGTCGTGGTGTTCATTGATGATATCCTCGTGTACTCGCGTACTGAGGAGGAGCATGAAGAGCATTTGAGGATTGTGTTGCAAGCTTTGTTGGAGAATCAGCTTTATACTAAGCTGAGCAAGTGTGAGTTCTGGTTAAGTGAAGTGGTGTTTCTTGGGCATGTGGTTTCTGCTGAGGGGATTCGTGTTGATCCTCAGAAGATTGAAGCGGTGATGAATTGGAAGGTTCCTAAGTCTGTTCATGAGGTTCGTAGTTTCCTTGGTTTGGCGGGATACTACCGGAGGTTTGTGGATGGGTTTTCTAAGATTGCTGCACCTTTGACAAAGTTGCTGCAGAATGATGTTAAGTATGAGTGGACGGAAGCGAGACAGCAGGCTTTTGAGTAGCTTAAGGCAGCTTTGACGCAAGCTCCTATCTTGGTTCAACCTGAATCAGGGAAAGAGTTTGTGGTTTATAGTGATGCATCCTATGTTGATTTAGGATGTGTGTTGATGCAAGAGGGTAAGGTGGTGGCTTATGCATCGCGACAGTTGAAAGTGCATGAGCGCAATTATCCTACGCAGGACATTGAGTTGGCTGCGGTGGTTTTTGCTTTGAAGATCTGGAGACATTACCTGTATGGTGAGAAGTGTACAGTGTACACGGATCACAAGAGTTTGAAGTATCTGATGTCTCTGAAGGAATTGAATCTTAGGCAGCAGCATTGGGTGGAGTTGCTCAAGGATTATGATTTGACGATTGAGTATCACCCTGGAAAAGCTAATGTTGTAGCGGATGCCTTGAGTAGAAAGGTAGCTGTTGAGCTGAGGGCTATGTTTGCCAGTTTGAGTATTTCGCGCGATGGTGGTCTTGTGGCTGAGTTGCAAGTGAAACCATCTTTGGTTCAGTTGATTAAGGAAAAGCAGTTGCTGGATGATTCCTTGGTACCGCATGTTCAGGATATCACGGAGGGTAGGCCTTCGGATTTCTGTTTTAATGATGATGGAGTGTTGTGTTTTGGGAGTCGGATAGTAGTGCCCAATGATGCTGAATTGAGGCGTGCTATTCTGACTGAAGGTCATAGTAGTCCTTTTGCTATGCACCCTGGTAGTACTAAGATGTATCGTGATCTTCGTGATGAGTACTATTGGGTGGGTTTGAAGAAGGATGTTGCTGAGTTTGTGAGTAAGTTCATTGTGTGTCAGCGAGTTAAGGCTGAACATCAGGTTCCTTCAGGGTTGTTGCAACCGTTGAGAATCCCTGAATGGAAGTGGGAAAGGATTACCATGGATTTTGTATCTGATTTGCCTTTGTCACCATCGAAGAAGAATTCGGTGTGGGTGATTGTGGATCGCCTGACGAAGTGTGCGCATTTCTTGCCTGTGCATACTACGTATTCTTTGGATAAGCTTGCGCAGCTGTACATTGCTGAGATTGTGCGGCTGCATGGTATACCTAAGTCGATTGTGTCGGATAGGGATCTGAGGTTTACATCGAGGTTCTGGCAGTGTTTGCATCAAGCTTTGGGTACACGGTTGAATTTCAGTACATCTTATCATCCTCAGTCGGATGGTCAGTCCGAGCGTGTTATCCAGATTTTGGAGGATATGTTGAGGTGCTGTGTGATTGAGTTCCAGGGCTCTTGGGAGAAACATTTGCCGTTGGTGGAGTTTGCCTATAATAATAGTTATCAGGCAAGTATTCAAATGGCACCTTATGAAGCTTTGTACGGGAGGAAGTGTAGGACTCCTCTTTGTTGGGCTGAAACGGGTAAGAAGTTGGTTTCGATGCCGGCTTTGTTGAAAGGAACCACCGAGAAGGTGAAGCTCATTTGTGAGCGTTTGAAGGCAGCTTCTGATCGGCAAAAGTCTTACGCGGATTTGAAGCGTAAGGAAATTGAGTATGCGGTGGGTGACCGTGTGTTTTTGAAGGTTTCGCCTTGGAAAAAGGTGATGAGGTTTGGCCGTAAGGGTAAGTTAAGCCCTAGGTACATTGGACCATACGAGGTGATTGAGCGTGTGGGTCCTGTTGCGTACAAGTTGAGGTTACCTCAAGAGTTGGAAAAGATTCATGATGTGTTTCATGTTTCTATGCTTCGGAAGTATAGATCTGATCCTTCACATGTGATGTCTGTGGAAGAAGTGGAATTGAATCCGGATTTGACCTATGATGAGGAACCGGTGAAGGTTCTGGATTCGGATAGCAAGGTTCTTCGAGGCAAGACCATTGAGTTGGTAAAGGTGTTGTGGAAGCATCGCGGTGTTGAAGAAGCCACGTGGGAACGGAAGGATGACATGCTGAAGCAGTTTCCGTATCTCTTTCCTTCAGGTAAATTTCGAGGATGAAATTTCTTAAGGAGGGGGAGAGTTGTAACGCCCCAATTTTGGGCTTAGAAGTTTTGGGTTTGGACCGGGCCGGTCGGGTTGCGGTTCGAATATAAAAGGGTGAATTTAGGAAAGCCTAGTTCGAGTTGCATTAAAAATATGGAAAAATGTCTTAAAATCCTCTTTTATTATATATAAGGGAATGGTGGAATCAATTTTACAAAATGAGGTTTGGAAGGGTGACATTTTGGTTAGTGACCAAAATGTAATTTTTGAAAACTGTGTGGCTGTTTTAAAAATGATTGAAACTTTGAATCTTTAAGGAGCTATTTACCCAATGGGAGTTTCTCCAGATTTTTCCTAAATATTAAAGATTTAATAAATGGTTTTTAAATAAAAGAAAAAGGGAGGGAAGATATTTTGGCATTTTCCAACTAACTTTTCCTAAATCCCATTTTCATTTTCTCTCATCTTCTCTCTCAAACCAAACACATTTCTCCATAGCTTTTTCCTCTGATTTTGTCATCTAAATAACACATTTCAATTCTCTTTTGATCTCCAATCATCTCTTCAACAAAACCTTTGCATTTGCTATTTGGATCTTCAAGAATTTTGGTTCCAAAAAGGGAGAAACTCAAGTTTAGAGGTATGAACGTCCTTCCTCTAAATTCTCAGTTCTTTACTGAAATTCCCAAGTTCTCAATCCTTGATTTATGTTTTATTAAAGGTTTTACAATTGAACTCTTGATCTTGGCTTTAAAATGCAAGATTTGGTTGATTTTTGATAAAATTCGTGTGATCTGTTTGGGGCAGTGTTTTGAGGTGTCTTTTTGATGTTAATTGAATGTATAATTGATGAGAAATTGAGGTTTAATCAATGCAATCTCGGATAGGTTAATTTTCCTAAGTTTTGTTTGAGTTTTTGATGGTTTTTGGAGTGATCTTGATGATCTGCTTTAGCTGGAGGTATAAGGACGTGGTTAGATCCTTTTTGGATGTTAATTGAGGTTTATGAATGTTTAGATTTGATGGATCTTGGCTGCGTAGTGTTGTGGAGTTGTTTGGATTCATTTTCGGTTGTGTTTGGTAGCCGAAAATGGAGTGTGGATGAGAGCAGCGAGTTTAGGTGCTTTCATTGAAGCTATTAATGCATGATGATGCATTAATCCTCATCTTTGATGTGTTTAAAACATGGGAGTCATCTTTGGATCCTAGTGGTGGTGATCCGGAAGCTTGATTGGTGTTTCGGCAAGTGGCGAAACGGAATCGGTGAGTGGATTTTGGTTTTCAGCTTTGAAACCAATGTTTTGAAGGTTTGGGAGCTTAGTTTAAGTCTAAGCAACTTAGCTAAGCTCAAGAGTAAGTTTTCGGAAAAACACTCTTGATGATGATCCATGGTTGGATGTATGCAATGTGATTTGTTTGCATGTTTTAAATCCTGTTTTGAAAGCATATTTAGCATGTTTAGTTGCTGATTTTATAAGCCATGTGTTGAAGAATGCTCAAGGTAAGAGATTCTTGTTTTTGAACATTGTTAAATGTGGTATTGATGCATAGTGATGCATGATGATTATGGCTTTGTTAAATGCTTTAAAACAGTGGAATATTGTTGTTAATGATGCATATTGACAAGTGATGGTTAAGGTCACAAAGGTGGTTAAAAGTCCTTGTGTGAGCCTTGTTATTTAAGAACAACATGGTGGTTATTATACAATATAGTTTGTTATATTTGTATTAGTTGTTAGTAGGTTAGTAGGTTAGTTAGTTGGTTTAAAATTCTGTTAGTATTGGCGGCATTTACATTACTTTAGCTATTTATATAGCTTGTATCTTTCTGTATTGGATAATAAGTTTCAAGAATAAAACTTCTTCTTTCTCCTATTCTAATATGGTATCAGATGAGTTTTGAGCTTCCCTAAGCTTTTCTCTTCCTCGAGCTTTTCTCTTCTTTCTTTTTCATTTCTTGTTCCCATGACTCTTAATCCCAATGATGATTTCAACAATGGTAATAATCCTTATTACCTTCATCAGTCCGACAATCCTGGCATGAGTTTGGTGACGCAGCTCTTATCAAATGATAATTACAATTCCTGGAAACGTTCCATGGCGATGGCCCTTTCTGCCAAAAACAAACTTGGGTTTGTGGATGGCTCAATCACTGCCCCTGCTGTTACTGATCAGGTTCGTTATGATTCTTGGAAGCGTGCCAACAATCTTGTTAATTCTGGCTTCTCAACTCTGTATCAAAGGACATTGCTGCTAGTTTAATTTTCCATTCATGTGCTGTTGATATTTGGAAAGACCTTGAAGATAGGTTTCAACAGAATAATGCCCCTCGTGTTTTTCATCTGAAAAAGAGGTTACATGAATTGGTCCAAGGTTCTTTAGCAGTTAGTGCTTACTATACCCAACTTAAAATAGTTTGGGATGAATTTGCTTCTTTAAAGTCAGTTTGTACTTGCTCGACTTGTACTTGTGAGGGTGTACGCAAGATGATTGATGAGCAACAGAGGGAATTGACAATGTAGTTTCTCATGGGATTGAATGAGTCTTTTGCTCATGTTCGTGGCCAGATTCTGCTTCTTGATCCATTGCCTTCAATCACCAAGGTCTTTTCCTTAGTTGCTCAAGAAGAGAGTCAAAGGTCTATTCGATTATCTAATCCCATTGCTGAAGCAACTTTTGCTGTTAAGGCCTATAATGCTCCTAAGAAGGGACGACCTCAGTGTAGTCATTGTGGTTTACTGGGCCACATCAAGGATAAGTGTTATCGGTTGCATGGTTTCCCTCCAGGTTATACTGTTCGTTCAAAGCAAGCTCATGTGAATCTTGCTCCTGTTGTTTCTGAGGTGTTATCCTCTGACACTCGTTCGAGTTCTAATGTTGGTAATGATCAATTGACCACACAGCAGTGTCATCAGCTCATTTCCATGCTAACCAATCAACTTCAGGCAGCCTCGGTAGCAGATGTTCCATCTACTTCCATCAATCTCGCAATGCAAGGCAAGATTCCTTCTTTTGTTAATCATTTTAGCTATTTTATTGATGTGAATTCTTGGATTATCGATTCTGGAGCTTCTAGACATGTTTGTTCTTCCAAGAACATGTTTCAATCTTTGCAGCCTATTGGTGAGAGTAATATTTTGTTACCTAATAATTCCATTGTCAAAGTTCAGTTTTGTGGAACTGTTTGCCTCTCGTCTCGCATAGTTCTTCAAGATGTTCTCTATGTGTCAGAGTTTCATTTTAATCTTCTGGCTGTAAGCTGTTTGGTTCGAGACTCAAGCCTTAATGTTTCGTTTTCTCCTACTGATTGTTTAATCCAGGACCGCTGCAGTGTGATTGGGAAGGGTAACTTGCATATGGGGCTGTACTTGTTAAATTTGTCTACTGTTTTACATGTTACAACTGATGAAAGTTCTGTTTCGACTCATGTAAACAGTATCTCGTGGCACAATAGGCTTGGCCACCCTAGTATTCCCGTGTTACATTCTTTGAAAGATGTTATTACCTTCTTTACACATTAATAAAGATGATGTTTGTTCCATTTGTCCCTTAGCAAAGCAACAGCGTCTTTCTTATGCTTCATCCTCCACACGAGCTGTTCTTCCCTTTGAATTAGTTCATTGTGATGTCTGGGGTCCATTTAAAGAAGCTACTCATGCAAATCAACGTTATTTCTTGACTTTGGTTGATGATCATACACGTTCTACATGGACCTACCTCATGCAACATAAATCTGATGTTTCTGCTATTATTCCTCAATTTATTTCGATGGTTAAGAGGCAGTTTTCCTTTGATATTAAGATGTTTCGCTCCGATAATGCACCAGATTTAAAATTCACTGAGTTGTTTGGTAAGCTGGGCATAGTGCATCAGTTCTCGTGTGTTGAGACTCCTCAACAAAATTCGGTTGTGGAACGCAAGCACCAGCATTTGCTCAATGTTGCCCGTGCTTTATTTTTCCAGTCCAAGGTGCCTCTTCGTTTTTGGGGTGAGTGTGTGCTTACTGCCACCTATTTGATCAATCGTTTGCCATCTCCTGGTTTGGGCAATCGATCTCCCTATGAGTTACTTCACAAGTCTGCTCCTAATTACTTGTCTCTCAAGGTGTTTGGTTGTCTTTGTTTTATTTCGACCTTACAAGCTCACAGGGACAAATTTTCTGAGCGTGCTTTGCCAGGAGTCTTTCTTGGTTATTCTCCAGGTGTTAAGGGTTACAAAATTTATGTTTTGAAGACTCACTCTTTTGTTGTCTCCAGAAATGTGGTTTTTCATGAAGACATCTTCCCCTTTCAGTCAATTACTTCAAGTCTTGATGTGGATTTATTCCCTGACACTGTGTTGCCACGATCTATGCCTGAGGTTGTGCATGGTCATGCTTCATCTGTTCCTCCTACTACTTCTTTAGCTCCAGTGAGTCAGCCTCTTATTCCTATTCGACGCTCTTCTCGTGTTGTTCAGAGGCCTCATTATCTTCAGGAATATCATTTGAACAGCGTGTCTTCTTGTTCTTATCCCATTGAAGATTGTGTTTCTAGCTTGCGTTTATCTACTGATTTCAGCAGTTTCATTGCTAACATTTCTGCTATTAAAGAGCTTGTCTTTTATCATCAGGCTGTTACCTCTCCTGATTGGAGACGTGCCATGCATGAAGAACTGCAGGCCATGCATTCCAACAATACTTGGACGGTCGTGTCTTTACCTACTGGCAAGCAACCCATAGATTGTAAATGGGTGTATCGTGTCAAGTATAACGTTGACGGCTCCGTTGATCGTTACAAGGCCCGTTTGGTTGCAAAGGGCTTTACACAAATTGAGGGGATTGATTACGTGGACACATTCTCCCCTGTTGCAAAGTTGAATTCTTTCAAAGTTCTTCTAGCTCTTGCGGCAGTTCATGGTTGGCACTTGTTGCAGCTCGACGTTAATAATGCATTCCTCAACGGATCACTTGATGAGGAGGTTTACATGCATCTTCCTCTTGGTTACACTCCTCCCATTGCAGGTCAGGATTTAGTTTGTAAGCTGAATAAATCCATTTACAGACTTAAGCAGGCTTCTCGACAATGGTTTGCTGCTTTTTCAAGTGTTGTTCTTCAGTTTGGTTTCCTACAATCACCATTTGATCATTCCTTGTTTGTTAAGGGTTCTGGTGATAACTTGATTGTTCTATTAGTATATGTCGATGACATTATCCTTGCTGGGAAATGTCTTGAAGATTTGGAAGCTGTGAAGACTTTTCTTCAGACACATTTTAAGCTCAAGGATCTTGGCACATTGCGTTATTTCTTAGGATTCGAGATTGCTCGAAATCCTTCAGGTATTTCAGTTTCTCAAAGACGTTATGCATTGCAACTCTTGGAGGACTCAGGGTCCTTGGCCAAAAAGCCTGCTGATTTGCCCATGGTTCCTTCTCATAAGCTAATTGTGGCTGAAGGTGACTTGCTTCCTGATCCTCAGGTCTATCGACGGCTCATTGGGAGGTTGTTGTACCTCACTCATAGCAGGCCTGATATTGCTTTCTCGGTTCATCATCTCAGTCAATTTGTTGCCTCTCCACGTTCCTCTCATCTTGTTGCAGTTCATCATCTTCTTGCTTACATTAAGCGCAACCCTGCTCTTGGTTTGTTTTTCTCATCCACTTCTACATTACAATTAAGTGGTTTTGTGGATGCTGATTATGGGGCTTGTCCGAACACCAGACGATCGGTCACCGGCTTTTGCATCTTCCTTGGAGACAATTTAGTGTCTTGGAAGGCCAAAAAGCAGCAGGTTGTAAGTCGATCTTCTTGCGAGGCTGAGTATCGTGCCATGGCTGCGGCAGTTTGTGAATTAGTTTGGCTTCGATCGTTGCTTTCTTCTTTCAAGGTTGATGTCACCACTGCAGCACTTTACTGTGATAACCAATCCGCAATCCATCTTGCTTCGAACCAGGTCTTCCACGAGCGTACCAAACATGTTGAGGTTGATTGCCATTTTATCCGAGACAAAGTTCGAGATGGTTTTATCAAGTTGTTTCATGTTTGTTCTGCTGATCAACTTGCTGACATTTTTACAAAACCACTTCATTCACCAACTTTCAACTCTCTTCTTCTCAAGATGGGCCTCTTGAACATTCATTCGCCTCCATCTTGAGGGGGGGATATTATACAATATAGTTTGTTATATTTGTATTAGTTGTTAGTAGGTTAGTAGGTTAGTTAGTTGGTTTAAAATTATGTTAGTATTGGCGGCATTTACATTACTTTAGCTATTTATATAGCTTGTATCTTTCTGTATTAGATAATAAGTTTCAAGAATAAAACTTCTTCTTTCTCCTATTCTAATAGTGGTTAAAAGTCCATGGTTGGTTCTTGGTTAAGATCACCAAGGTGGTTAAAATTCCTTGTGTGAGGCTTGTGTATTTTAAGAACAACATGGTGTTTAAAAGTCCATGGTTGGTTCTTGGTTAAGGTTACAAAGGTGGTTAAAATTCCTTGTGTAAGACTTGTTTATTTAAGAACACCAAGGTGTTTAAAAGTCCTTGGGTGATTCTTGTTAAGGACAAAAAGGTGTTTAAAAGTCCTTGCGTGGTCCTTGTGAATTGTAAGAACATCATGGTGTTTAAAAGTCCATGGATGATTCTTGTTAAGGACACAAAGGTGGTTAAAAGTCCTTGTGTGGTCCTTGTGAATTATAAGATCACAATGGTGTTTAAAACTCCATATGTGAGTCTTATGTTGAATGTATCACTTGTGGCCAATATGACATGTTATGAACTTGAAGCATGAGATGCTTGTTTTAATGCTTGTGTGCATGTACAAATGATGTTTGAACTAAGGTTTATACATGTGTTTTATAAGTGCATTATTGTATGGTTTTAAATTAGCATTCCTCACTAAGCTATTGCTTACGCTCTCTCTTTTCTTAAACCAATAATGCAGAGCGTTGAAGTGCATTTGGGGCAGCAAGGAAGCCAAGCATCCAAGTGAAGTTTTAAGCTCATGTATGGTGAACATTTTCCTAAAACTATTAGCTTTTGGGTATTTGGCAATGGGGGACCTATGTTGATGTTTTGGGAGATGTTTTGGACTTCCTAAGTTGGTTTTATGTTGTTGATGTTGTTGGAACATGTAATTGGCCTTTGTGAGGTTGTTTTGGTACATTGATGCTTGAATGGTTTCTAAGTAGGATGCATGCCTATAGAATTGGGGGTTTTCATAATTGATGCCATGTTGATGTTTGGTTGATGCAATTATGTTCCTTATGCATGTAATGACTCGCTGGTATAATTTGGTTGCATTTGGAGCATGTTTGATGGGTCAATTGTGTGTTTAATCAGCAAATTTATGCAAATCTGGGCAGGCCGTATCGGAACGGGTGCTACCGTTTCGGAACAGGGGCCTGAAATGGCCTAGGCGTTCCGAAACAGGAGGAACCGTTCCGGAACGGAAATGCTACTGCCAAGCCCTGTTTCGGAACCCGTTTCGGAACGGTCCCGCATTTCGGAACAGGTCCTCTCTGTTTCGGAACACTCGACCGTTGGGCTCTGAATTTGATGGTTATATGTTTTGGAATGTTTGCGTTTTGGTCCTGAAACTTGTTATTGCAATTGAATGAGTTTGAGATGTCCGTTTGAGCTGAAATTTGGCAGAGAAGCATGAAAAATGATTAATTTCAAGATGGTAACTTTTAATTGGGTTAAGTCCTTATAATTTTCAGAATTTACAATTTGGTCCCTAAAGTTGTAATTTGTGCAATTGAGTCCCTGTATGTTCTCTGATTGTTATGATCTTTGAGTATGCTGATCTTGTGAACATATCTAGGGTTATTGTGCATCTAGACAAGATTAAAAAGAAAAAAAGGGTCGTTAATCAAGGTTGACTTTCGGGTTGACTTTGGTTTTCCCCGTGTAATCTTCTTAATTCGGGTCAACCGTCTAGGCCGGGTTAAGGGGGTTACAGAGACTATGGTACAATTACAACCCCTCGACATCCAAGGCGACTTTATTCACGGTGCACCCAATCCTATAGTCGGCTAACTATATCCGATTCAAGCACTTTTAAACCAAGACATCACTTGCCAATATACATCATTTAACAACAATATTCCACTGTTTTAAAGCATTTAACAAAGCCATAAACATCATGCATCACCATGCATCAAAACCACATTTAACAATGTTCAAAAAACAAGGATCCCTTACCTTGAGCATCCTTCAACACATGGCTTATAAATCCAGCAATAAACATGCCAAATATGCTTTCAAAAACAGAATTTAAAACATGCAAATCAACCGCATTGCAAATCAACCATTTCATGGTTCAACAAAAAGTGAGTTTTTCCGAAAACTTACGCTTGAGCTTAGCTAAGTTTCTTAGACTTAAACTAAGCTCCCAAACCTTCAAAACATTGGTTTCAAAGCTGAAAACCCAATTTTACTCACCGATTCCGTTTCGCAACTTGTCGAAACACCGATCAAGCTTCCGGATCACCACCACAAGGATCCAAAGATGTCTCCCCTGTTTTAAACACATCAAAGCAGAGGATTAATGCATCATCATGCATTAATATCTTCAAACAAAGCACCTAAACTCGCTGCTCTCATCCACACTCACATTTTGGCCACCAAACACAACCGAAATCACATCCAAACACCTCCGCAACACTACCCAGCCAAGATCCATCAATTCTAAATATTCTTAAACCTCAATTAACATCCAAAAAGAATCCAATCACGTCCTTATACCTCCAGCTATAACAGATCATCAAGATCACTCCAAAAACTCAAGTAAAACTGAGGAAAATTAACCTATCCGGGATTGCATTGATTAAACCTCAATTTCTCATCAATTATACATCCAAAAATCAACAAAAATACACCTCAAAATAGTGCCCAATCATTTCATACGAATTTCACCAAAATTAAACCAAATCTTGCATTTTAAAGCCAAGATCAAGAACACAATTGCAAAACCTTTAATAAAACACAAATCAAGGATTGGGAACTTGGGAATTTCAGTAAAGAACTAAGAATTTAGAGGAGAAGGACGTTCATACCTCTAAATGTGAGTTTCTCCCTTTTTGAAACCAAGATTCTTGAAAATTCAATAAGCAATTGCTAAGGTTTTGATGAAGAAATTATTAGAGATCAAATGAAGATTGAAATCTCATCTTTAGATGTCAAAATAAGAGGGAAATTTGCTGGAGAAAAGTGTTTGGGTTGAGAGAAAAGTTGAGGGAAAAGGAATGGAAAATTTTGGAGAAAGTTAGTTAAAATGACAAAATATCTTTTTCCCTCCCTTTTACCTTTAATTAAAACCATTAATTAATTTGATTAATATTAAGAAAAATCTGGAGAAACTCTTCTTGGGTAAATAGCTCCTTAAAGATTCAAATTTTCAATCCTTTTTAAAACAGTCACCAAGTTTCCAAAAATTACATTTTAGTCACCAACCCAAAATGTCACACCTCCAAACCTTATTTTGTAAAATTGATTTCACCATTCTCTTATATATAATAAAAGAGGATTTTAAGATATTTTTCCATATTTTTAATGCAACCCGAACTAGGCTTTCCTAAAAACACCCTTTATATACTCGAACCGAAATCCGACCGACCCGGTCCAAACCCAAAACGTCTAAGCCCAAAATTGGGGTGTTACATGATGTATAACTGAAATCTAACCTAAATGCAATGAATTATGCTTGATTGCAGCAGAAATATGGGTTAAATATGGGGTAAATAATAGAACTTTTACACACTCAACACACCCCTAAACTCAAGTTTTTGCTTTCCCTCAAGCAATTCAGACCGAAAATAAAATATTTTTGTTTGGATTAAAACAGTGAACTTTCCCTTACCTACCATTCATTCCCTATTGAGAGCAACACCTTGTCGGATAATTTAGGATTCGTCCGGAACCTTGCTATAACCCTCGTGCAGTGTGTGCATGCTTGTGAACAATTATATGCCAAGACTCCCTTAGTTTCACTAGAATAGTTAAGCCTTTAACTTGAATTTTTATGCCAAATTTCATCTTTTTGGAGGCAATTCTTAGGCTCCTTTAGTTTTTATTCAGACTCGATTTTATTTTCTCAAGCTTAAGTTTGACTAGAGCCGGTTTCGGGTACCTCTAGCTAACTTCCTAGAGCCGGTTTCGGGCACCTCTAGGTGTATTGAGTCTATTTTTCTTAGCTTCTTTACCTAGAGCCAGTGTTAGGCATCTCTAGGGGCTATTCAAGTGCTAAGCTTCCTATTCTAGTTTACTAGTAGAGTTCTAGGCAATATAACAGTCACAAATGGTGTTTAAGTTTCAGAACTATAGAAAGGCTCTAAACTGCTCCTAAAACTATCCTAAAGGCACTGCCACGATAGAGCTATCACGGCAGGTAAGTTCAGTTCAAAGACTTAAGCAAAAATTTTCATTTTTTAAGCGAAAATAAACTAAGTGAAATACACAATTTTTCAACTAAATAAGACTCCATTAATGGAGGGATGCCACCCCCAAACTCAAGGGTTGCATTGCCCTCAATGCAAATGACAG
Source organism: Hibiscus tridactylites (assembly GCA_958450335.1). Classification (NCBI taxonomy): domain Eukaryota; kingdom Viridiplantae; phylum Streptophyta; class Magnoliopsida; order Malvales; family Malvaceae; genus Hibiscus; species Hibiscus tridactylites. The sequence goes on along the minus strand of OY288265.1, from coordinate 33,570,101 downwards.
TAAAAAGAAAATAAAAAAGTACATCACAAAATATCAAAAGGCAGACAACAGTTTAAAGTAAGAAACTTAATTTTAGGCGCTGTCGTCGCTGTTGCTGCTCAGTCAGATCTATCGGCGGGCAGGGGCCTTCTTGGCTGGCTGGCGGATGGGGGAGGCAGATGTATTCTTCGTTTTGGCCTCCCTTGGAGGTTGAATACGGGTAGGGAGATGTGAGGAGGTTTCTCCACTACCTGAACCTCGGAGCTGCTGCTACTACTACTGTTGTCGCTGCTGCTACCGCTGCCGCTGCTACTGCCGCTACCACTATCTTTCTTGTTCTCGTCTGCCACCGTTTTCTGCCGCTTAACTGGTGTGAACTCTTTGGAGAAATTCCTCTTGACAGAGGGTTTGTTGTCGGATTCCTCCCAAATTGAGGAAGAGGAGAAACCCGCTATGAAGGCATCAAGTTCTTCTGAAGGCATCCTTCTCTTGGTTCCTCGGGCAGAGGTGTCGACTACGCGGTTGCTGCCTGCAGCTGTTGTGGCAGGGGTCGGTGTGGACGCTGCAGAAGGCATCTTGGGCGTGGCATCAGGTGTAGGGGTATGGGCAGGAGTAGTGGCAGCAAAATACTGGTTTGGGAAGGCAGGAAATGCAGCATCAGGGAAATTAAGAGAGGTTTGAATAAATTGTATCGTGGTTGTGGTGAAATCTCTGATGAAACTCATGAGGTCGAGCTGTCATTCCTCCATCTTTTGTATGGCAGGAAGGATCTGGGAGGACGTGTCGGCCGGAGGTGCTGCTGTTGTAGGCTGCCTGGGTTTTGTGGCAGCAGGCTCGATGTCGGTTGGTTCTGTCGTCTCTGCTGCTGTGGCAGTGGGGTCGAAAGGCGACAGCGGAGTGGCAACAATGAGTTCCATCAAGCTGAGTATGTTTCGCTCAGTCCAGCCTTTCCCTCAGACTCGTAAATTAGTGGCAGCTTCTGGTACATGATGGCCGCGGCAGAGGGCGGTGATGAGATAGGGGAAAAAGAGTGGTTCTGTCGGCCGGTGTACACATTCCCATATACTCTCCCGGATGTAGTTGCCAACGTTAATCGGCCTCTCATGTAGAATAGAATGAATGAGGGCTAACCTGGGTTGGTCTACGATTGTATTGTGCGAGGATGGCATGATTCGCTTTTTGATGAAGGTGTTCCACAGTTTGGTCTTCAAGGTGAGTTGAACTCTCTTCACCGTCCTCGAGTATTTCGGATTAGTGTTCCACTGGGTACCTTCATCCGTGAGCTCTGCCATGACAACGTCGTAGGCAGCATGGTCTAGACTCTCGAGAAATTGCTGATGGTCATCTTCGTTGCTGCCCACATAAAATCCATAGAGAGTGTTGATATATTCTGGCTCGAAGGGCACCTCTCTCCCTCTGACTGTGACTGTTGTCGCGTTTCTGCTGCCGATGGCAGCATAAAAATCTCGGACAAGAGACACATTCATCTCCTCTTGTTGTTCTACGAATATCTGCCATTGTAGGGCCTTGATTTTCCTAGCTATAAATGGCTGCAATCCCAGGTTCCCCACCTTGGAAGTGTAGATAAAGCCCTTCTCCTCCCACATGTCACGAATCTGGAAGGATCGTGGGGTTGATGCTGCCGGGGCAGTGTCTGAAGCATCACTTCTGCGGATGTTTCTAGAAGACATTTTTTGCAAGGATTGTGTAATAAAAAAATGAAAGCAAGTGAAAATTCTAGAGAAGATAAGTAGAAAGAGTAGAAGTGAGTGAAAAATGAATAGTAAAACGGGGTTTATATAGGGGAGAGTTTGCTTCCTGTTGGAGCTGTAACGGCAGGCGCGAATAACAGGGCCAACTCTGACGTGGTTTCTGACGCGTCTGTCACGCGTTTCCGTGTCTGCTGTGCGTCTGTTACGCGTTTGCATATCTACCGCAACAACATGTCGACAGGCTGTATTTTCTGCGTCTGTCGCAGCAGCTGTAACGACATGCTCCAAAATTGGGCTTTATGTGCTGATGGAAAGATGGTGGGCTGAATTCACTTCTCCTTTTCTTCTTGTCTCCTTTATTTCCTAAAAATAATAAAAATAAAGACGTTATTTCCAAAAAAATAGAATAATTCTAATTTCCTATTATATAAATAATAAATAATAAAAATAAATAAAAATAAAATTTAGGTTAAATTAGGGATGCCAGGTGAGGCATCTCCTAAGGTAACCACTTCCTGCATTCTTGGGGCTTCAGTCTCCTGATAATGCTTCAATCACTGTCCATTGACTTTGAATTGGTGGCCGTCTTTTAAAGATCTGATCGTGATGGCACCATGGGGAAAAACCTGCACCATTTGGAATGGGCCAGACCATCTAGATTTCAGCTTCCCTGGGAAGAGTTTCAACCTAGAGTTAAAAAGCAACACAAGCTGCCCTGGGCAGAACTGTCGTGGCAGCAACTTCTTGTCATGCCACTTTTTGGTCTTGTCTTTGTAAATTCTTGCGTTGTCATAGGCCATTATTCGAATTTCTTCAATTTCGTTCAGATCAAGTAGCATTTTCCGCCCTGCTTTTTCCGAGTCCATATTAACTGCTTTGATGGCCAAATATGCTCTATGCTCAATCTCGACAGGTAAATGGCACGTTTTCCCGTAAATCAACCGATAAGGAGACATTCCCAATGGAGTTTTGAACGCTGTCCTGTAGGCCCATAATGCATCATTGAGGTGTAGAGACCAGTCTTTCCGAGTTGGCTTAACCATCTTTTCAAGAATGTTCTTGACCTCTCTGTTGGATATTTCAGCCTGTCCATTGTTCTGAGGGTGGTATGCTGTTGCAATCCGATGTTTGACACCATACTTTTTCAAGGCAACAACTATAACCCTATTGTCAAAATGCCTCCTTTCATCACTAATGATCACCTTAGGGATGCCGAATCTGGAAAAAATGTTTTTATGCAAAAACCTTTTAACCGTCTTGGCATCATTTTTCTGAGTGGTGATTGCTTCAACCCACTTGGACACATAATCTACTGTCAGGAGGGTATATAAGTTCCCACATGATGATGGGAATGGTCCCATAAAATCTATCCCCCAAACGTTGAAGAGCTCGACTTCAAGAATATTTTGCAGCGGAATCTCGTGTCTCCTTGAGATGTTACCAGTTCGTTGACACTTGTCACAGTTCTTGTAGAATATTTGAGCATCTTTGTACAGTGACGACCAATAGAATCCCGACTGTAAAACCTTGGCAACAGTTTTGTTACCTCCTAAGTGTCCTCCATACTGTGAAGCATGACGGTGATGAAGTATATCTTCTTGTTCATCTTGTGGTACACATCAACGTATAACCTGATCTGCATAAATTTTGAAAAGAAGAGGTTCGTCCCTATAATAATGCTTAACATCATTTTGGAACCTCTTCCTAGCTTGATAATTAAGGTCAAGAGGAGTTATCCCGCTAACTAAAAAATTAACGAAATCATCATACCAGGGGAGTTCAGAAGACTTACCTGCCGCCATGGCAGTCGCGGCAGTGATTGTGGCAGCAAACAACTGCTCATCAGGGAAGGTCTCCAGTATGTTTGTCTCATCTGTCGGTAGACTCTTTCCCTTCTCCAACCTTGACAAGTGATCTGCAACTTGATTCTATGTCCTTGATTTCAAGGTCGAACTCTTCCAGTAACAGAATCCAACGTATTAGTCGAGGCTTTGCATCCTTTTTGGTGAACACATACTTCAATGCAAAGTGGTCTGTGTGGACTATGACCTTCGTTCCAAGTATATAGGAACGGAACTTGTCAATGGAGAATACCACAGCTAATAGTTCCTTCTTTGTGGTGGTGTAGTTCACTTAGGCGTCGTCTAGTGTTTTGCTGGCATAGTATATGACATGAAAAAGCTTGTATTTCCTCTGCCCAAGTGCTGCCCCGACAGCATAGTCACTAGCATCACACATGATCTAAAACGGCAGTGTCCAATCTGGTGGCTGTACTATTGGGGCTGTTACCAGCTTTTCATTCAGAACCTTGAATGCCTCAGTACATTCAGCGTTAAAGTCGAAGGGACGGTTCTGCTCCAGAAGATGGCATAAGGGCTTGGTGATCTTCGAAAAGTTTGCGATGAACCTCCGATAAAAACCAGCATGTCCTAAGAAACTTCTGATTCCCTTGACTGTGGTGGGTGGCGGCAGCTTTTCGATCACTTCTATTTTAGCTCTGTCGACTTCTATGCCACGACAGCTAATTTTATGGCCAAGGACTATCCCTTCATCCACCATGAAGTGACAATTTTCCCAGTTCAATACCAAGTTTTCTTTTTCACATCTCTCGAGCACCTTCTGTAGGTTACCTAGGCAGCTTTCAAAGTTGTCTCCAAAGACTGAAAAGTCATCCATAAATATTTCTAGGAAATCCTCCACCATATCTGAGAATAATGCCATCATGCACCTTTGAAAGGTGGCTGGTGCATTACAAAGTCCAAAAGGCTTTCTCCAAAAAGCATAAGTTCCATAAGGGCACGTAAACGTCGTCTTTTCTTGATCTTCCGGTGTGATGGCTATTATATTGTAACCTAAGTAACCATCAAGAAAACAATAGTAAGGTTTACCCGCTAATCTATCAAGCATTTGATCAATAAAGGGTAAAGGAAAGTGGTCCTTCTGGGTAGCTTTGTTAAGCTTCTGGTAGTCCATACAAACCCTCCAACCGGTCACAGTCCTGGTTGGGATTAGTTCGTTGTCTTCATTGGTTACCACGATCATTCCTCCTTTTTTAGGAATGCACTGCATCGGGTTCACCCACTTGCTATCTGAGATGGCGTAGATTATTCCAGCATCTAGCCATTTGATTATCTCTTTACGCACCACTTCTTGCATATCATGGTTCATACGTCTTTGTGCATCAATGGTCGGCTTATGATCATCCCCTATTAACTGATGTTCCTGTTCCTGCATCAACTTGGAAGAGATGATTATGGGCAACGTATCATTTAAACCAAGGAAAACATATTTTAGCTGCCCTGGCAGGGGCTTAAGATCTATAACAGGGGGCTCAATAGTTGATGGCTTTTGAATTACATGGTTATTCGAGGTGTAATTTAAGGGCTCGAACAACTTACCTGGACGATTGCCTATCCAATTTACCTCCTCTTAATCTTCAGTATTAGATGTATCAGGTTCTGAAGGGCTGCTGTCGTCGGTGCTGTCATGATAGTCTTCTAAGTGGCTGCCGAGGCAGTGACCAATTTTTATGTCGTGGCAGCCCGACCTGATGCAGGGTTGGTCAAGGGTAACTTCAGTGAAAACCTTGCATTCTTCTTCTGCATCAGCATGTTTCATTGCTTGGAGAACATTCAACTTGATTTCTTGATCGTTCACTCTCATGGTGAGTTCTCCTTTTTCCACATCAATCAATGATCTTCATGTGGCTAAGAAGGGTTGCCCCAGGATGATTGGTGCGTTTTCATCTGCTTCACAATATAAGACAAGAAAGTCAGCAGGGAAAATAAACTTATCCACTCTTACCAGAATATCTTCATTTTTTCCTTCTAGATGAACATAAGAGCGGTCTGCCAGCTGCAGTATTACTGTTGTGGGTCGAGCTTTTCCAATACCTAATTTCTGAAAAACAGATTTGATCATTAAATTTATAATAGCACCAAGATCACAAAGTGCCTTACCCACAAATTTGTCTCCGATTACGCATGGTATGATGAAGCTCCCAGGATCCTTCTTCTTCTGGGGTGGATGCTTGTGTAGAATACTCATGCATCCTTCTTTCATCTTAACCGTTTCAAATTCCCCAAGTCTGGATTTCTTTGACATGGCATCCTTGAGAAATTTGGCATAACCGGGCATCTCCCTAACGGCATCTAACAATGGAATATTGATATGGACCTGCTTAAAAATATCATAAATCTTCTTAAGTTGTGATTCCTGTTTCAATTTTTGTAACCGTTCAGGAAAAGGAGGTGGAGGACGATAATCAGCAATGCGTCCTTCCCACTGCATACGGATCTGAGGAGGTTTAGGTTCATCATCTTTCTCCTCTGTCCCTTCTGCTTTCGTGACAGGCTCATCGGCAACAGGCTGTTTGTTACCTGTCGGGGCAGCTTCCTTGACAGTTGACTCCAAGGCTGGTCTCTTAACTAATTCATCTTCCTTCTCAGGCCCTGGTAGTTTCTTCCAACTCCTAGTAGTGATGCCTTTGCACTGCTCATGTGTGGGCTTTCTAGCGTTTTCAGTATCGCTAGGAAATCCTTCATTCTGCCTTGGTTTAATATGCTGGGAAACCTGACTCATTTGTATCTCCAATGATTTCAGAGTAGCTTCGTGATTGGTCATCCGCATCTCTATTTTATCCATGAATGTTTCCGTCTTCTTGACAAAGTGATTCATGTTCTTAATATAGGTTCCTGTTTGAGACATAAATGTAGCCAGAGTCTGTTCCAGTATACTAGTTGTGGCAGCTGGTGGATGTTGCTGCTGCTACTGCGGTTGCTGCCGAGTCAGCAATCTAGGTCCTCCCTAGTTCTGGTTATTATGTGCCTGAGGATTCAGGGCATTATTAGGATTGCTCCAAGAGAACTTGGGATTCATTCTCCAGTTGGGATTGTAGTTGTTGGAGTTAAAATTCTGCTTATTGTAGTTCCTAACATACATCCCTTCTTCTAACTGTAATGGACATTCCTCTGAACTGTGATTTCCATCGCAAGTTTTGCATACCTCTTCAGCAGAGTAGACAGGATGTGAATCTTCTTTGAAGAGCTTTTTCATTGCCTTAGTGAGATATGCCACCTGTGATTTTAATGAACTGTCGGCCTTATAATCTTTTACAGCTAGAACTCGTTTACCCCCTCTTCTTGCTGTCGGAAATTGTTCCTCATTTTTCGCCAGATTTTTCAATATTGCCATTGCCTCATCTGGGTCTTTGTCTAGTAGTAATCCGTTTGCTGCTGAATCAATTCTGATACGAGTTTGTAAATTGGCAGCATTATAGAATTTTGTTACCTGGTTCCAAACGGGGAATCCATGCATCGGGTAGTTCCTTAGAAGAGTGGTAAATCTGTCCCAGGCCTCGTGCATTGGCTCGTCGTCTTCCTGTTGAAAAGTAGCAATTTCGTTACGTAATCGCTCAGATAAGTGTGAAGGATAAAAACGAGACAAAAATTCACGAGTTAAATCTGCCCAAGTTTTAATTGAACTCGGCGTTAGTTTATTCCACCAAGTCTTTGCTCTGTCCCTCAATGAATGAGGAAATAACCGAAGCCTCAATCACTCTGGATTAACTCCTGGTAGTCTAAAAGAACCACAGATTTCCTGGAATGTCTTCAGATGCTCCCTAGCATCCTCTGTAGCAGCACCACTAAATTGGCCAGCGTTGTTGATCATGCTAAACATAACAGGTTTCAGCTCAAAGTTGTCAACATCTACGTTTGGCAGGGTTGTCTCTAATTCTACATGATTGTTCAGCATGTAGTCTCGGCATGACCGGCGTGCGGCAGCGACAGGAGGGTCGGCAGGTGGACCGTTCCCTCCGTCTCCGGAAGGATTGTTATTATCCTGGGGATTCCTTTGGTTGTTCATGGCCTCTAACTGTTCTTCGAGGTATTCGTTTCTGGCTAGTATGAAGCGGAGTCGGTTCCTAAGATTGCACGTACGTTCTATTTTAGGATCTAATGGATACTCAGGTTCCTTTCCTCGTCTCGATCTGCACATAAACAAGAAACCTTGTGTAAAGCACAGGTTGAACAATCCAAAATAAAACAGAAAAATAAAAAGAATGCAGTAAAAGGTAGGGTAAAGTTATGTTTCCAGTCCCCGACAACGGCGCCAAAAACTTGTTGCGTGTAAAAGTGTCTATCGCAATGTAGTGCAAGTGTACACGACGCAAGTAGTAAAGTGATACGGAAGTATTAGATATCCTCTCCACAAGGACTGGGCTAATAGCTTCACCTTGGATTACTACACGAAAGAGAAGAGATTTATTTAAGTTGTTGTCACGGGATAATAAAGAATACTTAAATAAAAGAGTAATGGAATCAAGATAGAGAGAATGGGCTGGTATTGAGTTGCTCAGTAGTGTAGGTATTGCAAAGTCCTGGGAATATTTGTTCTATCGTCGTCCCTGTCACGGTAGCACCTGTCGCGGCAGCGGTCTGTTGTTAGTCGCGGCAACGATTACACAACTTTGTACTTTCAAGCTAGGCAAGAATCCCTGCTATGCCCTGGCCTATCCCTAGGTCTAAGTCTGTGGATGAACAAATCTTTGATGATACCTCCCGGCGTGAATCGAAGGATGAACACCGATGTTGTTGAATTCTTCCTTAGCCACTTAACCTCGTCCTATCCCTAGGTCCGAGATAGTTCAACTATAAACTAGAGAACTCGCACTTATTCCTTTCGTATACTTAACTCTCCCGATATTAAGTAAATAGATAACCTCACAATGCTCTCCCGATACTCTTGTAAGATGTTAACAACCAGAATAAGTGAACTTGAAGTTTATTTTATTGAACAGAAAATTCCTAAAACAAAAGCAATCATTGCAACTACTTTATAAATCAACCCGTGGCCCTATGGGGAATTTAGAACATGTTGAGAAGGGGAAAACGGCTAGGGTTTTGGGAAGAAGGCTAGAGATAGATGATATCCTCTCCTAGGTCGAATTACATGCCTTTATATAGGCCTTGGGTTCAAGTTTTCTAATATGGCAAGAATACAAGTTTAAATTAAAGTATAACTCTATTAAAGACAAAATCTTCAGAGCATAAGTCTTTAATTCGTCCTTCCTTCTTGCTTGGAGTTTCTTCCTTGAACTTTGGGCTTGGCCTTCATTCTGATCTAGGGCTTGGAAAAATATAAGGGTATTCCATGACAGACAGGTTTAATTTTCACTTTCTGTCGAGGCCCACTTCGCTTCTTCTCCTCAAAAATGTTGTCGTCCTTGGCTGCCACGGTAGGAGCCGTGGCAGCATCGTCCTCCTCATTTGCTCATCCAGTGCCAGCTTTGCTGTATCACTGCCCAGCGCCTGCTTCTCCATCTGCTACAGTAGCAACCTGCAAAAGCAACCAATTTCAGTAGAAACTGTGCCATTTAATATATTTGTGATGTATAACTGAAATCTAACATAAATGCAATGAATTATGCTTGAATGCAGCAGAAATATAGGTTAAATAAGGGGTAAATAATAGAACTTTTACACACTCAACAGGAGCCTCCACAACCGCAAAACTAGCCATGACAAGAGTAAAGCGCAAAGCACCCGATCGTGGAAGCTTTGTCAAGAGGAAGACCCGAGTCACATGAGAAGAAGTCTCCGAAGGGGAGCCCTCCTTTTCCTAAACTCCTTTGCATTTAATTTCATTGTACTTGTATGTTCATGCATTTTATTTTTATGTTTTATTTGTATATATGTGTTGTTTTCATGCATTGAGGAAAATGCACATCTTGGGTTTGGGGTGTGTGTTGCCTCACATTTATGCCATGCATTCATGTTTTCATTTATGTTTCCATGACATGTATGCCATATAGATTTGGTTTTAGTCTTGCATACCGAACCACTAAAAAAGAAAAAGAAAATTTTATCTCGGCCAAATTTTGAAGAATGCTAACACTTGTTAGGCAAGTTTAACTAGTTTTAGAATAATCTGTCCGATGAGGAATTTTGAAATATTTAGTTGCCTATGCCAACGGAATAGTAATGTCAGGTTTGCTTGACTATTGATCTCTAGTTTAGGGAATTGGAATTTCACTTAACACGTAGTATGCATCTAGTTCCCAAGAAAACTTAGAATTTTTGAAACTAAAAAAGGGAAAAATTGATGCCATGGTAAAAAGAAAAGAATAAGGCAACAATATTTTCCAAGGCAATGAAAAAAATTGAACTCTCTACTACCTTTAGGATAATAAGTTACTTGGGGATTCGTGAGTTTCTCCATCTTAGTTCTCAAGTCAAAAACTTTAGGGCATGAGTTGAAGAGAAAGCCTAGTGATATTTAGATTAACGTGGGGGTTCGAGGTATGTTCTCGCTTATTTCTCATGCCAAACAATGTCACGAAGCAAGCTTAATTTAATGCCAGCAGAAACCCTTGGCAAGAATAAAAGAAAAAATAAAAATTCTAAGTTTAGGTAGTAAAATTGACTAAGGGAGTAAAAGGATACTTGATTCATATTGCTCACACATCATGAACTTTTCATACCCTTAACTAGAGTTATATTACTGCACTTGAATTTACTACTTGCTTGGCATCACTGCACTGAGATGACTGATGACAAAGCTAGATTTAATTTTGCTTGCTAGCACTTGTTGGCATTCCAAGCAAAACTTTGTCGAGGTAATATTTTCACATTTTTTTCGTTTTTTAGCTTTCTTGCATTACTTGAGGACAATCAATGAGCTAGGTTTGGGGGAGTGTTAACTCTTCAAAATTACTGATTTTTATGCCTATTTTACAATGTCTTTGCTTGCTTTTGAGTACATTCAGTTGCATTTAGTTGTTAATTTCATGCATTTGCATAAGGGGTTAGGAATTTTGTCTATGCCAGTGTGAAGGGTTGTTTTGTTGGAATTTTTGTAGGCTTGGCATAGCGGTTGGCAAAGCTGAGCAACACGGAAGGAATTCCAGAGAGAATATCGAGATTTTGTTGGCACAGATGGACCAAATATTGCCAAAGCACCAGTTGGCAGATAAGAGGAATTTGATGCCCGACTAAGTAGCTTTTGAACCTGAAAAAGAGGACCATATTAGGCTGCGAGAAAATAGCAACTGGATCAAACTCTGAAAAATAGCAAAATATAGTGCCAAGCTTGGTTGGCACAATAATGCCAAGCTTGGTTGGCAAAGCTGTGACGACAGATGACGTCAACTCCAGCCTGATCAGTTCACATTCAAACTTTGAATAAGATGATCATATCCCTTATCCCTTGAGCATTCAAAATTCAAACTCAAGAGCTCATCCTAGGTCTTCCTTGCACGTCTATTTAAAGAATGATCAAGCAAGCATTTTGATAGGACGATTGGGATATCGAAAGATCCATCGACAACCGACTACACCAAGGAGACATGGTTCGACCAGCTTGATCGAGAGCCAGGACCTTGAAAGACTGCATCGAGAGACTCCCTTCTCGCCCATTCTCTTGGATTAATTGTTTTTATTTTCTTTTAAATGATGATTTGTTTGCAAAACGATGAAGGTTTTTGGTTTGATACCCTCACCATGAACTAATTTAATAGTTGGTGGGGTATGTTTGTGTTGAACGTTGTTTTTATGTTTAGTTTTTCATAATCGAAATGTTTCGGCATCGTTTTCCCTATCTGGAATGTTCTTCAATTTTTATCAAAATTATGCTAAGCGAAAGCTGGCATTGTTGGCTTATTAAACCTTAATATCTTAACAGACTTAGGGGGCAACAATATGTTGCTAGATACTAAGGCGAGATACTTCAAAAGAAGATGTTCAGGTAGATGAGCTTACTTCTGAAGTGAATCTACCCATTAGGAGTATAGATTGAGACTTAAACAAATTCATTTATTAAAAAATATCACTATAGAAATATGGGGTGTTTTACATGGTTAATTTCGGGCATTGAACATTGAAAGAGGCATTTCAAACGTTGAATTTTCCCATTAAATGATGCCAAGGCATTGCATTATTAAAGGTTGACATTGCATGAATAGCGTGAAAACCAGGCATCTCTTGCCAACGCTCATCACTCATTTGACACTCTCCTTGCCAACGTTGTTTTATTTTATTTTTCTTTTCTTTTAAATCATTTTCAAACAACTCCCAAATATAAAAAACACTTTTCCCTTGACAAGTAAACGATCAAAGCATTCAAACTCTTGGCCAATCCTTATGGAGATGATACTCAACACACTATTATATTACTTGCAAATTTTTATTTGGCCAATCTTTATTTGGCACTATTTTTATACATTTCCAATACATTTTCTACCCTTTTTGCAAATCACTCACGCGAGTCAACAGTGGACCGAGAACCAACAACGTAGCTTTCACCAGCTCAAACAAGTATTAACTCATGCATCGGCCCTAACCCAACCCGATTCCGGTAAGGATTATATAGTGTACAACGATGCTTCACATCTCAGGTTAGGATGCCTATTGATGCAAGAAGGCAAGGTTATTGCTTATGCTTCGAGACAACTAAAGCCACACGAAATAAACTATCCCACCCATGATCTTGAATTGGCTGTAGTTGTATTTGCATTGAAAATCTGGAGGCATTATCTCTATAAAAAATGCTACCATTTTACTAATCATAAGAGCCTTAAATACTTATTGACTCAAAAAGAGTTGAACCAACAACCTAGTGTAGGCACATATTAGATTGTCGTCTAAATTTATGTGGTCCTGTGAGAATGAGATATTTGTACAAGTATGTTGTTCATTGAACCTTGTCACCACCCATATAGTTTTCCTCTTCACGTATGAAATCCTAATCTTCCAAGGACATTTTCTCTTATAATTAATACACCTTACGCAATACGTAAACTTATCAGACTCAACAACAGAGAACTTCATATGTTGTTTGAAGCTGATGAAGAACAAAATATGTGGCTTCATATTTCGGATCTCACATTGCAGCATAGTCCACCTTATACATGTAGGCTGGAGGTTCATAAGCTGGATAAATGGGCTCTGGTTCAACATAATCCCAAACAAGCTGATCAATTTCTAACCCAAGCCTAGTGACAGTCGCGACCCAAACATCAACTTCAACGTTCGGACCATTACCCTCAGCCGCAATTGTCCTATCAATATCAACATCATCAGCATTGAGTAAATGAATGTCATCATATTTCGTAATAGGCACAATATTTTCTTCATCCTCACTGAAATAATCAAGTGTTTCGCTCCAGCGACCAACTAGGTTTTCAATGTCATAATCTGTTGATGAGCTCATTATATCTACATATTAAAAAAACAGTCATAAACATACACGAAAAAATTCTTATTAAATTTGTAAATACAAAAAACTACATATAACAACATTAACTATTAAAAAATTAACTGATTAAAATTAAATAAATACGAAAAACTTACATGATAGATGAGAAACCGAGAAATTGTGCTCTAAATCGTTCAACAAAAAATAATGAGACAATTATATTAAAAGTAATTTATAAATAAATAATTTAGAATACAAACAAATTAAATTTACATACCCGATCTAGAAAAAATAACAATATTTCGCCAAACATCTGTTTAATCACACAAAAAAATCTACAAACCCTTATCATATTAAAAAAAGAATTCATTCAAAAAAGATTACTTACTTGTGAGAAATCAACACGATCTACAAGCAAATATACTTCAAAATTCACCTTTTCGAATATATCTTCAAAAAAAAATTTACCTCAAACTCACTCAATTTTTTTTTCTCAAATACTAACTTCTTCCTCTTTGAATTCATATTTACACCCAACCAAAGTCATATATTGTAACCCCCTCGACCTAGCCTGGCCGATAGACCGAACGGAAAGGATCACACAGGGAATATTGAAGTAAACCGGGAAAGTTTACCTCAATAAACGGCCCTTTTTTGTTTTATCTTGTCTAGATACATCTTAGGTCCCTAAGTGTACGTACACAAGCAGTGGATAAAACATCAACACAATTGCCAATTAATTATAGCCAAATAAGGTTCAGGGACCATTTCGTAAATTTGGTAAATTATAAGGTATTTTGTCAAATTCAAGTTACCAACCTTTTATTACGTTCGATACATGCTTAGCGGTGAAATCACAACTCAAAATGACATTTAGAACTCATCCTATTGCATGCAAGGCAAACGGGGATCAAATCGTAAGAAAACAAAACATTCAAAAGTGAGGTTTAACCAAATTAACAACCCGCGTATTGGTACCCTTAGGGAGGGTATCGATACGCCCTCAACGGTCAGACTTCCAAGGCTTTGCATCACCAGACCGTATCGGTACGTTGAGGTACTGTATCAGTACACCCTCCTCTAGTGACTAAAGAGGGTATCGATACGACACCGTGTACCGGTACGCCCCTCACGATCAACGAGGTCGTATCGATACACTCTGAGGTGTATCGATACACTACAAACCGCAAAAGCCCAAAATGCAGACTTTGATCCTCAACGGCCAATTCAGACCACTCCAACACATTATTAGACATGCTTGCACTCAAGAAGACATCAATACTCAAAAGTACAAGACAAGGAAATCGTCAAAACATCATCATCATCACTTCCAATTTCTAGAGGCATGCTTCCTAAGAGTTAAAAGAAACCAAAAGATCATTAGTCCCAGTTCAAACACAAACCAAGTTTAAAGGCCATTTACAATACCAAATATGCATCTCAAACTTGCACAAAAACAGAAAATACCAAACCAACAACATTCAAAGCATTGGACACCTCATTGCCCTTATTACACTAGTTCAAGTATGCAACATACTTTTATAAAGCATCTTGGTAAGATCTCCTTGAAGATGCTGCCATCGAAAGTCTAATTATCTGCATTGATGAAACAAAAGAGAGCATAAGCATACAAGCTTAGTGAGGCTTGCTCAAAACCACAATGTCATCAATGCACAAAATTGTTTTTCACTCTTTTCAAAACCATCATGCCTTTCTTAACAAACCTTGCACTTTAACATCAAATTCATTGTTTTAAACATCATGCAACATGATAACAATCCAAAACAGCAATTAAACCATTGCTACTCATTTACCAAGCCTTTCAAGCATAAACACCATTATGCTAAGCTTAAATCAAAACATGCGTCTTTCAAACCATGCATTAGGAACATTTTCCACATTATATAAATCCATTATATTTGCTAAGAAGTGATAACAACAATCTCAAAGACAAAGTATCGAATACACGGATTACCAAGGGTTGTCTCACACCCTTCATACACTCTATCGGCATCTCAAGGTTTACAAACGAGAGCGACCCTCCATCATTGTGACACCCATGGTGGAGTATTCAGTACAATCACAACCCTTCAACACCACTCATTGGTAGATGTATAACCCACTAACGAGAGACGGGGCACACACAAGGTTCGCACCCGGGAGCTACCCTCAATTGTTGCAACCTTAAACAATCCTCAATCGTTAGGGTACTTGGATGGAGTATTCGGTACAATCACAACCTCTCAACATCCAAGGCGACTTGTTTATAGTGCACTCAATCCTATAGTCGACTAAATATATCTGATTTCATTTACAAAACACTTTAACCACATCACTTGCCAATATAATCCATAACACATGCATTCCTCATTGGTTTTACAAAGCATACATGATAAGCCATAAACACATTAAACCATGCTTAAAACTTCATGCATCAACACATGCAAACAAGGACCACTTACCTAGTGCATCCTTAAACTACATGGCATCATCATAGACAAGTTATATACTCAAATCATGCTTTAAAATAGTAGGTAAATGCAATTAAAAGCAAGTGCAACCAAAGGCTCAAAACTAGCACAACCGAGGGAGAATTTTTGATTTACTTACTTTCGAACTTAATAACGCGGTTCAAGCTCTTATTAAGTTCCCAAAACTATTTCTAAAACGTTTCCACGTCAGAAAACCAATTTCCACTCACCGACTTGCGAAGCCACGCTTGCCGACGCAACTACCGAAAACACTTTGATTGACCTCCAAAACAGATTGCTTCCGGATTACTATCCCCTATTTTCAACGCATCAAAACAGAGGTTCAATGCACTAAAATGCATCCAAAACTCTAGCACGCACAAGAAATCCCGCAGCCCTACTCTAAAGCATCAAAACTCTCATCCGAAACAACTGAAAACTCAATGGATTGACCTCAAACCTCAGCCCAGCCATTACCCAACTCATCCAACATATTCTAAGAATTAATCAACATCCAGAAACAACCTAAAACCAATCTCATACCTCCAGCAACTCGAATTCCTCAAGAACACCTCAAAAACTCACCCAAAAACACCTCAAAAACTAAGGATCTCAATGATTTCGGGATCTATACAATTAAGACTCCACTTCAATACCAAAAACCTTTCAAAACTCATTTAGAAACAATCTCAAACCAGCCAAATCAATCAAAGTCCGAAGATCACATTTTAAACAAATTTTCATCAAGATTTCAAGAGTTTATCAATCTAAACACAAAACCTCAATCAAAATTAGTATTAAAGAGTCAAATATCTTTCGAATTTTATTAAAGAACTTAGATTAGAGGCATAGCACAAAAATTACCTCCAATCCTTGCTTCTCCTCTAATTTGGCAAGATTTGCTTGAAGAAACTTGAAGGAAAATGGAAGAAATCAATGGAGAAAAGATAGAAATCAAGAGAGGGTTTGAGGGAAAAGGATTTCTGAAAATTGAGAGAAAAGGGAGAGTGTTTGGCTGAAGTGAAAGTGAGAAATGAAAATGATCGTGAAAACTTTTTAATTAAACCAAATTAAAAGCTTTTTAATTTTTTAATAACATTTAAAACACATGTCAAATTAGGGAAAAGGCATAATTGCCAAGTAGCTCCCTAAAGATTCTAAGATTTTGACTCTTCCTGAAAAACATTTTTCCAACTTTGAAATCTTTACATTTTTGTTACTACCCAAAATGTATACTTTCGAAAACCCATTTTGTAAAATTGATTTGACCAACCTCTTAAATATTATTTTAGAGGATTTTAGAAATTTTTATCCTATCCCGGACCTCGATCTCCATAAACCACCTTTTAACAATTTGAACGACCAACACCGATTCCAGCGGCCCAACCCGATTCCACCGGTGCATCTTGATTAAGCTTATCAAAATCGTGATGTGGTGTGTAGATGGCGTCCTGCCACTGACCCAAAAACAAATATTAAAAAATGGCAAGACGTCATGTGCACTTGGCGTGGTCCCCTTGCCACTGTAGAAAATGTTGTATATCCCCAAATATCCCCACACCCCCATTTTTCAAATACTCCCCCTATTTGCATTATCCCCTAATTTTGCCGATACTTCATGTCCTAAATTGTTAAAAACCAATCTTTTTCGATAACCTTCTACAATTTTTACTAATTCAGCCCTCCTTAAACATGCTTACAACCGCTAGCATCATTGTAACACAATTATAAATTCCCATCATGCATTTTTTCCAACATATTTTCACATATTTTTTTATTTTCTATTCATATACAATTCACTCTTACCACACCATAGTCATCTTAGCAAGTACTTCTCTTACTCCACACTATACAATTACACTTAAGAATATCAAGTAACATTCAAATACATGTAATACCAACTCAGGACTTATACTAACACTATATGCATATTATACATTTGAGCATTAACCACAACATATTTTACCATCATACTTTTACTTTTTTATGAGAAAACATGCATGAAATTCATAGAAATCAAGCCAAAACAGACAATCAAAGGGGAATCTCGTGAAACGGAAACAAAGGGCAACAAACTAAAACCAAATGTCATGACCGTAGGTGAAGTCAGAGGAAATATTGGAATGAAGAAATATGCTTCAAACTATGTCGTTTTGTATTTTGCATTAGTTAGTATTTGTTTTCTTTATTTACCATTAATAGTTGTTAATGAAACGGTTCGTGGAAGGGTACGTGGTACTTTGGTTCCGTTAGGGTAAAAGGGGTGAACCCTATACATAGGGATGTGAAATCAGGTAATCGTTCAGGTTTTAGGTCAAGTCATGTCAGGTTAGATTAAATCGGATATGAGTTACGTCAGATCAATTTAATGGTTCGACTCAGATCAGATCGGGTCTGGGTCGACTCAAATTCGGGTCATTATCAGGTTGATTTCAAATCAGATTGAGTTCGGGTTTGGGTCAGGTAAGTTTTAGTTCATGCCAAAACGCTTCGGGTCCGAATCAGTTAATTAACGAGTTAATTGAGGTTCGGATAGACTTCAGGTCGGGCCACATTCAAGTCGGGTCACGTCGTTGACGGATAAAATCCAGTTCAAGGATTATCAGTTTCGGTTGAAGTTCAAGTCGTGTCTTACCGTGTACAAATAAACTTTGGTATGGTAATTTTGGGTAAATTTTAGATAGAAATAAAATTTTAGGGATTAATATGAACCAAAAATAAAAATTAGGAATAAATATGGGTCAATTTTAGTTAAAAGTAGATTTTTAGGGACTTAAATGAACAAAAATATCATCATATGAAAAATAGTGGACTAAATTACACAATTTAAAATTAAGTAAAGATCAATTTAAGTTTAATATATATTTATAGGGAATTAATTGAACAATAAACTCCTAAACCCTAAATTCAATCCCTAGGCCCTAAACTAATCACATAAACCTATAGGCTATAACCCCTAAAAAAGTATAATCACGTAACACGTATGAGACATATTCACGTTACACATATCAATATAGAAAATAGACCATATAGGCATATACTGTAGACTATAATAATAAATTAATAATAATATCATCGCATATGATATATTATATGTAGATTATAGACTATAGACTATATAACACTTGAAAATAATCTCATATACTAAGCTAAACCCTAAACCTTAAATAATATGAATTCATCTCATAAACCAATAACCATAAACTACACCATAAACCATAAACCATTAATCTTATAAACCATAAACCTTAAGCTATGGAAATTAATCTCGTAAATCAATAATCCTAAACTACATCATAAACCTTAAACCGTTAACACTAAGGCTTAAACCCTAAGCCATAAATCAAAATTAGGGACCAATTTCACCATGAAATACAGCCTAAAACTGAAATTAAGGACCAATTTGACAATTTGTAAATTGAGAAATTTGAGATTTTAGTGACTAGTTTCACAATTTTACCATAAAGTATAGCATAAAACCAAAATTAGGGACTAATTTGACAAATTGAGAGTGGATAAATCTAAAAGTCCAATGACCAATTTCACAATTTTACCATATAAATAAATAGGGGTTAATTTCGGCTAAAAATTAAATCTTAAGAATTAAAATGAACAAAAATATCAGCAATTTGAAATTATTAGACTAAATTAAAAATTAGAAATAAAGATGGTCAATTTTGGTTAAAAGTAAATTTTTAAGGATTAATTATCACCGTGGGGGAGGGATTGTTATATCTGAAGTCCAAACCATAAGGATACTAGTGACTAAATTAAATTAAACTAAAACTTAAAAGTGAAATTAGGACTAAAGTATAACATTTTAAACATAGTAGGACCTGAAGAGTAATTAACTTCTAACCTATGATTCCCTCCAAAATTATGTTTGATTCCCTTTTTTTTTAACCAATTGAGTTTTTTTTTCATTTTTTAATTAAAATGAAAGGGTGGGCGGGATATAACCAGCGTGAACTTTTAGGTTAGGGGTAATTGTTTTGTAGCCCTTCTAACTTTAGATATGTTTCATTTAAGTTCCAAATGTTTATTTTTAGGTTTTAGTTTAATTCAACTGAGTCTCAATTTAGATTAATTTAATTAAAATTTCACATTTAGTTTTAGAATTCTTGTAATTATGTCTGTAATTTATGTTTCTGGGTTCTAAATAGCTTAATTAGATTCTAAGTTTAATAAGTTAATTCAATTCATACATTATTATTATTGGTATACCATATAAACTTTGATTTAATATAATTATACACAAATTTGATTTGGATGTAAACATGTAATTGTACACATGAAAGTTGAAACTTTAATTTCGTTCAATTGTACACATGAAGCTTTGATTTAAATATCTAATCAAAATCATATGCACAAATTAGCAAGTTGAATCAGCATTAATATGGTAAACCAATAACCCTAAGCTAAACTATAAACTGTTAATACTAAATACAAAACCACTAAACCATAAGGAATCAAAATTAATCTCATAGACCAATAGCCTTAGGCTAAACCATAAAGCATTGATACCAAACCCTAAACCTTAAGGAATCAAAATTAATCACATAAACCAACAACCCTTAACTAAATACTAAACTAAACCATGAACCTTAATGAATCAAAATTAATCCCATAAGCCAATAACACTAAACTAAACCATAAACCGCAAAATGTTACTATTAAACCATAAATCATAAACCTTAAGGAATCATAACTAATCTCATAAATCAATAGCTTAAACTAAACCATAATCATTAACACTAAACCCTAAAACATAAACCTTCAAGAATCAAAATTAATCTCATGCACCAATAACCATAAACCCTAAATAGTATAGCATTATAAAAACAAAAATATAACCGTAATAGCCTAAATTATAAACCTTAATCCTTAGATTCTAAATACTAAACCCACAAAATAACCCATTATTAATAAATTTTGGTAGTTTTTGTATTTATAAATTTAATAAATATCACTGATAATAATAACTTAAATGAATAAATATCCCCTTTAAAGATGAGTATAAATACCAAACCATAAACAAGTTCTTCACGTCTTTCATTTGAAAACTGAAACAAAAAC
Organism: Hibiscus tridactylites; assembly: GCA_958450335.1. Lineage (NCBI taxonomy): Eukaryota > Viridiplantae > Streptophyta > Magnoliopsida > Malvales > Malvaceae > Hibiscus > Hibiscus tridactylites. The sequence continues at coordinate 33,549,670 of OY288265.1, read as the reverse complement.
CCTCTTTTCTTAATTCCCAAAAATGAGCTCCGCTAGGGTTCTTGAGTTCATCAAAAACTCAAGATGAAACCCAAAATTCGGTCGTTCTCAGCCGTATCAGCAACCACAAATCATCACTGGCCGCCGTTCGCCGGCACAGGTGACCTCCCAAAACCTCAAAAAAACCCTTTTACTTTTAAAACGAATCCAAACTCAGTTCCAAAAAAAAGAAGACCAAACTCCCATTTTTAAACGAAAAATAGATTCGGAAAACCCAATTTCATGTTTAAAAAACAAAATGCCCCTCTCAAAGGAACGTATGATTCACAACATGCAGTCCAAGGACCGATGGTTTATCATCGGAGAGAGACTCGTTCATCATCGGAACTCCTAGGACGACTGGAAAACCAAAACGATGTCAGAGGTAAAAACGAAACCCTAGTTCTATTATGTTTACACTGAATAAGGAAAAATTAACTCTGAAATGCTTTTCTTGTATTGCTTTTTGAAATTCCAGAATAATTGTTACAAATGGTTGGCCTCTTTTTAAAAACGAGTTAGAAAATACATAAAAAAATTGCATATCCATTTTTGATTCGATCTGCCATGCTTTTTACATTGATTGTGTTTTTGCCTTTTTTGTTCATCTCTGACGATGGGGAGAGCCGGTCGTAGCTTCCGGCGCGGACGGGACGCTTGGAAAGCCCGAGAAATCACGGTCTCATCCAATGGCTGACGTGGCGTGGATCTGTTAGGAAAAATCTCGAAGTGGCTGACATGGAACTTCAAAGATCGAGCGACATTATTTGGGTTCCCCTAAATCTCGTGCAGCATTAAATCACCCCTTAATTCCCGCATTTGCATTAATTAATTAACCATATGAAGAGTCAAATGAGCCGACGACTAGGGTTTAGGATATTTTAAATTTTAGCCAAAATGTTGGATAAGTAGGCCAATCTGTTTTGAGCTTGAAGGGTTTTTTTTAATATTGTAAGTGGACTACTATTAATAAAGGGTGTATTATTTATTTATTTATTTATGGCTTTACTTAATATTATATATATGTAACGGTAGGGATGTTCATATCCGGGAACTCGGGCTTTCGAGTACCCTAAATTTCGAGTACTTAAAAGTCGGCCCGTGACCTGGCCCATAAAAAATGGGTACCTGCAAAATTCGAGTACTTGTAAAATTAGGTACCGGATACCTGGTTTATTTTTTTATATTTTTTTAAATCTATTTTTTTAAATACATAGGAAACATATAAAAATTCATAATATATATTTCAAACACAAAAATTATTGATTTGAGGTTAGTTTTAAGAGAAAAATATTTGGATATATATATGTATGTATATATATTAAAATTTATCGACAAAAAATATTAGAAATATTAATCTCGATCACGATTTTTCTTTCAACTCTCATATTGACAAATTAATATAAATATTTTTGAAAAATTGTAAACTTAAAAGTATATAATATAAGTATAAAAAGAAGTTAAGGATTTAAAATTAATTTTAAGGAAAAATAATAAGAAACATAAAATGAAAATAGAATTTAAAATAGAAAATATATAAATATTAAAATTAGCAGGTCGGGTCGGGTATCCGGTTATAAAAAAATTCGGCCCTGATCCGGCCCAACTACCTGAAAAAAATTGCGGGTCAGGTACCTGGCCCAAAAAAATCGGGTACTTTAATGTAAGTACCCGGTAAATTTTATTCGGGTAGTCGTGTCGGGTATTTTTGAACACCCCTATGTAACGAGGCAGATAAAATCTTGTGTTTACAATTTTCCATCTTTGTTCATTGTCGTGAAACGATAATAGGGCAAATAACAAAATGATTTTATCTCATTTCTCTCTTTGAAGATTTAGAGCTACGTATTCCTTACTATATAAAAAAAATTTCTTTCCTTCGTCTTGAGCCTTAGAGCTGTGAGTTTTTTTTTTATATAAAACCTTTCGCTTTTCCTCGGTAAATTCTTCGAGCTACAAGTTCTTATATAGAATTTTCTCTTTTCTTCATCTAAAGCCTTTGAGTTCATCCTATATAGAACATTTCGTTTTGCTCTTCTCCATCTGAAGTCTCAGAGCTACGAGTTCTTCTTATATAGAATTTTTCGCTTTGCGATGGTGTTACAAGTTTTCTATATAGAACCTTCGCTTTGGGATAGTACCCCATTTTCTTATGGAATGAGTATCGAAAGATTTTTACTACTTTTCGAAAGGCTGAAGACTGAAAAATCGTAAGAGGATGTCTTGCTTTCTTATCGCGTCGGCATGAAGAGATGTTTGTCACTCTCCGAAAACGAGTTTGCATAATGAAATCTTTGTTGGGACCTACTTCTTCAAACACAAAGTTGTAGATCAAAGTCTTTGATGGTTTCTGAATACCTGACAAAATAAGAAAAATGCTTTGATGATATGAGTTAGCATGGTCCTGACCTAGGGATGTCTAACTAAGTATGATACATGAATTACAATGATTTTAAAACTCAATAAGACATTTTCTCTTTTCTGGTTGGTCAATCTCAATCTTCTCCTTGCTTTCCTCTTTTTCTTCTTCTTCATGGAAATGGTGCCCTATCCCATATTTGGGTTTACCCATTCTAGCCCTCGAGCTTTTGATGCGTCACTATAAGATGCATAGGCCGCAACTTTCTCATCCTGCACTAGCACACAACACATTCCAACATACGATGCGTCACTATACAGCACAAACTCCTTACTTGCCTCTGGTTGAATCAACACATGAGTGTGTGTTAGAACCTCTTTTAACTTCTCAAAACCACACTGACGATCCTCAGTCCATACAAACAGTACATTCTTCTACAACAGTCTAGTCAGAGGAGCAGTAATAATGAAAAACACATCCATAAAACGACAATAATACCCATCCAAGCCAAGAAAACTAGAAACCCCCGACACTATCTTAGGTTGCTTCCAATTAAGAGTAGGCTCTATCTTATGCGGATCAACTTGAATGCCTTCCACCGACACAACAAGACCAAGAAAGGTCACCTCCTTAAGCCAAAATTCACACTTACTCAACTTAGCAAATAACTGATTCTCTTTCAAAGCTTGCAAAACTATCCGTAGGTGTTGTTCAAGCTCTTTCTCGGTACGAGAATACACAAGGATATCATCAATAAACACAATTACAAACTGATCCAAATAATCATAAAACACCGTATTCATCATATACATGAAAGTAGTTGCGGCATTATTTAAGCTGAACGACATCGCCAAGAACTCATAATGTCCATATCTTGTGCGAAATGTTGTTTTCAACATATTCGCTTCCTTGACCTTTAGCTGGTAGTACCTGAATCTCAAATCAATCATCGAAAACACCTCTGCACCACATAATTAATCAAACATACCATCCATATGTGGCAATGGGTACTTATTCTTAATTGTCAATTTGTTCAATTACCGATAATCAATACACATTCGCATGGTTTCATCTTTCTTCTTCACAAACAACACTGACACACCCCAAGGTGAAACACTTAGACGAATGAAACCACGATCTAACAACTTATGAAGTTGTGTCTTCAACTCTTTTAACTCCTTTGGCACCATGCGATATGGAGCAATGGACACCAGAGTCATACCGAAGTACGTCTCGATACGAAACTCAACCTCCATATCTGGTGGCAACCTAGGCTATTCTTTGGGAAATACTTTCAGAAAATCACGTACCGTATGTATATCATGTACTCGAACTCCTTTGGTACCCGGATTCATTACAAAAGCCAAGTAGGCATGGCAACCCAATTTCATCAACTTCTCCGCTTTCAATGCCGAAACGACACTAGACAAGAATTTAACATTCTCGCCTACCATAACAACAACATAATCATTGGCAAGCCTCAGAGAAATCCTCTTGGTTTCAAACTCAACAAAAGCTCTATGCTCACTCAACCAATACATACCCAAGATGACACCAAACCCATAGAACGAAACTCCATTAAATCCACACAAAAACATGACCCTGAACGACCAACAAACATCTTCTATACATCCTCCTAACGGTAATAGTCTCCCCTAAAGAACTAGTTACTACGACACCAACATTAGAAATCTCAACAGGAAAATCCAACAAATGTGCATGCTCACTCAGAATGTATGAATGCATGGAACCTGAACCAGTTAAAGAAAATAATGACAAACATTGCAAGGTAAAAGTACCTACGATCACATCGGTGTCATTACGGCCCTCGCGATGAGCATACACCCTTGCTTGCCCTCCGTTCTCCGGCTATATATCCATGGTATGAGCAACAGTCTTATGACCCTTGTCACGCCTCTAGAAATTACCCCTGCCGCAGCCTCGACCCCTAGCAGGTGTAGCAACATCAACTACTTGAGCCAGTGCATCTCCAACCAATTTCGAACAATCACGCTTCTGATGATCCTTCAAAACACAATCCCAACAAGCTCCAAGTGTTCCCCAACATTTTTCATGGGTGACGTCTTCCATAACGCTCAGAACCGACTGCAACAATAGCAGCGGTTTGAACGTTTTAACGTCTACCACCACCTCGCTTGCAGTCTAACTTGAAACGTTTGTCCCGCGACTTCTTATTCTGACCCCTAGAATAGTCAAACTCAGTAGACCTTTTTCCCGAGTTAACATTCATAGACTAGGAAGCTAAACCAAAAGACTGCTCAATATCCTTAGTTCTATTGACCAACACATCTAAATCAATGTAGTCAGTCGCAAGCAAATATGTCTTAATGTCCTTCATAAGGCCATAGTGAAACCTATCGCAACATTGGCGATCATAAGAAACCAGCTTAGGAGCATACTGACTCAAACGAACAAACTTTACCTCATACTCAGCTACTGACATCTGATCTTGAACCAAAGCCATGAACACTCTCTTTTTCGCATCCAGATATTGCGGACCAAGGTACTTCCTCTTGAAAGCCCTTTGGAAGAACTCCCAACTGACGCCAGCCTCTGGTACTCCAGCTATATTGGTTACCCACTAATGATATGCATAACCATGCAACAAGGACACAATGCAACCAAGCTTTTGTGCTCTTATGCACTCCATCTCACCCAGTATACGCTCGGTGCTTTCAAGACACCCTTCCACAAATCCAGAGTTGAACCTCTAAACTCAACACCTCTCAGACTTCATAGACGTTCAAGTGGCAATCCAGGATTATCAGCAACTACATGCCTCCAACAAAGGCTGCTTGAAAAACTCCAGTCATTGAATGTATTAAAGGCGTCACATCCCCAAAAATAGGTCATTGCGGAAGTTAGAGTACATTTCTTCTGCCCGCTCCAACATGCAGATTAGGCGGGGGAGAAGGTAACCCAGTACGAGGAATCAAGCTATCCTTGGGGTCTTGATTGTTTTGAGCGTTACTCGTGTTAGCTTAAGTCTCACGTCTAGGGCCCATACTCTCTAACAAATAAGACATGCAAAAGAAATTTTAGTTAGGCTTGCATTCGGTGAAGGATCCAAGATAACCTGTAAAAATCGTTTGAAAATAATGGTAATAGGCAACATGTCCCCAATTTAACCCACACTATAATAAGACCAAACAAAACAACATCACAACAGTCAAAATCTATGCCAAACAACAAGTAACATGTCATAAAAATTTAAAAATAACCAAAACATTTAGCAAACCATCCAAACCTTTCGAAACATGGCTTTGATATCGACAAATGTAACCCCTTTGACCCGGCCTAAGCGTTAGGCCGAACCGAGCGAGCTACATTAGGTTTGTCGTAGCAAACCTAAAGCGAAGAACTTGAATTAGGTCTATTTTTTTATCTTATCTAGATGCACCTTTATAACCTAGAGTAAATAATTTGGCAGCGGTTAAATTCCCATCAGAATCGAACATCGAATCGGTGTCCAATTGCGCGCACATGCATTTTAGAGACCAAAATGCAAATCTGGAAAATTACGAGGACTTACTTGAAATTAAAGTTACCAATCATTAATTAGTGAGGTTGCATGCATAAATAATGTTCATTTTCAGCTGAAATGGAGCATTTGAACACCTTCTATTAGCATATATACGAAACAGAGACTAAAATGGAAGAATCTCAAACCATAACATCACATCAACTAAAATAACGAATTGGGTATCCGTACGCGATATACTATACTGATACTGAGCTTATTACTCAAGGTTCGTACCGGTATCAAAGCCCATGTACCGATACTCAGGCTATAAATCACACGACTTGTACCGATACGATTACTTGAGTATTGATACCTAGGCTTAAATGGCCAAAATCCCAAATTCCGGTAGCAAAAGCCCGTACCAGTACACTTGCTATTGTATCGATACCCAAGCCAATTTCCAAATCCCATAGCCTGATTAAGCTCCGCGTATCGATACTATTGCTTGAGTATCGATACTCCAAGGCCTGTAATGTCCATTCTATCTGGTTTTTGACCTCCAAATTAATATAAACGTGTCCCAAACAACCTAGCATGCATTCTAAACATATTTGGCACAATAGGTTTTCATCCACAACATACCAAAGCATTAATTACGCTTATTCGGATACAAAAGCGTAAACTATGGGCATGCTCCTTAAACGTTTCAACTAGCATATTCGAAATAGAAACTATACATAAATCCATTAACACACATCACAAATCGGAACAACAATCTAAAGACCAACAAGATGCAATCCATGGAAGCATGAACAACCAAAATACAAATCCTAAACTTGGACAACACATTGCTTTGTTACCAAAAGAAATAAAGCTAAACCATACTCGAAGTCAAATGACGTCTTAGGATCCCCTCGCACCAAATCTCCCACAATCCTCTCTCTTTCTATCCAGAATCTTCCACATTCAACAATGGAATAAACATAAGTGTAAAACCAATACATTTGAATCCCTTTTCAAAACATGTCATGCATAATATCCATATGCAAAAAATATTTTTTCCACAAGTTTCGCATATATTGGCAATTATAGTGACCTTTAAACAAATTATTGTTTCATTAAAACCATATCGGATACACATATTTCCTGTTAGACTTGCCTCTACCAAACCATACCTTGACCCAGATAGGCTCACCTCTATCCTACCTCAAGGTACACCATCAACTTGGGTAGCCTAGTTAAACTGCATACCACAAGTGATAACCCAATAGCCCGAGTAGCCTAGTTAAACCGCTTCCTCAAGGACCATGGTGCGATCGCCGTAACATATTATAGTGAACTTTAAACCCTATGGAATGCCAACTATATCTGATACTTTATTTCCATTTGTCACTTACCACTATACACTTTTAAACACTTTTACTTACCGTTTTATGTATGCATTTAACAAAAGCATTTCCTTAAACAAAATTGACATTTCCCAAGGCAACAACCACATTCCATTTAGGTACAATTTTTCAATTCTCTTAGGCATCCATGTACTCCATTAAATATTTCATATCACTTGAAAGATGCATAAAACAGCAAGTAACTCAATCCATGCTTTTAAACCAAAACATGTAAATCAAATCTCATATCAAGCCGATATTCAAAGGCAAAATTAAGGATAACTTACTTCCAAGTTTAGTTAAGCTTGCTAAGATTAATCTAAACTCCCAACTCCTTATTCAACCCTTTAAGTGTGTCTGAAACACATTTACACCTACAGATACACAACGTCTTGCTTTCCGTTGCATTCCAAGCTTCTAAAACGATTCAATTTCCACAAAACAAGCTAGGCTTGACCCTCCTCTATTTTGACAACACAAAACCATAGGCAACATGCATTCTAACATCAGCCTATAATCATCCCTGCAATCTCCACGAAATTGCTTCCGAAAACCATTAAAAAACACCAAAAACTACTCCAATCAACAACCAAACGATCTCCAGCCAAAACCTAACGATTCTAGCATGCTAACAATATCAAAAGACATCAAAAAGCATATTCCAACCGTTCTTATACCTCCAGCAATCAATAATCTATCAAAATAGCCCCAAAACTATTATTAAACCACCATAAAAATAGATAATTAAATAGTTTCAGGACTGAATACAAAAATCTCATCTCACATTGTTTTTAAACAACCAAAATGTGATTTAACCCATTAGAAATCTTCAGCAATTAACCCACAAACCAAGATTTTAGGCAAATATCTAAACTATCAATTAAGATCATTTCCAAGAATTGAATAGCAAAACTAAGATATTAAACATCAATTTAAGAGCCAAAGACTAGGGAATATCAATAAAGAACCTTAGTTTTAAGAGAGTAAAAGAAAATTATCTTGAAGTCTTTCCACTGCAATTTGACGTAAACTTTCTTTGTTGAATAAAATGGGATTTAAAGAAATCTTTGGCAAGGTTTTGCAAAGCCAAGAGAGAGGAATCATTGATGCAATCCTCATTGAAAACAAATCAAAAACTCAAAAATCTTGTGGAGAGAAAATGGGAGAAAGTTTGGAAGTTAAATATTAAGAAATTAGCAAATGAGGGGAAATGATTTTAGCAAAACAATTAACCGTCAATTTATTTTGTTAATTATGGTGGAAAACCCAATTAATGTTTTTTAGGAAAATTATCCCTCTAAGGATTCTTAGTTTTGTCACATTTTACAATTTAGCCATTAAAAATAGTTTTGTATTTATTACATTTTGGTCACTAAATCCAAAATGTCATCGCAAACGATTAAATTGATTTCCATATTCAAACCCAAAACACTTAATATAACTATTAAACATTTTTACAAGCTTTAAACGAATTTTACCTCTTTGAAATTCCCATTTCAAAAATATTTATTTCCCGAAATGTATTCCAAACCCCAAACCCAATTCCTCAATCCAAACCTAAACCACATAAACTCCTAAGCCCATTTTCGGGGGCTTACAGACACATGCCTTATACTCGAATATATTGTTTGTACAAAAGAATTCCAATCTACTTGTGATAGGGTAGTAGACATTTTCTAGAGAAATTAACACATCCTCTATTCCATAACCTAAGGCGTTGGATGCTCCATCGAAATAAAACACTGCCCTTATCCTCTGAAGCGATCTCTTCTTCAACTGTGATACACATCAAGTCTTCATCCGAAAAATTAAAATTCAAGGACTCATAATCATCCAAGGCACGACTTGCTAAGAAATTCGTTATAACACTACCCTTTATTGCTTTTTGACTCACATACACAATGTTAGATTCATACAACAATATTTTCCAATGAGCCATCTTCCCAGTTAGCGTTGGTGCTTCCATCAGGAACTTTAATGGATCTAACCTAAATACCGACCTAGTGGTGTGGTACAACATATATTGTCTGAGCCTTTTGGTAGCCCACACTAAAGCACAACACAATTTTTGAATTAGAGGGTATTGTGTTTCACAATCAGTGAATTTCTTGCTCAAGTAGTAAATAACTCTCTCTTTCTTTCCAGACTCATCATGTTGCCCCAATACACAACCCATCAAATTCTCGTAAACTGTCAAGTATAGGATCAACGGTCTATCTGACACAGATCTACTAGGATTGGAGCATTCGTCAAATACTTCATAATCTTTTCTAGAGTATCTTAGCACTCCTCATCCCACACCCTCAGGTTGTTCTTTCGAAGCAATCTAAAGACATGATCACATTTATTGGTCAATTGAGAAATGAATCGAGATATATAATTTAATCTTCCCAAGAAACCTCAAACTTCATTTTTTATTTGAGGTGAGGGGAGATTTTGAATGACTTTCATTTTATCAGGGTCAATCTCGATCCCTTTTCGACTAACCACAAAACCTAAGAGCTTTCTGAATGTAACTAGGAAGGTACACTTAGCCGGATTGAGCTTCAAATTATACTTTCTCAATCTTTGGAATAGTTTTTTCAAGTTTTGAATGTGCTCCTCCTCAGTTCAAGACTTGGCAATCATATCATTCACATATCCCTTAATCTCTTTCTGCATCATGTCATGGAAAAGAGTCATCATGGCTCTTTGATAAGTTGCCCTAGCATTTTTCAATCTGAAAGGCATCACATTGTAGCAAAACATGCCCTACACTGCCACAAATGTAGTTTTCTCCGTATCTTTGGGATGCATCTTTATTTGATTGTACCCCGAGAAACCATCTATAAAAGAGAACCATGAATTCTATGTGGTGTTGTCAACTAAAGTGTCAGTATGAGGTAAAGAAAAATGATCTTTAGGGCTTGCTTTATTGAGATCTCTATAATCTACACACATGCTAACCTTCCCATCTTTCTAATGAGTTTTCAAAAGTGCTATTTTGTGACCTTTTTTTACTCATATTATTGTTAGACTTAAGCTCATTTTAGTTGCATTATTAGACACTCATGCAAGTTTTAATGATTTCTTCCACCATCATGCTTGATTTCATAATTTGGTTAATTTCTGTGGAAAATGTACTGCGTATGTGTGTTTTTATGGGTGTAGGATTGATTGCCCAAGCAAGGTGGAAATTGTCGAAGCATCTGAGGAAAGAATGAAGTGCCTACCGATTTCTTAAAGGATAAATCCATTTAATTCAAGATAATCATGAGAAGCAAGGATAAATCCTAGAAGAGTTGGAATTTCATGAAGAGGTCAGAGAGAGATTAAATTCCAAGAGTTTTAGGAGGAATAAATATATAATAAAAGAGATCTATTTCTTTTATTCTATTTAATTCCAACTTAATTTCCTCCTCAAGAAAGACTTTGACCTAGCCATCTCCTATAAATAGAAGACCTAGCCGCCTACTTTAAGGAATAGAATCGGACGAGAGAGAGAGAGAGAGAGACCGCAAGGCTTCATCTTCTTTATTTTCAGTTTATGCTATTCATGTTTGGGGATTATTCTTTGTATATCATTCGATCCCAGTCATGACTTGATGTAAATTGGTTTGGGTTATTTTGGGTTTGTGGTTTTGATAAATGTTTAGATTGTTTAGGTTCTTGAATGCAATTTAATTCAAAGTTTGTTCATTCTTGGTTCTTATTTTATTTCGAGTGAATTGGGAGAGGAACTCGAGAGATATCCTTCTATCTAATATCGAGAGAGTTAGATTCAAGAAACGAATGAGCATGGTCTTTATTCAATCAATCGATAGTGAAGACTAATCCAACTTAGGGATAAGATTTGAATTTCAACGACTAAAAGGAGCGTAAGATTGGTTGTTGTTCACCCAAGTTTAACGCATGGATGTATCACCAAGGCGTGCATAATTGACTAGTTCTTCCAGTTAGGAATAACAAGGAGACATTTGAAGGACGCTTTGCCGAGCTTTGAAGGAAGTTGCCCAGGCAATCGAACCAGTCCCAGTTGCCACAACAATTGAGTTGCCTCAGCAATCAATTTCCTCGACAATCCATTCGGACATCATACCACTACTCACGATAACCCGACCTACTCTCTTTAATCGATTACTCTTTCCTTTCTTTCTATTTACTTTATTCTTTTTAGTTTATTTTATTTGAAATTTATCACCTTAAATATTATTTCTTTTACAGTGTAATAACTTAAGTAAAGTGGCCCAAACCAATCCCTATGAAGACGATACTTGATACTTATCACTTTATTACTTGCGACGTGTACACTTGCACCATTTGCTTGCACTCTAAACACGCAGCAAGTTTTTGGCATCGTTGCCAGGGATTGACAATTGGTGTTAGTTGTTTTTGTTATTGCATTTTTCTTATTAGTTTTACTAAATTTTCTTTTTGTTTGTTTTATCAAAAAAATATTCAGGTGCGCTACAAGTTAAGGGACGTCAACATGTAGGGAAATAAAAGTAAATGTATTCGAGAGTTGATGTTGGAAGATATGAATCAATCCAATCAAGAGTTTATTATAGTCATCAATGATTACATAGACCAACCGAGGAAAGCCCAAAGATCCTATATCGTGGAAAACTATTGTGCTTGTTGTGGAGAACATCACGTGTCTAAAAATTGCCCTCACAATTCCGGTGCATATGGCCGCATGGAGGACAAAAGATGGAACCAGCAGCAAAATCCTTCATGGTATGACCAAAAATCTCAAAAAAAAATTACCATAACAATTTTGCCGCAGCAACCGACATGCCTTGGCAATGTAGTCCACGTCAAGAGCTATTAAATTCCATGGATGCGAGTATAGCCAAGATGGGTGTACTCTTGAGAGAAGCGGAAGATCGGTCGAAGAGATTAACATATCTCTTGGATAACATGCACAAACAATTAAGTCCAAGGAATACCGACGTCCCAAGGCAAGAGGATAAGGAGCAATACGAAGAGAGACGCCTGACGTGTGGGGAACAACTAAAACCTCCAAGCCGAGAGGATGCCAATGAGAGAGACTGCCCAACACATGATAAGCCTATGCAACGAATTCCCCCGACAAAGATTGAGGAGCCTGAACAGAGCAATGATTCGACAACAGTAAGTGCGGCTGAAAAGAGTAATACCATAGAAAATTCTGAGGAATCTGATGTCCAGAATGTTACAACATTGATGCTGAAGCAGAAATCTGTAGATTGCTCTCATCCATCTTTGCCACGGCAAGTGCACGACCAAATGTTAGATCAACAAGATGACGAAACTTTGTTAATGGAATATGAGAAGGTGATAACTGAACCTTTTGAATTCTTTACAAACTCACATCTTCCATTGCAGGTATTTCTTGAGGAACCAACGCTGGTAGATTTGAAGCCTTCAAAATCTTTAATGATGGAGATGTTCAAGAGGCCTAAATAAAACAGTGTTTGGATTCATGATGCTTTTTAGAAAATTGGTTTTTCCCTTGACTTACACCGAATTTTGGCAAAAGATTACCACGACAATTGGCTCGAGCAGCAATTGCCACGACAGCGAAGGCTACATCCAACCATGATGGAAGTCAACGAGAATGAGGTAATTAAATGGTTGGGTGTTGATATACTTTTTCCTAATAATACATTCATGCCTTCAGGAATAGTAGCAAGGTGGAAGGTACGCATGGACTACAAAGGAACAAGGAAGAAAGGAACCTCCACCATGGTAATGCAAAAGAGAATAGCTGCGAACACATTGGCCCAACTCTTTTTGGGCAATATTGTCACTCGATAGAGGGTGAGGATGGACTATAAGAAGTATCAGAAACGTCCCTCCTCAAACTTTCTCGGATATGTAGTATTCTTAGAAGATGCATGAAAATACTCTTTCTAAGAATTTTTAATTTTTTGTTTTTAATTTTTAGACCTTTATTTTATTTTCGGTTATTTTTTTTCTTTATTTATTTTTCGAAATTTTAGGAGATATTTTATCTTTCTTCAGTATCTTTAGTTTTCATGTTTTCTTTGATTTCTTTGTCTTTCCAAATCAAGACTCACAACCACCATGCCAAGAAAATTGCATGCATTGGGGACAATGTTTCCCTTGAGTTTGGGGGTGTTTGTTTTTATTTATTTCATCTTTAGTAATTGCATATAAGTTGCATATGTTACTTGTCATGCCTTCGATTAGATTTAATTGATTGGACTTGTTGAATACCTAATGATGAATTTTGCCACTACACTTAATTGAAAGAACCTTTAATTTTAGGATTGCGTGAAAAGAACTTAGAATCTTACGATGACGCTAAATATCATTGACACGGTTGTGACTTGTTGATTGATAGAAACTTAGTGAACTTAGGTTGCTTAAAATTTGGGTAAATTAAAATTGAAAATTAAAAGTTAATTTCTTGCTGGAGGTGCCCGAAATCGACTCTAGTAATTAATGCACGTTAAAGAATCGCTAGTGGTGCCCAAAATTGGCTCTAGTGAAAACAAAAATAAATACCCTAGTAATTAAATTGTTAAAAACCTATTGTTCACATAGAATCTTGAAAATCGACTTGTACACAACTACGCACACACATTATCACGAGCATTATAGTTTAGTTCCGGGTAATTTTTGTGCTATCCAAAAAATTAAAAGGTGATCATACTTTGTGTAACGATTTTGAGGTTTGAATTCAAGTTTGAAGAATTATTTTCATGATTAAAGTCTTGGCAAGTAATTGTTAGTTTTGCATTACTTGAGGACAAGCAATAGTTCGAGTTTGGGGGTGTGATGAGTGTTCAAAAGTACTATTTTTATGACCTTTTTTACTCATATTATATTTAGACTTAAGCTCATTTTAGTTGCATTATTAGACACTCATGCATGTTTTAATGATTTCTTCCACCGTCATGCTTGATTTCATAAATTGGTTAATTTTTGTGGAAAAAGGTACTATAGATGTGTGTTTTTATGTGTGTAGGATTGATTGCCTAGGCAAGCTAGAAATTACCGAAGCATCTGAGGAAAGAATGAAGCGACAGTCGATTTCTTGAAGGATAAATCCATTTAATTCAAGATAATCATGAGAAGCAAGGATAAATCCTAGAAGAGTTGGAGTTTCATGAAGAGGTCAGAGGGAGATTAAATTCTAAGAGTTTTAGGAGAATTTTTTGGAGGAATAAGTATATAATAAAAGAGATATATTTCTTTTATTTTATTTAATTCTAACTTAACTTCCTCCTCAAGAAAGACTTTGACCTAGTCATCTCCTATAAATAGAAAACCTAGCTGCCTACTTTAAGGAAGAGAATCGGACGAGGGAGAGAGAGAGAGAGAGATCGCAAGGCTTCATCTTCTTTATTTTTAGTTTATGCTATTCATGTTTGGGGATTATTCTTTGTATATCTTTCGAACCCAGTCATGACTTGATGTAAATTAGCTTGGGTTATTTTGGGTTTGTGGTTTTGATAAACGTTTAGATTGTTTAGGTTCTTGAATGCAATTTAATTCAAAGTTTGTTCATTCTTGGTTCTTATTTTGATTTCGAGTGAATTGGGGGAGGAACTCGAGAGATATCCTTTTATCTAATATCGGGAGAGTTAGATTCAAGAAACGAATGAGAATGGTCTTTATTCAATCAATTGATAGTGAAGACTAATCCAAATTAGGGATAAGATTTGGATTTCAACAGCTAAAAGGAGCGTAAGATTGATTGTTGTTCACCCAAGCTTAACGTAGGGTTGTATCACCAAGGCGTGGAAAATTGACTAGTTCTTCCGGTTAGGAATAACAAGGAGACATTTGAAGGACGCTCTACCGAGCTTTGAAGGAAGTCGCCTAGTTTCTCAGGCAATCGAACCAGTCTCAGTTGCCACGACAATCGAGTTGCCTCAACAATCAATTGCCTCGACAATCCATTCGGACATCATACCGCTACTCACGATAACCCGTGTAACACCCCAATTTTGGGCTTGGAAGTTTAAGGTCTGAACTGGACCGGTTTAAATTACGGTTCGAATATAAAAGGTGGTTTTTAGGGAAAGCCTAGTTCGAGATGCATTAAAAATATGGAAAAATATCTAAAAATCCTCTTTTATTATATATAAGAGAGTGGTGAAATCAATTTTACAAAATGGGGTTTGGAAATATGACATTTCAAGTTAGCGACTAAAATGTAATTTTTGAAAAGTTGGTGACTGTTTTAAAAGGATTGAAACTTTGAATCTTTAAGGAGCTAATTTACCCAAGGGAGGGTTTCTCCAGATTTTTCTTAAATATTAAAGATTTATTTAATGTTATTTAATAAAAGGAAGAGAGGGAAAATAGATATTTTTGGTTTTATAACTAACTTTTGATAAAATTTTCCCATTACATTTTCTCTCCATTTTCTCTCAGCCAAACACATTTCCCCAGCCACTTTTCCTCTGATTTCACATCTAAAGTTGAGATTCTAATCTCTAAATGATTTCTAATCTTTTCTACACCAAATCCTCATCATTTGCTTATTGATTTTTCAAGAATTTTGGCTCTAAACAAGGAGAAACTCACATTTAGAGGTATGAACGTCCTTCTCCTCTAAATACTCAGTTCTTTACTGAAATTCCCAAGTTCTCAATCCTTGATTTGAGTTTTATTAAAGGTTTTGATATTGTGATCTTGATTTTTGCTTAAAATGCAAGATTTGGATTTAATTTTGATTAAATTCGTATTAAATGATTGGGCTCTGTTTTGAGATGCCTTCTTGATGTATTTTGGATGTATAATTGATGTGTAATTGAGGTTTAATCAATGCAATCCCGAATAGGTTGATTTTCCTAAGTTTTTGCTTGAGTTAATGGTGGTTTTGAGGTGATTTTGATGTTCTTCTATAGCTGGAGGTATAAGGACGTGATTAGGTTCTTTTTGGATGTTAATTGATGTCTAAGAATGATTGGAATTGATGGATCTTGGCTGGGTAATGTTGTAGAGGTGTTTGGATGTGATTTCGGTTGTGTTTGGTAGCCGAAATGTGAGTGTTGATGAGAGCAGCGAGTTTAGGTGTCTTGGTTGAAGATATTAATGCATGATGATGCATTAATCCTCTGCTTTGATGTGTCTAAAACAGGGGAGGCATCTTCGGATCCTTGTGGTGTTGATCCGGAGGCTTGATTGGTGTTTCGGCAAGCTTGCGAAACGGAACCGGTGAGTGAAGTTTGGTTTTCAGCTTTGAGACCAATGTTTGAAGGTCATGGGAGCTTAGTTTAAGTCTAAACAACTTAGCTAAGCTCAAGAGTAAGTTTTCGGAAAAACTCTCTTTTTGATGAACCATGAGATGGTTGAATGCAATGTGTTTTATTTGCATGTTTAAATTCTGTTTTGAAAGCATATTTTAGCATGTTTAATGCTGGTTTTGTAAGCCATGTGTTGAAGGATGCTCATGGTAAGAGATCCTTGATTGAACATTGATAAATGTTGTTTGATGCATTGTGATGCATGATTATTTAATGGCTTGGTTAAATGCTTTAAAACAGTGGATTGATGATGGTAAATGTTGTATATTGGCAAGTGATGTGTTGGTTTAAAAGTACTTGAATCAGATATAGTTAGCCGGCTATAGGATTGGGTGCACCGTGAATAAAGTCGCCTTGGATGTTGAGGGGTTGTGATTGTACCATAAACTCTATCCAAGTACACTAACGAGATGGTTAAGATCACAATGGTGGTTAAAAGTCCATGTGTGGATCTTGTGTATGGTTAAGATCACAATGGTGGTTAAAAGTCCATATGTGTATCTTGTGTTGTGTGTCCCGTGTTCTCGTTAGTGATGTTATACAACTACCAATGAGTGATGTGGAGGGGTTGTGATTGTACCGTAGACTCCATCACGGGTGTTGAGGGGTTGTGATTGTACCGGTAAACTCCACCTTGATATTGGTAGTGTGTATGAAGCGTATGGGACAACGCTTGTAATCCGCGTATCCGATTGTGTTTTGAAATGTAAAATGGTTATGGATTATCACTTGAAAGCCAATATGACATGTTGATGATTTGAAGCATGAGACGCTTGGTTTGTATGCACAAATGCATGATAAATATTGTTTTGGAACTAAAGGCCTTGAAAAGGTGTTTTTACAAATGCATTATTGTGATGTTTTAAATGAGCATTCCTCACTAAGCATATGTGCTTACGCTCTCTCTTTCTTAAACCAATAATGCAGAGCATTGAAGTGCTTAAAGGGCAGCAAGGAGGTCAAGGATCCAAGTGGAAGTCTAAGCTCATGTATGGTGACTATTTTCATAACACTATTAGCTTTTGGCATTTGGCAATGGGAACCTAGATTTTGTTTTTGGGAGATGTTTTGGACTCCCTAAGTTGGTTTAATGCCTATGATGATGTTGGAATATGTAAGTGGCCATTTGGTAATTGTTTTGGAGATTTGATGATTGCATGACTTTCATTATAGGATGCATGCCTATAGATTTGGAGTTTTTCCCAAATGATGCCATGGTTGTGTTTTGATGATGCTAATATGATCCCTTATTGTTTGATGATTTGTGGGTATGATATGTAAGTCATATGAATGTGTTTGATGGGTTAAAAGGGTGTTAAACCAGAAAAATTCTGCATTTCTGGGCAACCTGTATCGGAACGGGTGCTACTGTTTCGGAACAGGTGGCCTGAAATGGCCTTGGCATTTCGAAACAGGTAGAGCTGTTCTGAAACGGATTTGCCACTGTCAAGCCCTGTTCCGCAACAAGTTTCGGAACGGTCCCGCGTTTCGGAACGGTCCTTCCCTGTTTCGGAACACTCGACCGTTGGGCACTGAATCTGATGGTTATATGTTTTGAAATCCTCACGTTTTGGTCCCAATCTTTGTATATGCAATTGGTTGAGTTTGGAATGTCCGTTTAAGTTGAAATTTGGCAGAGAAGCATGAAACATGATTAATTTCATAATGGTAATTCAAAAATTGGTTAAGTCCTCTTAATTTCCAGAATTTACAATTTGGTCCCTAAATTCGTATGTTGTGCAATTGAGTCCCTTAATGTTTTCCGATTGCTGTGATTTTTGAGTATGCTTATCTCAACAGTACGCGTAGGGTTAATATGCATTTAGACAAGATTAAAAAGAAAAAAAAGGGTCGTTAATCAAGGTTGACTTTCGGATTGACTTTGGTTTTCCCCGTGTAATCTTCGTAGTTCAGGTCAACCGTCTAGGCCGGGCTAAGGCGGTTACAACCCGTCCTACTCTCTTTAGTCGATTGCTCTTTCATTTCTTTCTATTTATTTTATTTTATTTGATATTTATCGCCTTCAATATTATTTTCTTTACAGTGTAATAACTTAAGAAAAGTGGCCCAAACCAATCACTGCGAAGATGATACTTGATACTTATCACTTTATTATTTGCGACGTGTACACTTGCACCATTTGTGTGCACTCTAAACACCCAACACTTTCTCAGGCACAAGGACTATATTTGCCATCCATTCCGGGTACTTGGTGACCTTTAGGAATCCATCCTCTAACCGATTTTTCACTTTTTCTCCGATTTTCAATAACATATATATCCCCATTCTTCTAAGCTTTTGTTGAACCGACTTCCATTCTGGCCTTATCGTTAGCTTATGCACCACAATATTTGTATCTAAACATGGGATATATTGATAAGTCCAAGAAAAGACATCCTTGAACTCTAAAAGCAATTCTATCAAATCATGTACGGTCTTTAATGAAAAAGTGGTGTTAATCTTCACCTCTATTTTCTCTTCATCGGTCCCCAAATTGAGAACCTCCGCTTCGTCTTGGTGGGGGTAGGATATGTTTATCCTTGCTTTCCATTAATCTTAGCAATTCGTTCGGGACCTCACATTCTATCTCATCCTCCCCTTCGTCAATTTCCGCCAAACACATGGATTGCTCGAAATCTATCTCAGGATTAGGTTTAGAATCAATCGAATAGTTAATAATAGGGACCATGCACGAATTTGGAAATTAATATGTATTAGGAAGAGAAATGAATATTTGTATGAAATGAATGAAAGAATGAAAAATAATAAATGAATGCGATGTTTTCCATTTGAGAAAACGTAGAAAGTACCATTTTCATTAAATTGAAAGCAAGCAAATTAACATAGTAGCCCTTTACGAAAGATCCCTATTTCTTGTAGGCAAGGGCGAATAGGGTTGGTTCTGAGCATTATTCTGATTCAGACCTAAAAATTATAGGTAGGTCAACACTAGCCCAATTGCTTAGTGTCTCTCTTAGGAAGCAAGGGCGGGTTTCGGTAAAAAAACTTGCCAATATTGCCATCTTCAGTTATTTCATTGACAAACATCCCCCTAGTGATTCGTTGAACATATCTTCATCGTTGAGCTTGTCATTCTCTTGGATTGCTTCATGCACATTGTTCGGTATTGACGATCCCACCAAACACGAACACTTCACTTATGTGAGGAAAACTCATTGGCTCTCAAGGAATATCCTCTCCTCTGAATCTAGCCATTCTTTGCTCTTCCCTCTTCTTCCACTCTTGTTTCCTTTTCTGAAAATTGGGCTTATAGCCGAGCCCGAACCGATTCTTCTTGTTGATAACACTTTTGGTGCGCATACTCCCTTGTAGGTTCTTTCTTATACCTTTCCCTTTCTTGGCTCCTTGTCCCAAAGTTTCTCATACCTTCATCTTGGTACAATTGGACAATTTAGGGCGTTCACAAACTCCAAGGACCTAAAGGAGCACTCCACGACATCTTCATCAGTTTTGACATAGATTGCATCGGATGTCGCAAAAGTAATGATTTCTTGCTCAGCTCCCACGCTCACCAACTTTCCTAAGATAAAAAAAAAAACTCAGCTTTTGATGCAATGAGAAGGCATGGTTCCATCCGAATGAATCCAAGGCCTTTCTAACAAACAGTTATAAGTTAACATGATGTCAATCACTACAAACTCAATAGTGTATTTGGTTGGCCCGATAAGCAAGGGTATTTAGATCATCCAGACTACATCTCTTTGGGTCATATCGAATTTTCTAATAGAGTTATGGAATTGCTTCTTATGCGAGCTATCTATGGGTAACCTTTTCAAATTTGCCATTGGCAACACATTCAAAGTGGATTCGTTGTCAATGAGTACCCCCATCAAGACATGCCCCTTGTAGTGGGTGGTAATGTTAAAAGCCTTGGCGATCCCATGCATTCTTCAGGAATTTCATCATCACTGAAAGTGATATAATTATCTGCGGCAATGTAGCCCACTATCCGGTCCAACTTACTTAGAGAAATGTCATTTGAGATTAACGTTTGATTCAAAACCTTCAACAGTGCACTCTGGTGCTTTTTTGAGCTAAACAACAACTCAAGTACCTTTAATCCGTGTTTATTGCTTGTGGAGTTATTCAACAATGTTGTACTCCCTGTGCTTTAGGAACCTCAATAATTCTTGTGCTTGTGTCTCCGTTACCGACTCATTAATTTTCGGAGGTGGCTCTTCATTAAATATCTTTTCATGCTTGGTCAATACTGCTTTACCACTGTCTTTTGGCGCTTCCGCCACCTTCGATGTTTCCAGTGAATAGCATCTACCACTTCTCGTTAAATGCCCCACCTCATTCACTATTTTAGCTTTTGGCTCCCTTGATTCGACCTCTTATACTGGTTTCACTTCACCGGGTGACTTCTTGTGGTTCCGAACTTTCTGGTACTAAAATGTTGGTAGTGTAACTCCAAGGAACTTTTCGGGTGTCCTTGAAAGGAAAAATAGCCAGAGCTAAAATTACAAGCTTAGAAGCCACCTTAGAACTTTCTTCTTAGGATTAAACTCTCTTCCCTTGGCCTGAGTGAAATAACGAATGGCCTATCCAAGCCGTACTTAACTTTAGGGTATTCTCTCCCTATCAATTCTACCACTTCTGATAGGCACCTCAATGAGTTTACTGGTCATAACCATATACGTGAAATTGCCAATGGGGTTACTTATCATGCGGTCATAAAGTGTCTCCTTCAAAGTATCCACAAACATAGAAGAAATTTCATTTTTTTCGAAGTGGGGATGTAATTGTACCACCACATCTCGCCAACGCTGAGTGTACTCACGAAAGCTCTCATTGTGTCTTTGTTCCAAACCCTGTAGCATGATTTGGTTCGGGATCATATCGGTTATGTACTTAAATTGTTCCATGAAAGCTTTTGCCAAGTCTTTCCATGATTGGATCTGAGCACGAGTTAATTGATTGTACCATCTCACAACAGGCCCCGCTAGGCTATCTTGAAAGTAATGAATTAACAACTTTTCATTTTCAATGAAACTCGTCATCTTTCTACAGAAAATAGTTATACGGGCAGTAGGGCAAGTAGTTCCGTCAAACTTTTCAAATTCCAACGTCTTGAACTTGGGTGGAATCTCTAAGTTTGGAACCAAGCCGAGATCTCTAGCATTCATTCTATAAGACCCCTCTCCTTCCTCTTTCGGTCAAAATTTCTCCTTAAGGTCCTTTTCTGTTTCTTCGAGTTGTTTCGAGAATTCTATCTTGAACTTGTTTAGTTTCTCTGTCTCATCTAAGTCTGGGACATTGTCCCTGATATTTTCCACTTGACTAAAGATCAACCTCGATGGAGCATGGGTAGAGGCGCCCGCCTGATGCGATGTTGTTTTGTCTCCTTGAGTAGCCACCCCTTGTGGGGGTCTAAGGGTGCTGGCAACAAAAAACGGTTGAATATGTAGGGCTTCTCGTCCTGTGGCTGGGGCTTTCAATGGATCCCTTTCCTCTCAGGTCTTGTGTATTCTTGAGCCCTATCAACTGAGATAGTTCCTTCATCATGTCTTGTTGGGACTTGATTATGGTGTCCCTCAAGTCTTGTTGGGCACACTCCAATTGTCCTCTTAAATCATTGATTACTTAGAATTCTGTCATAGAACTCCTAACAATTAATTTCCTTGTTTTATTAATTAATGCATGATATATATATATATGTTATGAAATGCATGAAACGAATGGCAATATAATATAAAAATAAATATGAGAATGAATGCAAATAAAGGCGTTGATTCTAGGTGGTCACTCTAGAACAACTTTCATTGAAATTCAAAGCATCGTCATTACAAAGCAGACAAAATAATTTATACAGATAAGCCTCGGCCCTAACTCATAATTCTTCAATGGACTCAAGTAGTTGAAAGAATCTTGGTGCCTCCTCCATCTCCGGGATAACGAAAGGGCGAAGAGCTTCAACTTCTGCGGCTAGAGTCCTCACATGCTGAGCTACTTCTTGCACCTAAACCATGAAAGTCGTATTGTATTGATCTTAATCTTAAATCATTCGGGTAGCATAACGAAGTCTCCTTAGAAAATAATTATCTCCACCCTCCACAACTTCCTCAAGAACCATGATTCGAGCCAATTAATCTTGAAGTATAGCTTCTAGTGTCTCAATCTGAGCTCAGAGTGTCTCATTCTCGTGTTGACTTGCTTGAAGCTCAAGGAATCTGTTTCAGTTGCGGTACTCTTGGAAAGACTAATCCAACTCCACAATTCTTGCTTCAAACTAAGCATTCTGAGCTTGACTCTGATTTGGACTTTCAAAAGTAGTGTGGTACAAACCTTGCATCTCTTGCAAACGGTTCTTGTTGTCGTGAGACTTTCTTTTCCAAGCGGCACTATTTTCCTCTCCCAATGTATCACTTGTTTACCCTTCTCTTTCTCTTTCTTGGCTTTCTCTCTTTCTCAGTTGATTGCACTTTTGAAAGACTTTCTCTCATTCTCAATGGTCAACTTGTGTTTTCCCTTTCTTTTTGGATCGCTTGCTTATTCTTCTCTCTTTCCTCCTCGACCAACCGTATGCTGTTTTTTTTTCTTTCTCAACTGCTAGAAATCTTTTGCGATCGGCATTTCGCATAAAAGTGTGAAGCTTAACGTAATCACTTTGGTAAAGGGTGTTCTTCTCACTCAAATCCACATTTTCTTTCCTTAACTGCTTGATTGTCCCATCAAGCATATCCATATCTAAACTTAACCTATAAAGCTCACCCATATGCTCGGTTTGCGAGGCTCCCTTCTTAGCTTTGATCCTTTCTAACTCACCCCTCAAAATGTCAGCTTCGAAAGGAACTATCCTCATGTGTTCTTCAAGTGACATGGTCGGCCCTTGAGTTGGCTTTGGGATTGAGTTATCCATAGGTCATACTCGAGAGTGAAATTACATCGTTCATTACCTTCTAGCAAAGCCACATCAATGTAACGTAGGACATTCGGGAAAATGACCAAACCATAGATTGTTATAACAAAGAGATCACATTACTTTTTATTTCGGGTGAGGGGGAATTATATCACGAAGACACGACCATGGGAAAGCAAAATTTTCCCCTTTCTTCTTAATCAAGCCCTTGAACCAATCTTCAATCATTCCGGCCATAGTCTTAAGTATTAGATGATTGTTCTCTAAGTTGCACTGATACGGATACGGGTACGGGTACGGGGACGGGGACGGGGACGGGAAACGGCAATTTCCAAAATTACAGGGTACGGGGACGGCAAGGGTACGGCAAAAATAAAATAAAATTTAAAATATATATATATATATAATAATTAAAATTCATAATATAATAAGGTAAAAAAATAAAGAAAATAGTAATGCCAAATATCCTTAATAACATGTTATATTGTTGAATAACAAACACAATCACATCAAAGGATTTAAGAAAATCACAACAAAACAAACAAAAATCATAATCAAGTTATATTGTTCAACAATCAACAAACAAAATTCATAATCCGGTTATATTGTTCAACAACAAACAAACAAAATGCATAATCCGATTGTTCAACAACAAACAAACAAAATGCATAATCCGATTGTTCAACAACAAACAAACAAAATGCATAATCCGGTTACATTGTTCAACAACAAATAAAATCACATCAAAGTTTCAAAACAACGTAGTCCACAATCCACATAATGCAAATCCGTAAAAGAGTGCAAGAAACAAAATAACAACAATTAATCAATCATTGTTAACATCCTCCAAGATTAATTCACTCTCCAAATCCGGTTCATCGAGTGAAAGTTCCGCAAACTCCAAATAGCCCACATCTCCTAGAGAATCGAATGCATCTCCACCAACATCCCACATCTTGGTTTTCTCATCATCATATTGACTAGAATTCCTTGATAAAAGGCGGAGGTTGTAATGGATATAAACCAAATCTTCGACACGACTTGGATTTAACTTATTCCTTCTAAGTGAGTGAATGAAAGAATAAGTACTCCAGTTTCTTTCACAACAAGATGATGAAGTAGGTTGTCCAAGCACTTTGAAAGCCAAAGATTGGAGCAAAGGAGTTTCGGCACCAAAGTTAGCCCACCAACTCTTCGGATCCGAAGAATACCTCTTTGTAAGAGAAATCAAATCTTCAAAAGGTCCACTCTTAAGTGAGAAATTGGCATACTCATCCAAGACTTTGTCATAATCATCCTCATTTGGAAATAACCTACGGAAGCACTTCATTCTCTCTCGAGATATTTCACCATCTCTATGAGGAGCAACCCTACTAAGATCCTCGGTTAACCAACCATCACTATAAAACCTACAACATTTAAAAAATATATTTATATAAAGGAACTAAAATTTAAGAATATATAAAATTAAAAGCTAACAAGATTATATACCTTGGATTTAATGAGTGAGCTAAGCAATGAAGAGGAGTATAACTCTTTGTCCAACGAGCTATAAGAATCTCGTAAACAACATGATAAAAAGGACTAAAGTCTGAAGGGCCACGATTTTCCTTCTTGTAAATTTCAAGCTTCACCTTTTCAATCATAGAATCCCACATCTCATATACCAAATGAAGGCATGGTTTATCAGTGTCTCATACTCTAAGCATGTCATAGATAGGCGTTGTGAAATCAATGATGTAACTCACCTTATCCCACCAATCATCATTCACAAGCTTTTCCTTCACAAAGTTTGCTTTTCCCGTGTCATCCTCTTTATAAGAAGCCCATTCATCACTTATCACCATTGCTTGAAGTCCTCGTTTGATGAGCTTAAACCTTTTAAGCATCACAATGATCGAGGCAAAACGAGTATCGGCAACTGAAAGCAACTTAAGAGGACTAAATTTCTGAAAGATTACCAACCTCATGCTGTGGTTCATGATAAAATTCTTGATTTGTACAGCATCTCCATGAATTTCTGTAATCCAATTGCACAAGTCATATGTTTCTTCATTTCCCTCGATGTTTTTTGCCGAACAAATATTCTTCAATGCAAGATTAAGAGTATGAACAACACATGGTGTCCAATAGATGTGAGGATACATGCTCTCAATAATCTCTCCTGCTCCCTTGCAATTAGCTGCATTATCAGTAATAACTTGCACCACATTTTGGTGACCTACCTCATCAATCACTTCTTTCATCAAATTAGCAATGAAGACTTTATCCTTAACTTCACCAGAACAATTTACAGCCTTGAGAAACATAGGTCCATTTCCGGAAGTAGCCATGAAGTTAATGAGAGGCTTTCTTGTTGGATCACTCCAACCATCGCACACAATAGTCACTCCTTTTTCTTGCCAAGTTGCTTTAATTGGTTGTGGAAGCTTCTCAACATTATTCTTCTCTTTGAGGAGCAATGAGGTTCACAACTTATTGTAACCAGGGGGCACATAACCGCCTATGTCGTGAGTTGCAGCGAAAGTAAAAGCCCTTTGATAATGAGGATTCCTAGCAAGATTGAAGGGCAATCCACCGGTATAAAACATTCTTGCAATTTCTTCATCTAATTGAGCCCTCACATTCATGTTGAATGATTTAGCAATAGGCGATAAGTTGGATTTTCTCTTTTTAGAAGAAGATTCAATTGCAATTCCACTTTGACATTGACTAGGCAAGGGAACTTCTCTAGATGCTCCTTGTTTCTTTCTCTTCTCCCAATCCTCTAACAATGTCAACATCTCAAGCTTTTGGTTTTTAGTCACTTTCTTGCAAATTGCAACCCCTTCTCCTGAAATTTGAAGCAAATGGGCCTTCACTCTAGTATAACTTCCGTTACGAGTTTCACCACAAATATTACATCGGTAATTCCAAGTTCCTCCAGTAGCCCCCCGTTTTTCCAATTTTGTCACGTAATTCCATAGTGGAGAAGAATTGTCATTTTGTACCGATGAACTCGATCCACCCCCGCTAGCACTTCCACTTCCACTACTAGCAAAATTAGGCTCATCACCACTTTGGGATGCCATATTTTAACTAATTCAACTGTTAACATTAAAAAAATAACAGTTTAAAAAAGAAAATCATGATAAACAATGCCAAGATTAATACCATAAGTGCAATCGAAAAATTAGTTAAATAAAATTAAAGGCAAACTTAACACACAACAGAGGAAAATGGTTCATTACTAATATTAACAATTACAACCTATGAAGCACTGATACTTAAAAAGTCTTTGATATAAGGCACTTCCAAGCAGGCTACATCAGTTTAGATGAGATATTGATGATCACTAATTCATTTCTTATTGTTTTACATTCCTTTTATAAGAAAAATAAGAGTAATGTATTTTCTGGGAAGTTCATAACTAAGTGTTCTCAGGGTAACATGATATTCAATGCAATTCCAGTATAGAAAAAGCCCAAGAAAAGAACTAGAAATTCTTATTATGGTAGTCAAGGCAACTTACATTTGAAAGTCGGAATGGACAAATTTTAAGCCTTCCCCAACGTCAATCACTAAACAAATTATATGTGGTCTTTAATTCTTTATTTTTGGTTATCAAAAATGTATGTGAACAACAAGATAATTGGATAATTTTGTCTCTGATGATTGATGGTGAACAACAATAATCATGGTATTTAATTAGAATCCAAGAAACAAATCCAATGCCATAATTCATTAAAGATTAGTAGAGTAGAGAGGCATCAAAATCAAATTTCTTGTTTGTAAAATTTTGACATTAATTGCCTTCCCTAAGCTTGTGAGCTATGACAAGTACATGGCTACAACAATGAAGTTAAGCCAATGGAACCAAAAATACAATATATGAAACCGAGCTTCAAAAAGTTTCTACTAGGTGTAAGGTAAAACAAAGACCTGAAGACATGTTCAATACCCCCCCCCCAAAAAAAAAAAAGATAGAGAGATTGATCAACTCCATCAATTGTAGACTATTTGAACAAATTTAGCAGCAACTATACACAAGGATAAGATATTGTTTATTACTTGCCTTCTAAAATTAAATTAAAAGAGAAAAGAAGAAAACATATACATCTAGCAACGTAAGAGACATTACAGCACCTAGAACCATGCCTACGACAGGAGATAAACAAAGTAAATAATTGAAACATTTCCCCTCGAGAATATCTTCAAGGAAACATCTTCAAGAAAACAGATCCAATAATGGGGCAGCAGCAAAAAGCCAAAAACAGTAAAAAAAATACCTGAAGAGGCTGATCGGAGCTCTGTCGCCGTCCAAGGAGAATCCGGCGCCGGTCTTGTGTCCCCGACGGCCGACGTTGAGAGGTTGATGTGAGAGTCAGTGAGTCACGATAGAGAGACTTGAGAGCCTGAGATGCAATGGCCGATGGGTTCTATAACTCTGAAATTAAAAAAATTAGGGCACTTAAAGTTGGGATTTTGGGTTTTTTTTTTTAATTTTTTAAGTAGAAAATGACGGAAACGTCCCCGAAACGTCCCCAACCCCTTTGACCGTACCTGGTTGCATTTTGACCGTACCTGAAAATTTTGAGACGTCCCCGCGCCGTCCCCGCGCCGTCCCCGTCCCGGCAACGTATCGGGGACGCGAAACGGCCTCAAATAGCCGTACCAGTGCTTCATAGATTGTTCTTGCCCTTGGAAGGTTTTGCATAAACCCGATTCTTTATAACTTTCCGCAAATGAAGCAAAGTTGTATATTGTTCGACTGTCGGCATCATATCCTCTATGTTGAAAGTGAAACAACAATAACCCAGATTCCAAAATTAGATCAAAGCTTTGAGCATCAGTTCATCAATCTTCACATACAACGAATAGGCTATATCACCATAGAGATTAAAAAACATTTTTCTTGTCTCATAATTAAAATTTTCCCACATCTCCTTCAATTCTCGTACATCATTAGTCTTGACAATGACATGTGCAAAATCAAAGGAATCGGTTACATGGCCTACTGATAAGCTATTGCCCTCTTCTCTTTGAGTGGTTTCGGACCAATATTGAACCTTCGAATTTTCCTCTTCTCTTTTCATGGTGAAAGTTTTCTTAATTGAGCGAATAGCTTGTGAATCAACTCTTTATATGATGTCAGGTAGATGCAAAATAATATGCAAAACAAATAAAGACAAAAGAAACTAGGTTAGTAAATTGAATATAAATAAAAAACATAAGTAAAATAATTCAAAATAAAGCACATAAATAAAACCTAACCACATGCTATCTAATCTCTAGAGGGGTGGGCTTTTATGTTCGCTACATGACGGTTGGTACTAAAAGGGTACTCAAATTGTCCTCGTTGTCCCCTACTAAGGGTAGCAAGTCACCCCGATCATCACCCATTATAGACTCCTTTCAATCGAGTTCAATTCGAGGGGACCCATTCCCTTATGTCTATGTGAAAAATCAGTATTCTCACGAAGACATAAGGTACACGAGCCCTGAATGTACTTACTAGGCCTATGCGGATAATCGGTATCATCACGAAGGCAATAACATTTCCCACTCACTTAAAAAAACGGATTTAAATGTTAAATTTTAAATGTGTTAAAATTAAACCCGCATTTATAAACAAATAATAATTTAATTGTCACTTCAACTCGCAACTTCCGATATTAATAAAGTGATAATTGTTTTTAGGCCTGAGTCTTTTTCTTTTGTAAAAACAAAAAAAAATTGTCCCCAGTAGAGTCGCCATGCTATAACGACTAAAAAATCCAAATATTCTACTTTTTGAAAATTTAATTTCAGGAGAATTTTTTAAAAATCTTATTTTTGAAATGAAACTGGAGTCGCCACCGGTCATTTGGGTTAGGTAGACCGGACACCAAAATTTTTTACTTTTTAGTTTCGGGAGTCAGTTACGTGTGGGGAAGGATTCGCACCTTCATCACGCCCAAACTTGGTACTAAATCGATTACCATTTTTATTAATATCTGATTTTTCGAGTTAAAATGACATTTAAATTAAAATTTAGTTATGCACGCGAGTTCATTTTAAGGGCTTCGATATTCGAGGAATAAACGATAAACATAACCAACGCTTTTGGATCTAGCCAAATTTACCCTTGAATAAAGGAGCGTCGCACTAACAGTTTATGTCCCGGATGAAACATAAATATAACAAATAACAAGATAGCATGACGTACGAATAGACATGGCAAACATATTTAATAAAAACGAACAAAAAGACTACGATGTAATGAAAATGTACCGTAAATATGACATGATATAGAGAAACATAAACATATATGACTATGATATGTACATATATAACGCGTAACAAAAATTATATATATATATATATATATATATGCGGCATATCTAAAGAAAAACAAATAAATGTTATAATATTAATATTAATATATATAACATAATATACAGTATATCAAAAACATGACACATATACCACTATATAGATACACGAATTATGTACACCAAAAATGCATAATCTAAAAATAAACGGAAACATTAAAATGGACATATATATGCATGTGTTAATATCAATCTAAAATTCAATAAAAATTAAATACGTCCAAACCAATAATGTGAATATTACCATATATATAATAAAATAAAGTAAAGAATGAATCAACCAATCAAGAAACATGTATTAAGGAACAGAATTGAAAACGGCGTAAAATAAATAAGAGAACACAAATATGAATAAATCAAGGGATAACAATAATATTAGAACTGGCAAATTTGACCCGAGATTCGAAATTCGAATCGAATTACTCGAACTGAGACCCAATTTTGACCCGAACATGATGATCCGAAGTTGACCTGAAATCCGAAATAAACTAAACCGAACCGAAACCGACCTAAAATTTTTTGTTGAACCGAAATGGACCCGAAGCGATTTGACCTGAACCGAATGCTACTCGAACCGAAAGCTAAACCGAATATCGACCCGATTTTAACCCGAAAATTAAGGTAAAATAATTGAATAATTTATTTTTAATATTATTTATTTTTAACAATATAATAAATAATAAAATGAAGTATGTTTTATTATCTTTTTGTACTATACCATGGAAGAGACCGTTGCTCTTGTCAAAGTTGTGGTATAATAATATTTTATGTCATTTTGGCTAAAAATTTAATAAATTAATCTCTAGCTTAAAAAATTTGTGGCTTATTTCCCTCTAAAATTTTATCTTTTCCCT
The DNA here is from genome assembly GCA_958450335.1 of Hibiscus tridactylites. Lineage (NCBI taxonomy): Eukaryota > Viridiplantae > Streptophyta > Magnoliopsida > Malvales > Malvaceae > Hibiscus > Hibiscus tridactylites. The sequence goes on along the minus strand of OY288265.1, from coordinate 33,519,086 downwards.
CACTATTTCTACCAATTGTCTTTTTTTTCAATCTAGCTTTAAAAATTGGTGGCTTATTTTCCTCCAAAGGCAAGAACAATCATCTAATAAATTAATTCATTTCAGACATCATTTAATTGAATTTCAATTTAGATTAATTTAATTGAAATTTCCTCTCTATTTTTACCAATTGTATTTTTCTTTTTCTTAATTTAATTGAATTTCAATTTAGATTAATTTAATTGAAATTTCACATTTAGTTTTAAAATTATTTTAATTTTGTCTGTGATTTATGCTTTTAGATTTTAGTTAGCTCAATTAGATCCTAAGTTTAATAAATTAATTCATTTCAGACATTATTATTATTATTATTATTATTATTATTATTATTATTATTATTATTATTATTATTATTATTATTACTATTATTATTATTATTATTATTATTATTATTATTAACTTTGATTTAATATAATTATACACAAAATTTTGATATGGATACATGAAGCTTTGATTTAAATATTTAATCAAATTCAAATGCATAGATTAACAAGTTGAATCAGAATTAATCTCATACACCAATAACTCTAAACTAAACCGTAAATACTAAACCTCAAACTCTAAACCCAACTCAAACTGAATTGACCCGAAAATTCAAATATTGACTCGACCCGAAATCGACCAGAACGACCCGATTTTGACTCGAACCGAAAGCGACCCGAACGACCCAATTTTGACCCGAACCAAAAGCGACCGATCTGATATTAACTCGACCCGAAAACAACTGATCTGATTTTGACCCGATCCAATACCCGACCCGAATCCGACTAATCACAGACCCGAATTAGACTCGAACCCGAACCGAATCGAATCTAAACTAATTCTAGATAAACCCGAAATAACCTAAACCGAAATGACCCAAACCAAACCTGAACCGAACGACCCGATAACCACATCTAAATAAATAAATGAAAAAGGTGTGAAATAAAAAGGAAATAACTTAAATAAATGAAAATAGGGACCGAATTAAAAGAAGAAGACAAAGCATTTGAAAATGTTTAAGGACCGCAGAAAGGATTCCCGTTGGGCAGAGGACCTTAAATAAGTAAATAGCCCCTTTAAAGCCGAGTATAAATACTAAACCATAAACAGGTTCTTTACTTTATTTGAAAAACTGAATCAAAACTCCTTTGTTCCTAAATCCCAAAATGAGCTCTGCTAGGGTTCTTGAGTTCTTCAAGAACTCAAGATGAAACTCAGAATCCGACCATTCTCAGCCGTATCAGCCACCATGAATCGTTACTAGCCGCTGTTCGCCGACGTCGGTGACCTCGCAAAACATAAAAAAAAAAACAACCCATTTTACTTTTAAAACGGATCCAAGCTCAGTTTTAAAAAAAAAACAAGACAAATCCCTTTTTTAAAACGAAAAAATAGATTCGAAAAATCCCTTTCCTCTTTAAAAAATAAAACGCCCCTCTCAAAGGAACATTCGATTCACCACATGCAGTCCCATGACCGATGACTTATTATCGGAGAGAGACTCGTCCATCATCGGAACTCCTAAGACAACTGGAAAATCGAAACAGAACCGGAGGTAAAAATGAAACCCTAGTTTTAATATGTCTACAATGAATAGGGAGAAAAACTACCTCCAAAATGCTTTTTTTGTATTGCTTTTTGAAATTCCAGAATAATTGTTACAAATGGTTGGCCTCTTTTATAAACGATTTAGAAAATACATAAAAAACTACATATCCATTTTTGATCTGATCTGCTATGTTTTTTACATTGATTTGTATTTTTGTCTTTTTTGTTTATCTCTAAAGATGGGGAGGAGAGCCGGTCGTAGCTTCTGGCGGCAAGCCGTAAAATCACGGGCTCGTCCAATGGCTGACGTGGCGTAAATCCGTTGGTTGAAAAAATCTGGCTGACGTGGAGCTTCAAAGATTGTGCGACATTAATTGGGTTCCCTTAAATCTTTTTTTTTATCAAGGAAGAACGAAGTGCATTAAGTAGAGAAAAAGGTACAAAGCCGCAAGCCCAGTCCCACGAGCAAATACCAAAAGACTTGCAGAAACAAGAAAATCCAAATGTAACCAACACAACAGGGAGCCTCCATGTGCCACACAACAAATAGTGAAACACAAAACCAGACAACGACAATAACTTGGCGTGTAAGCCAAAAGCATACAAGGGTGTTCCCATACCAAAGGGATATCCCTAAACCGAGAGTGGAAAAAGACCACAAGACAGAAACCCTTATCAACCTTATAGTCGGTCTAGAAGCTCGATCGAGGCACCCGAGTGAGAGCTCCATCCGGAAGCAGGCTTCCCTATCAGAAGACACGAGCCTTATCAACTGGATTGCTAGGATCGAAGAGCCGGACTTTGGGATTGACTTGACAAGGTTACCGAAAACAGCCACGACAAACGCCTGCACATCGTTGCTGGAAAAAAAATGGAAAAAGATAGGATCGCTCGTTAACGAAAAGCACGATAAAAACCATGGGGGAGAGTTCATGTGGACCACCAACTTTCGACCCTCCCAATCGAAAAATGTGGTGACAAAAGGGATCATTTCTGATGCGGATAACCCTCGGGGGAGTTATCCGCTTGTCTGCTAGCAAAAGATCTTACAACCAAGAGGCTAAAACTTCGTCCAAACACAACTGTCAGCTTGGGACCCACCATGATAGATAAAGGCTTAAGCGAACATAAAATACTGGTGGTTTGAGATTTCTGAAATCCGAGGTATAACTGAGAAAAGAGAAGCAAAATCCCATAAGATCCGGGAAATTGATGTTGTAGCAGTGAGACATCAAACCATTCCTTAAGAGAAAAGTCAACGCATGCTAAATAAGGAAAGGGGCTTGTTCCCACGGGAAAGGACCACAATGTCCTTGTCAGTTTGCCCTTCTCCAACAATGTTCCAGGAGGTAACGTCTGAGTTATTTCTGGCCAGCTACCGGCGGATCGTCCATTTCTGAATCGGGGTCCTAGACGTAAATCGAGCAGCGGAGTCCGGTCATCAGTCGCGATCCTTGGCCTTACCACCCATCCTTGTTTCCCAAAAAGATTGCCAAGCCAAAGGTCATCATCCATGGTTTTTGCGGCAACCAAAGCCCACACAGAGTTGGCGGCAGGGCCACCCAGCTGTCCAGAAAGGATATGACAGCCAACTTGTCTCCCCTTTCCGGTTTCCACCTCCCTCTTGCTGGAGCTTAAAAACTTTATAGCCTTGCTGTACTGGTTCCGAAAAAACCAAAAGCAAGATTTAAGAGGCTCACAACCAGAACACAGACTGAAGCTAGCTTCTGGCAGGACCACCTCAGTTTTTCGGAGCCACCATCGAACGAAGTCTTCTTTTCTCACATCGGAGCTCTAGCAGGAAACCGTTCGCGGCAACGTTGGTAGATCTGAGCCGTGCATGGAAGCGACTTCCCCCGACGCTATCCAACCCGCACTCGCTCCATACACCTGGTCCAAAGCACCAGCCAGGGTCGTCCTCCGTAGCGCCGGTGACCGTCGGTCCTTAGAGGGAGAAAGCCACCCTCGCGCGGCACCGAGCACGAAGACTGGAACGGACAGATCAAAACACCACCTGAGGGACGAGGGTTTCGGAGAAAAAGAAGGTTTGGAAAGCGCGTGGAGCGCGTTCAAAAGCATCGAGTATTTTGGGATGGTAGGTTTTCTCTAGAAATTATAATTTGGTTCCCTTAAGTCCCATGCAACATTAAAAAACCCCTTGATTCCCGCATTTGCATTAATTAGCCATCAGAAGAGTCAAATGACCTGACGACTAGAGTTTAAGATATTTGAAAGTTTAGCCAAAATGTTTGATAAGTGGGTCGGTCTGTATTAGGCTTGAAGTGTTTTATTTAATATTGTAAGTGGACTGCTATTTAATAAAGGAAGGCTATTTATTTATTTATGGCTTTACTATATTATATATATGTAACGGGTCGGATAAAATCTAATGCCTATAGGTACCGATAGTGAGAATCGGTATGACCAATTGGTACCGATATTGGGTATGGTACGACCAGTCGGTACCAATAGTGGGTATCGGTACGACCAGTCTGTACCGATATGAAAATTACATTATGTTTTTCATAATAATTTTACGGTACTGGTACAACTCCCCAAGTACCGGTATTAAAACCCAGAAATCTTCATTTTTGCCACGGTTTTCAACTTAAACTTGTCTCCAAACACTCCAATCCACCCGAAGTTATTACAAAAATTTACTAAGTTAATTATGGGCATATACGAGTCATCTAACGACATTTATAACCTCAAAAATATTACTTAATCGCCCAAGGCAAATTTCACATTTACAACACCCACTAAAACTGTAAAATCAAGCAAAATATCAACATATGGACTTCAAGAAATATAGGAGTCAGAGATGTACTAATCTTAAGCAACAAATCTCGGATTAAAGCTCCCACACAAGCTCCATGTAGCCTTTTTTTGTCTCAAACTTGAAGAAGCTTCCCAACTGCTTTTTCTTGCCAAACAAACATGTAAATTGAATCAAAGCTTGGACAAATGATTTGGGAAGAGTCTACTATGAAATTACAATCTTAAAAATCAAGGGAAAGTTCCATAGAAACTCCTAAAGTTTAAAATTTCTAAAAAAACCCATAAATAGTTAACTCACTTTTTTAAAAAAAGATGTTTTTAAGCTTATGAGATAGAGATTAAAATATTTAATTTTTGAATCTGGATGGAAGAAATGATGAAAAAAGTTTAGATTTTTAAACTTTGGTAGTTGCGGAGTTTAGAGAGAAAAGCGAAAGAAGATGACGAAGAAAAAGTGGTGGGAAGGGATGTGTGATATCTCTCTTTCCCTATATAAAGACAAATAGAATTTAGGATAAACTTTACTGGAGGTCCTTTTTGTTTGGACCGTGTTCTATTTTGATCACTCATTTTGAAAAAAGGTTATTCTTGCCACTTACGTTTTCGATTTGTTTTATTTTGATCATTTTGTCGTTAACACCCGTTAGTTTGATGACATGGCACATTAGTGAAAATGATTAATTTCTAATTTGACCCCTAAATTCTCTCAACCTCACTTTTACCCCCATAATGTATCTGCTCCGGCCATTTTCATTGGTAGGTAATGGCTCCGACCACCTCTATCTCATTTCCTTCTTTCCACATCACTTTCGTTGTTACAGCAAACCCTTGTGTTCTATCATTTTCTCATTCCCCCACTCTTTCTCTTGTTAAGCAGCAAGCACCCACAAAAAATGAAACGTTAAGCAACACTCTGCACTCCCTCTCTACTGGTAAGTGCGTAGGAGATTTTACTAGATTTCTACTAGTAAATATTGTAAATTTTACCGTAAGGAAGGCAACAAGTAGTTATTTTACCAACGATTTTACAGTATTAATCATATTTTTGTCCGCTAAGGAGATTTTACTGGTAAATTCAAGTAGTTCTTTTTATACGTCCCCTAAACCATTGTAAAAAGTAAGGATATAACAGTGAAGGTGAATATCGTTCATCTTTAGGTTCAATTTGTTCCTTTCACCTCTTTTTGGGACTTTTGGGTTCTCCTTGAAAAAATAATATTTTGCTTAAAGTTATATCCTAGTTGATTTCATTTGTTTTCCTTAGTTATAAACTTAATGGTCCTCTACTTGGTTGGAAAGAATTTAAGCCTTTTTCAATTTTCTGTACTATGTCCATGCAACGTGGACCGCCTTGATATCAGATAAATCACGTGCATTTAGTTTGTTTTACTCTAGTAAATTATCAGAAATATTAACCCTATTTCTATACTTTGTTCTTTTATAAATAAGTAATTTAATTCATGTTTGGTGAAGCTATAATATTTCTCGATCCCTGCTTTTTAAATATTGTAAATTGTCAATCATTGTCCATTCTTGCCATTTGATTTAACACTTTTCCTTTGCTTGAACGAGATAATGCATTTTAATATCTTGCAGTGTTTATTTTTGTAATGCTACCATCATACATGCATGTCTCATCTAGTTTTAGAGAGAGAATGAGAGAAAGTGCAGAATGCTGCTTAACATTTCATTTTTAGTGGGTGCTTACTGCTTAACAAGAGAAAGAGAGGCGGATGGGAAAATGACAAAACACAAGTGTTTGGGGGTAACAACGAATGTGATGTGGAAAGATGGAGAAGGAGATAGAGGTGACCGCATCCATCACTCACCTTAATGAAGATAGCTGGAGTAGCTATTTTGTGGGAGGTAAAAGTGAGGTTGAAAAAGTTTAGAGGTTAAATTAATATTTTATTTAAAATTTAGGGGTTAAATTAAAAATTAACCCTTTTTACTAACGTATCACGTCATCAAACTAATGGGTGTTAACGACATAGTGACCAAAATAAAACAGATCGAAAACGTAAGTGGCAAGAATAACCTTTTTTCAAAATGGGTGACCAAAATAAAACACGGTCCAAACAAAAGAGACCTTCGGTAAAGTTTACCCTAAAATTTAAGGGAGGTCGGCCTTTATTTTAAATGAGGGTATAATCGTAACATAAAATCTCCCACTTTCACCTTTGTTAAAAAATGGTCACTCCCTAACCAATATAGCTCCACACTAATCCAATTAGGCCCAAACTTAGCTCAATGGGTCCAATTATCCAATCTAACACGAATGTCTATAACTCGATCAATACCCAACAATTGACTCGAAAATTCAGGTCGTTACACTGATATGACACCGAGTGCCTCCAACCCACACATCTTGTAAAAATTCAAAGAAAATGCATTGTGGTTCAATCCATACCTCGTATAACCTGTACAAAAACGCTAATGACCATATGACATGTCAACTATATCCGATACATCACTAAGACAACTAGGGTTCGAAACTTGACTTTCACAATTATCATATACTTTCTCATGTACACATTTTATGGTTTTGATTAATATATTCATTTCATACATATTTTTGGAAAAGCCGAAGAAAAATCTATCATAATCAGATAATACATACATATTTCGAAATGTCGAATCAATGGTCCAAATACATTTTTACATATAATTCTCATTGGATGCACAATTATTACCTATTCATAACATTAAACATAACAATACACATATCATATGAACACATTCATACATATCATCCAAATTACACTTACCTTACACCCAAACATTCCTAGCTAACCAAGCAATGCATGTGTTCACCTTTTTTTTTATGGGTAAACTACCTGAAATACCAATCAACTTTAATGTGTGACTCTAATATGCCACTGAACTAAAATTCGATACTATAATACCATTGAACTTCACTGTGTGATTCAAAGTTAGCACTCCACCGTTACTCCCATTACGGAATTCTGACGTGGACTCTAACTCCTGTTACAGGGATGACGTGGCCGATAAAAAAATAATATCTTTTTCTAGATATGATCCACCTCATTATATTTTATGTTTTATTTTTACTATAAAATCTCTTTTGGCTGAAAACAAAACCCTAATTTCCTATTTTCTATTTCCCAGCATAGATTTTGAAGCTGATCCAAATCAATGGAGGTAGAATGGCAAAGATCAAGTGAACGCAGGGTTGAAGTAGAAAAACCCATTTCAATTCCGGTGTGTGGATGCGGATATCCGACAAAGCTGACTACATCGTGGTCTAATGCCAACCCTGGAAGGAGATTCTTTGGCTGCAAAAATTACGGGAATTTTCTTCATAAACATTGTAGATTTTTTTGGTTGGTTTGATCCTCCAATGAGCCCACGTGCAAGAGTTGTTCTCGTCGGACTGCTAAACAAAATCAAGACGAATAACATCCAAAGAAGGAATGAGAGATTTGTTTGGATTTTTGTTTTGATTATCAGTATTGTACTACTGTGGTACTTAATGCACTAAGGGGAGTGGAAATACAACTTATACCGGTATAAGACTTAAAGAAAGAATAAAAGAAATACAACTTATACCGGTATAAGACTTAAAGAAAGAATAAAAAAATACAACTTATCTGATCCATCACTAACATATCCATTCAAATGTGTCTCATTACCAAACTCCAAATCCATCAGATCCACTCTTCTTCTCGAGCTTCATCATTTAAGGCATCATCATTATTTTCATATCCACTATCACTATCAGTTTGTTCAATCTCATCCTCTACATAATCATCATCCTCTTCTACATCATCATCTCCAGTCTCTTCTACAACATCATCTACAATCTTCTTTCAGAGAAAACCCAGAGAAACCCACGTTTTTCCATTTGATTTCTTTCTAACAATCGATCACTACAATCTTCTTTCAGAGAAAACCCAGAGAAACCCACTTGAATAATCAATAACAATCCATAGAAAACCCACTGATTTTTTTTGCGTCTAATTTCAGAGTGATTTCTGAAGTTTGAAATTTCATTAACCTAATTTTGAGGAGATAAAGAGTCTTTAACAAAACTACGTCGTTTTACAATAAAAATAAAACATAAAATATAATGAGGTGGATCATATCTGGAAAAAGATATTATTTTTTTATCGGCCACGTCATCCCTGTAACGGGAGTTAGAGTCCACGTCAGAATTCCGTAATGGGAGTAACGGTGGAGTGCTAACTTTGAATCACACAGTAAAGTTCAATGGTATTATAGTATCGAATTTTAGTTCAGTGGCATATTAGAGTCACACATTAAAGTTGAGTGGTATTTCAGGTAGTTTACCCTTTTTTTTTATTTAGGGTGCGTTACTAAATCTAAACTTAATTTTATCTCTCTTTCAATTTTGGTGAAAACCTCCCCTTCCCTCAAATACCAAGATCCACGAATGGTGAAGAGATGAGAATCCTTCCTTTCTCTCAAATTTTGGGTGGTAACTTAAAAGAACAATAGCCATTATTTTCTTTGTTTAATTTTTTTGAACAATGTAAATTGAATTTCATTAACAAAAATAATGAAAAGACTCAAAATTACAAAACACCAAGCATAGAGAAAAAAATAGACAATAGTCACCAAAAAATTCATACATAAATAAAAATATTAAACCCAAATATACGAAGAAAAACGAAACCTTCCCTTGAGAATGACGTCCAACATCAAAAGAACCCAATAACCTTCATAAAAACTCTTTGTCAGTTTCGAACGAGACGATTTACGAAGTGATAAAAGAGTGGTGAGTGAACCAAACTATCTGGCATATTGCTTCGCTACACAATTATGATTATATCAGCAAACAACCTTTTACTAAAGAGGGGATTTGATTATACGTAACCACCGACAAATCAACCAGAAAACAAATATTGTGAACATCTTTGTGTGAGCACAAAACGACCAGAAAGGTATGCGAAAAACGTACCAAAATTCGTAAGGAACGAGCCATAAGAGCAAAGAAAAAGCTTGTCACAAGAGCAGAGAAAAAGCGTGTCACAATAGCAAAGAAATACGTGTCACAAGGACATATATTCTTATTCAAACTAAAAAAATCAAGAAAAAAAACAAAGGTCATAATATATAAAAAACAAGAGAAATAATAAACAACGACAGTTGGCAACCGATATTATAATTGATGCGGCTGTCGACTAAATAAAAATCAAAGGAAAAGAAGAAGTCTGCACAAAAAATTTGAAAGAAAACTTAGGTTAGAGAAAAAGAAAACCTAGGCGACTTCCTTTCTTTAATTTATTATAATTATTAATATATTACTCCATCTGTCTCACTAAATATGTCTAATATTAATTTTTTTTGGTTAAATTTTTTGGGACCATGAACAACGTGTTGAAGGGTCTTCCATGTAATAATTACTCTCCAACAATACAGTTAAAAAAATAAAATAAAAATACTCGGTAAAGAATTGAATTTGATTGGTAAGATAAAGAAAAAGAAGAAAAGTAAAAAGTTGGGGAGGAAAAATGAAAGAAGAAATAATTTTACTTTTATTGGTCTCTTTGATAGAAATGAAAAATAAGAAGAGAGAAAATGAATTGAAAGTTTTGACAAATACATAAACTAAGAGTATGTATTCTACGAACCGAGAGCACACCCTCGGATATTGGATTAAAAGCTTGTATGAATTATATTTGATAGGCCCTGCTGACGCAGCATGATCTGTTAAGTTTGCAATAATATACACACACACCATACGTTTGTTAGCAATTCTCCTCCTCCTTTCCTATCCACCACACGAATTTTATTTGTGAGCAAAAATTTTATCACTCCCAGTCCCGACTCATCTCTTATCTTCATCTTTGTGCACAACTATGAACAGCTGGGCCAGTGATCTCCGTATCTTGAAATTATGGATTGTAATCCTCCTCTTCTCCGGTTGTCTAGGTATGCCTATGCTGGTCTCTCAAGTCAAATATTAATTAATCAATCTGTTCACTGCCTTAAACGTCATTGAGTCCATTAGACACACTTGCAGTTAAGGCTTCAGCAACATTAGCAGAATATAAACCCGTAGGGCCAACACAGTATCGAGCTGATGGACGGCGAAGGCTTGCTCCTTTCCAGCTGTGCTTGCTGTGCAAGTGTTGCAGCGCCTCCACTTGTACTTCAATGCCTTGCTGCTTTGGCATCGATTGCCAGCTTCCCAACAAGCCCTTTGGAGTCTGTGCTTTTGTACCCAAGACCTGCAACTGTAATTCCTGCGCTGCCTAGTTTATACCCAATTCCTTGTGTTATTTATTACCTTAATTACATCGGTTGTACCTGTTTTCTTCACCAAATTTATCTCAACTCTTTTGTTATTTATTACACATTTCTATACTTGTGATATTTCACTTTTTTATTCTTGGAAAATAATTACAATAGAGAGTTGTAAACAACTATGGAAGGCTCGTGGGCTGTTCCTGTTTGGGTGACTAAAACCAAGCTGTTTAGGAGAGTTGAAGCCGTTTATATGCTATATAGGTCGGGGGCTGGGAAGCATTTCTCGTATTAGTATGATCCATGGCTCATGGCAAAACCATACCGGACTTATTTCCAAACATTAATATCAAGGATGCTAATGTTAGAAGAGCTGCCGGTGTTCATGAGGTTCAGAGAAATGGAAGATAGAGGCTACCTGATCCCTTGAGTGAAGTAATTGAGGAAGCTTGGACTGAGGTAAGGAAAATCAATGAGCACACTTGAGACAAGATGGGATACATAAATTATTTAGTAAAAAACATATTTTGATATTCGAATACATAAAATTATATTATGCACTCTCCTTTTCACATCATGCTCCAAACTAATAAAAATTCTTCACTTCAAATTTTCTTCCATGTCAATTTTCAACCAGTAGTTATCTCAAAATATTTGTTTTGGTAACTCAACCTTCAAATGTTACAAAAATAAACATTAAACTTATTACTTATGGTTTGGTTATAAAATTATCATCTCACCCTTAGTTGATTGTTGACCTAATATTTTCATATAACAAATTAAGTAAAAAATATTTTGAACTTGTTTAAATATTTCAAAAATATTCAAATCTTACTTTAGCAAAACTCTTTTAAAATAAGTATGATCGGTTTTGTACTTAAAAATAATATTTTCCATGCTCTAAGGTAAAAAGACCAATCCCTTATATAAAAGGATAGATCTCTTTGTGGACAGAAAGCTCTTGATTGTTTGCTCCAGCCATTTACTGTAGAACGATTGACCCCCTAAAAAAATTGATCCATTGTCTATTCAACAATCATATATTTGAAAAATGATCGACCCCTTTAGTTATAAATGTTGAATTTTTGTAGGTAACAACTATTTTACTAGATTTGACAAACTTGATCCGAGACCCGATATAGACCCAAACCCGAACCAAAACCGAACCGAACCAAAATCGACTTGAAAATTGTTGAACCAAAAATCAATCCGAACCGAAAGTAATCGGAACCGAAAATAACCGAAACTGAAATCAACTCAAACCAAAAGTCATCCAAACTGAAAATAACTCAAATTTAATTTGCCCAAATTCGATCCAAACCGAATATCAACTTAAATATCATGGGCTCTATGGAAGCTATGGACATGCGTGATGGAGAAGGCATATGGGCAGATTATTCAAGAATACGTGTTGAGATTGATGCAAAGCTTCCACTAAGAATATTGGTAGGAGAGTTGATAGGAAACCGAGATTATGTATGCTTAAATATGAAAGACTACCAAATTCTTGCCATCAGTGCGGAATAATTGGACACTTGAAGGATGCTTGTGATAGGAAAGTAATGGATACGAATGTCAAACCCTAATATAGAGACTGGGTGAGGATCTTGCCGACCAGGAAGAGGCAAACAATAAAGAAAAGAGGATTGAGTATTCTGGTTATGAGTAAAAAGGTGGCCCAACCAGAAATTATTGTGCATGAGATTACCCTGGTCAAGAATAACCAGACCACAGATGAAAACTCCCCTAAAAAAAGACGCTACTATTAATAAAAAGTGTGTCTACGGAAAGCATTGAGAAGGGTAAAACCAGAAGTAGATTATAATACCTCAACCATAAAAATAGGAGTTTGAAACGAAATAGTCAAGGGATGTGACACCCCGAAAACTGATCTAGTTGGAGTTGGGTTTCGGCGATCGAAAACCCTACACTGAAAAGGTCCAAATGTTGCATTCACTTTGACCATGTGGTCAATTGCCTTGGTATAGGACTCTAATTGAATCATTTGGTTTAATAAAGACCTCATTAAATTTATCAAAATATTGTTTAGTGACTATTTTGTGAAAATTAAAGTGTGGGGGAACATTGGTATGAAGAATGAAAATTGAGGGACTAACCTGGTGATTAGCCCCTCCTTGGCCTTGTCATTTACTCATGTGACTCCAATTCCTTCGTATGAAGGAAGCTTTGCAAATTAAAGAATAAAAAGAAATGAGATATTAAATAGGCTTACCGAGAACTTTCTAGAGAAGCTAAAACTCATCTTCTTCCTTTAGAAGCTAAGCTAGCACTTCCATTGATAACAACTCAAAGCTTGAGTTTTTCTTGATTTCTCGATTCCTTCGTGTTATTACCGATTGGGTAAGCTTAAACCCTCTAGCAATTAATCGTTTCCATGAAGGTTTATTCTCTAATAGCTATTTCAATTTTAGGTATTGATTTTGAAATCATTGTATGGATGATAATATTGTTCCTTGTGCTTTTCCTAGCTTAAGAGTTGGAGAAAGAAAGTCCATCATCTCCATCGAAAGCTAGGAACAAGAGAGTTGTAATCCGAGAGCCCTAGGAGCTTCGGAAAGCTAAGGTAAGTGTAGTTGGAGTCTTGGGAACGACTAGGCGCCTTCCCGGTTTCATTGATTACTGTTCATTGCATTACTAATATCTTGCAATGTCAAGTTATAGCAAAAATCTCATAGGAGAGTTATTGGTAAGCATCGACAAGTTCATTGCATCGAACTATTGACTATTGAAGCATAATATCGACATGGATATCATTGAATCATTGTAAGGTTTTGTTGACCAGTGATATTAAACCACTGAAGTCATTGCTATTAATATTGTCATTATTATTGTTATCGACTTAATTTACCGGACCTTGGATTCGAATGGACATTGGATATAATTGGCATATCATAGAATTCATGAGCTCATCGGTACGGAATGAACTACTGTCCTTAAGCTAAGACTTACATTGGTGATGTTGGCGGGAAGTGCATGATATTGGTCTATCAACGATGTTGGAGGATTTGACCGTTCATTGATTGGCGATGTTGGTTGAAAATTTGTGTATCCACTATTTCATTTCGATCCAAGGAAATATTATTGTTAAGTGTCAAATACATTATCGAACATGGTCATAGCATTGATATTTTCATAGCACTGAATATTGTCATAGCATTGATATAGTCATTGCATAGATATTGTCATAGCATTGATATATTCATCGCATAGTTATTGTCATAGCATTGATACTGTTATAACATTGATGGTTACATAGCTTGAAATTGTTATAGTATTGTCATCATTCTAGCATGATTGGAATTGTGCTCCATCGTATTTATTGTTGTTCATGACTACCTCACTAGACATTATATGTCTAAAGCATTTTGTCTCATATATTTCAGGTTAAAAGGATTATCATTGTGAGATCAGGGAAGTTGAAGGTTTTGGCAAGTCACTACAAGGCTAAATAATGTATATTACCCCCACGAACTCCTAAATTGTGGCAAAGTGGATAAACTAGTTACTCTTAGTTCTCTTGTTGTGTATGCATTGCTTGTGTTTTGTATGAGTCTTAGAGGCCTAAAATGCTAGTATAAGGTTGGCTAAAAGCGACTAATTTTGCATACTTGGCTCTTAAAGGTAGAAACAGATTCATGTGACTATGAAATTTGGATATGGTTTTCTTGGTCACCAACCTGATTTCTGGATCGCCAACTGGTTTTCCTGGTCACCAACTGATTTTCTTGGCTACCAACTAATTTTCTTGGTCACCAATTAGTCTTCTTGGTCACCAACCGATTTTCTTGACTACCAACTTTGGTTAATTTCTGAAAAACTGCATATTGGTCATTGATTGTTAATTGGCCTAATTGAATGAGTAGTTGAAGTTGAAATGACATGAAATTTTGCATGCCCCTTATCTCCGATGGAATCTCATGGTAATAAGGCTAATTCTAATAATGAACCTTTAAGATACTAAAATTACAGATAAGTCCCCTAAACATTGTAAAAGTTTAAATCGGGTCCTAAATTGGTAATCATGGCTTCGCATAGAGTTATCGGCCTTTTCTTATTGCATAGTATCATAATGTGTTATCGGTTACTAATTAAAAGTTGCATCGACTACTATGTTGTTCATCGGTACCATACTCCGACCCGGTTCCCTACCAGGCTGGGAAAGGGATGTTAAAAGGGCGCTTCGAGGCAGCTACACAACAATGCTCCAAAAGAACGAGGGAAGATCTGGGAGAAGGAAAGAGTGAGAATGATGTAGAAGAAACATCAACACCGGCAGAGGCTGTAAACCAGCCCCACCAAGGGCCATGATAGGCCTTTGTTAGAACTGCCGTGGCTTGGGGAACACTATGACAGTTCAAGCACTAAGGGGTACATTACCTCTAAAGACCCTCATTGAATCTTCATCTGTGAGGCTTGGCATAGCAAAAATAAGGCTGGAACTTTAAGAAGAGGATTGCAAATGACTGGTTGTTTTACAATTGAGAGTATATCAGGGTCGACGAGATTAATGGTGATGTGGAAAGAAAATGTGCAGGCTAATCTTATTGCTTACTCGAACATTCACATCGACATAGAGATAGGTTTTGGAGACGAGAAGTTTAGGTTTACTGGAGTACATGGCTACAGTGATCGTAGGAAACATGAGACATGGAAACTTTTGGATCGTATCAATGGGGCATCATAGTTACCTTGGATTATTGGAGGGGATTTCAATGAAATACTTACACACTATGAACAAACATAAGAAATAAGGAGGTCCCAAGCTGATATGGACAATTTCCGTAATGTGCTCAGCTGTTGTAATTTACATGATATAAAACCATCTAAAGGGTGGTATACATGGTATAATGGTGATGCAAGCAATCCAGTTTGAGAAAGATTAGACATAATCATTGTGTGCCCGACCTGGTTGAGACAATTTGTTACAAATATATTAGTTTACTAGGGTTAGTTAAAGTTTGGTTAAGTTATCTAATTTGTTATAACCGTTATTCTTCTTCGTCCCTTGTATATATATTTACCATCTCCTCTTGTATATTCGATTATCAGTTTTATAATAAAAGAAGAACTTTCTTCTCTTTACATGGTATCAGAAGTTTTTCTGTTATAACTTCCGTTTCTTTCATTGTTTACTTACTTTTCTGCTTTCGGTCATGGCTGATCAGTTGAATGATCAATTCAACAATGGCTCTAATCCGTATTATCTTCATCAGTCCGATAATCCTGGGATGATGCTCGTCACGCAGCCTCTTGGTCCTGACAACTACAATAGTTGGCGTCGATCCATGCTCATAGCGTTATCTGTCAAGAATAAACTTGGTTTTGTCGATGGTTCTATCTCAACTCCCTCAGCCACCAATCAAGATTTGTTCAAAGCCTGGACAAGAGCCAATAATCTTGTCAATTCTTGGTTGTTGAACTCTGTTTCTAAAGAGATTACTACGAGTCTTCTTTATCACTCAATAGATGTAGAGATATGGAAGGATCTTGAGGATCGTTTCCAGCAAAACAATGGTCCAAGAATTTTCCAGTTGTGAAAGAAGCTTGGTGATTCAGTTCAAGGTTCGATGTCTGTAAGTGCCTATTATACTCAACTTAAGATTGTTTGGGATGAATTAATTTCTGTCAAACCTGTTTGTACGTGTTTGCGGTGTAATTGTGATGGTGTCACCAAGATGATTGCTGAGCAACAGAAAAAACATGTGATGCAGTTTCTACTAGGTCTTAATGATTCCTTTGCTCATATTCGTGCCCAAATATTGCTCATGGATCCTCTTCCATCCATTACTAAGGTCTTTTCTTTGATTGTTCAAGAAGATAGTCAAAGGATTATTAGGCTGCACAATCTTGTTACTGAGCCAGTTTTTGTTGTTAAGAATGTTGTGAATTCTCGAAAGCCTAGGCCTCAATGTAGTTATTGTGGTTTGTTGGGTCATATTAAGGACAAATGTTACAAGCTCCATGGGTTTCCTCCTGGTTATAATTCTCACCAGAAATCTAGTGTTGTTCATACAAATGTTGTTGTTAATACTCATGATCAATCTGTTCATTCTTCTAATGCTGCCAATGAATCTTTAAGTGCAAGTCAGTGTCAGCAGTTGATAGCAATGCTTACAACTCAATTACATGTTGTTTCCTCCTCTAATAATTCTTCGACATCTGTTGATTTGGCAATGCAAGGTAAATCTTCTTTCTACTTAAATAGTTTTTCAACAGATGTTGCTGATAATTGTTAGATTCTTGACTCGGGTGCCTCTAGGCATGTTTGTTTTTCTAAGGATCTTTTTGAATCCTTGAGGCCTATTGAAGGTGGAAATATTATGTTACCCAATAAAACTGTGGTTTCTGTTAAGTTTGCAGGCACGGTTTGGATCACTTCAGACCTCATCCTTACTGATGTCCTCTATGTTCCTCATTTCAGTTTCAACTTAATAGCCATTAGTTGTTTGATCAAATGTTCTAATATCAATGTTTTGTTTAACAAAGATTGTTGTGTTATACAGGACCATTCACGAGTGATTGGGAAAGCTGATCTTCATCAGGGGTTATATTTGCTTCGCATTTCTCCTATTCAAAATGTCAATTTTGTTTCTTGGCATAATCGACTTAGTCATCCAAGTTCGAATGTAATGAAAATGCTAAAAGATGCTGTTTCTATTCATGTTTCTAATAAAGATAATCCATGCTCTATTTGCCCTCTTTCAAAGCAACAACGTGTTCCTTTTCCTTTATCTGTTTCTTCCTCCTCTAAGCCTTTTGATCTTTTCCATTGTGATATATGGTGTCCGTTCAAACATCCTACATATAATAATCAACGCTTCTTTCTCACTTTAGTTGATGATTACACACGAACTACATGGACTTACTTGTTGCAATACAAGTCTGATGTTGCATCCATTATTCCTAATTTTCTTGCCATGGTCAAAAAGCAGTTTGGTTTCAATTTGAAAGTGTTTATATCCGATAATGCACCTGAATTAAAATTCACTGAATTGTTCTCGAAGCTGGGTGTTTTACATCGGTATTCTTGTGTTGAAACCCCTCAGCAGAATGCCATTGCTGAGCGAAAGCATCAGCATCTTCTAGCTGTAGCTAGAGCTCTTTTCTTTCAGTCTCGTGTGCCAATTCGTTTTTTGGGGTGAGTGTATTTTAATGGCTACGTTTCTTATTAATCGTCTTCCATCTTCTGTGTTGAAGAATAAATATCCTTATCAAATGTTATTCAATGAGCATCCTAATTACATGAATATCAAAACTTTTGGGTGGTTGTGTTTTGTGTCAACCCTTCGAGCTCGCAGGGACAAGTTTTCTGAAAGGGCTCTTCTTGCTGTCTTCCTTGGTTATTCTCCAGGAGTGAAAGGCTACAAGGTGTATGTTCTAAAGACACGAGCTGTCATTATTTCCAGGGATGTAATTTTTCACGAGAATATTTTTCCATTTCACACTATTTCTTCTATTGATTCTATAGTGGACTCTTTTCCCACTGTTTCTTTACCTACAGTTCTCACTGATCCTTTTTCTAGTCTTTCAGTTGGGGTCAATCCTCAAAGGACAGCAGTTACTGATCAACGTGTTGTTGAGCAAAATCCAGTTGGTCAACATGTAGCTGATCAACATGAAGATGATCCTCATGTAGCTGAGAAACATAAAGATGATCCTCATGTAGCTGGGTAACATGAAGGTGGTCAACATGTAGCTGGGCAACATGAAACTGGTCAACATGAAGTTCATGATCACACTGAAGCTGGTCACATTGAAGCTGGTCACACTGAAGCTAGTCACATTGAAGCTGGTTCTACAACTGGTCACATTGAAGCTGGTTCTACAGCTGGTCACATTGAAGCTGGTTCTACAGTTGATCGCAATGAAGTTACTGAAGTTAGCCATGCAGCTAATCCCACTAAAGTTCTTCATGCAGCTGATCACGCTGAAGTTAACCATGAAGGTCCTCACATTGATATTGGTCATGCAGCTGGTCATGCAGCTGTTAGTCATGCCCGTGCATCTACTACTTCTGAAGACATTCATCCTCGACGCTCGGCCAGAATTTCTCATCAACCTTCCTATTTGCGTCACTATTATTGTGGTAACAATTCTGTCAACAATATCATGGAACCAGTGTATCCTATTGAGAATTACTTGTCAGCTGCCAAGCTTTCTCCAAGCTACACGTCTTTTGTTGCTAACATATCTTCAGAGTATGAGCCTGTTTTTATCATCAAGCGACTCATTTTCCTGAGTGGAGGGCTGCCATGAAGGAAGAATTGCAAGCAATGGAAAATAACAAGACATGGTCTGTTGTACCTTTGCCACAAGGGAAGATGGCTATTGACTGCAAATGGGTTTTTCGAATTAAACGCAAGGCAGATGGGACAGTAGACAGGTACAAGGCACGCCTTGTTGCCAAAGGCTTTACTCAAATTGAAGGTATCGACTTTACATACACTTTTTCTCCTGCCGCGAAATTGAAAACTTTCAAAGTTGTTCTTTCTTTAGCTGCTTCTCAGAATTGGCATCTATTGCAACTTAACGTTAACAATGCCTTTCTTAATGGCATTCTTAACGAGGAAGTATACATGAAGATCCCACCTGGTTATGACACATCTGTTCAAGGTTCCAATTTGGCTTGCAGATTGCACAAATCAATCTATGGTCTCAGACAGGCTTCGAGACAATGGTTTCATGCGTTTTCTCAGGTGGTCATTCAGTTTGGTTTTTGTCAGTCTCTTTCTGATCACTCCTTATTTGTGAAAGGCTCAGGTGATGATCTTGTCGTTTTATTAGTATATGTTGATGATATAGCTCTTGCGGGAAAAAATCTGGATAAGTTGGTTGAAGTACGTACATTCCTTCAAAGTCATTTTGGTCTGAAAGATCTTGGCCCATTACGATACTTCCATGGATTTGAGATTGCTCGAAATAGCACAGGAATTTCTTTGTCTCAGCGTTGGTATGCTCTTCAATTGCTTGAAGATACAAAGACTCTTGCCAAGAAGCCTGTAAACATTCCTATTGCTTCTCCTCACAATCTCAGCATGCATGAAGGAGAGCTTTTACCAGATCCTCAGGTATATAGGCGTTTGATTAGACGACTATTGTATCTTACTCACACTCGTCCTACATCACATACACTGTTCACATCTTAATTCAGTTTATATATGCTCCACGACAACCTCATTTATCAGCAGCTCATCACCTGTTGGCATACATTAAGGGATCTCCTGGTCTTCGATTGTTCTTTTCCTCTTCATCTAATATGCAGCTCGCTGGATTTGTTGATTCAGACTATAGTGCATGTCTTGATACTCGATGATCCATTACAGAATTTTGTATGTATTTAGGAAATAGTCTTATCTCGTGGAAATCAAAGAAGCAGCAGACCGTTAGTCGATCCTCCTGCGAAGCAGAATATAGGGCAATGGCCTCTGCGACTTATGAACTGATGTGGCTAGCTGCGTTGTTATCTTCCTTTCGAATTTCTATATCTTCAGTTTCTCTTTACTGCGACAATCAGTCTGCCATACATCTAGCCTCAAACCAGGTTTTTCATGAACGCACGAAGCATATTGAAGTGGATTGCCACTTCATTCATGACAAAGTTAAAGATGGCTTCCTCAAGCTTTTTCATGTCAAATCTGCTAACCAGCTTGCAGACATCTTCACAAAGGGTCTTCATGCTTCATCTTTCACCACATTTGTACGCAAGATGGGTCTTCTAAACATCCACCAATCTCCATCTTGAGGGGGATGTTACAAATATATTAGTTTACTAGGGTTAGTTAAAGTTTGGTTAAGTTAGCTAGTCTGTTATAACTGTTATTCTTCTTCTTCCCTTGTAAATATATTTACCATCTCCTCTTGTATATTCGATTATCAGTTTTATAATAAAAGAAGAAATTTATTCTCTTTACACAATTCTCAGATTTTTGAGTTGTTACCAAGTATACAAGCTATTCCGATCACCATCTCTTAATCCTAGACACTAAAGGAGCATCAGGAAGAAGGATACGTATAGGCAATGATTATTTCCAGTATGATATTTGATGGTCAACCGAGCAGAATGTTCTCAAAAAAGTCCAAAATGCATGGGAGACCAGTATGGGGATTGCAACGAAAAAAATAAAATAAGTAGCCCCAGTTCTCAATCCATGGCAGAAAGAAAGGAGGGTTGAATCAACAGAATGTAAAATGCAACTGCAGCAGGAAATAGAACAGCAAATGCAAGGCCCCTTATCGGCAACACAGGCTGCATAACTGCAATTATTGAGAAAAGAACTTAACGTAATTCTAGATAAGGAAGAAACTTACTGGCAGTAAAGATCCCGAGTCTCATGGCTTAAGGATGGTGATACAAACACTCGTTTCTTTCACGCTAGAGCCAACATCAGAAGGAAGAAGAATTTGATTAAGGGAATTGAAAATAACTCGGGTCAATAGATGAAGGACCGTGATGAGATCTTTGAAGTAGCAACGAATTACTTCACCAACCTATATCGATCTTCAAGAGGTGCAACGCCAATGGAAATCCTTGATGCAATTGAGATGTGCATAACACCATAGATGAACATATCCTTGTGCCAGGCATTCATAGTAGAGGAAGTAGAGTCTACTTTCTTTCAGATTAATTCGACCAAAGTCCCGGGCCTCGACGATATGCCAGCTAGCTTTTATAGTAAATTTTGGTCATTAGTTAGGGATGAGTGTATTTCTTTATGTTTTGGTTTTTTTAATTCTAAGGTCGGTTTAGAGTCAGTTAATTCCACAATTATTGTACTTATAGCTAAATTTGAATGGCCAAAATCAATAAAAAAAACTTTAGGCCGATTAGCATGTGTTCTGTGCTTTACAAAATTGTTTCAAAATCCATTGTCAATAGAATAAAAGCAAAGATGTTGAGATGCATTAGTGAAAACCAGTGTGCATTTGTCCCTATGAGACCTATATTTGACAATATCGTGATTGCCCATGAAATTTTTCACTCTTTACATAGCTCATATTATGGCCCAAGAAAGGGTGCTACATTGAAATTAGACATGGAAAAGGCATATGGTAGGGTAGAATGGGATTTTCTGCGTAATGTTATGATGAAACTTGGTTTTGATGTCTCTTTTGTTAATTTTATTATGAATTGTGTTACTTCCGTTACATATTGTGTTTGGATTAACAATGAGATTTCAGAGACGATCGTTCCAGAGAGAGGCTTAAGACAAGGGAATCTCTTGTCCCCATACTTGTTTTTTTTCTGTACTCAAGCTCTATCAACAATGTTCTCAAGGAGCAACAAACATGTTCCTTAGTATGGATTCGAGCAAGCGTAAGGGGTTCGAAGATTAACCACCTACTTTACGCGGATGATGCTCTATTGCTCCTGAAGAATCCAGAGGTAAAGGCTCCACGGTTTAAAGAAATCCTTAGCATCTTTTAAGGGGCGTCGGGGAAAAAAGTAAACTTTGATAAATTGAATGTTTATTTTAGCCCCAATACCCCGAGTGAGCAACGTGAAAATCTGAAGAATATCCTGGGAGTAAGAGAAGTTTTGAATCCTAGAATGTATCTTGGAATGCCACTTTTGGTAGGAAGAAACAAAACAAATACATTTGGATTCTTGTGAGACAAATTCCTTCGACGCGTTATGGGGTGGGATAAAAACCTACTATCATACGAAGGAGTGGAGGTATTTCTCAAAGTAGTTGCTCAGTCGTTACCCACATATGTAATGTCTTGTTACATGATACCTAAAGGAATTATTGATGAGATGGTGAAAGCTATGATATCATACTGGTGGACAGGAAAATCCAACACGAGAGGTTTGCCATTAGTTGCATGGTCAAAGATTTGCCAACCAAAACTGCATGGGGGCTTAGGGTTTAGAGATTTACAATATTTCAACATTGCCCTATTGAGAAAACAAGCTTGGAGGCTCTTGCATAATAAGGAGTCACTGGTCTTCAAGGTGACGTCGGTGAAATACTTTCCACAGGGACACATACTCGATGCTAGCCACAACGAAAAAGCCTCATACTCTTGGAAGAGTATCTATAGAGCGATGAAAGTGATTAATCTGGGACTATTCTAGAGAATTGGCATCACTAGCAAAGTGAAGATGTGCCAAGAAGCATGGGGTGGAACATCAAAGATTTGAACTATCTGATTCTTATGTTAACAATGAGAACAATCCAATTCTGTGTGGTGAATTTATGATATGTGACGAGCCACGTTGGGATGAAACTCTTGCCCGTAATACTTTTCGAGCGAAAAATGCTGAGAAGATTCTACGTTGTCCAATATCAAACACGAGAGAAGAATTAATAATATAGGAATAACACTCCACAAGAACTTACAACACGCGATCTAGGTATAACTAGCTGTTGAAGCAAAGGTCTGAACCGAGACATACAAGAAGATTTGGAGTTAACTTAAGAAGATGCATACACTACCTAAGATTAAAATATTTGCGTAGAGATTATGCCATAAAGCTCTAGTTACTAGAAGCAGGCTTTTAATGCAGGATTTGGCGACGATATATGTAAGTTATGCGAGCAAAACCTAGAGACGGCCACGCATGCGTTTAGAGTCTCGCCTTAGTCGAAAGAAATTTTCGTGATGGGTGGTATATATGATCGAGTAATCAATAGTACAGCACAACACAGCCAGCAAAAGCTTAGCTTACCGAAGCAGTATCAGCGTTATCTGTGGAGGGACTTACATATTTTATTGTTCTACTTTGGAACATATGTGATGTTTTTCGAATAGTGATGCACTTTAGAGCAAGTATACTCGTCGTATCAAGTAATAAAGTGAAGATTAGAGTGTCGAACCCATGAGGATTGGATTAGTAAGTACAAGGTTTTTATACTTAGGAATGTGTTCGCAAGTATTGGTGAATGTTGGTTTAAGTAAAATTGAATTAACTAATCTAAAGATAGCTATGATAAAGACAAACAACTCCAACGACTTAACAATTAATTATGGAGGTTGGGATTATTTCTAATGATATATGCTTGATTACCTAGATCAATGCTATAGTGACGGGCGATACATGTCTGCGTAAACCCTTAAGTTCTTTATCTAGTCGACAGATTTTCTAATGAACTTCTAACTCTCTAGATACCTAGAAGTTAATAACATTGTAGTCAAGGTGATACATGACTGCGTTAACCCTAACAACTCTATTATTTGTTTAAGAACTCTTTTTTAGTCATTGAAACCCTAAACTTATGTCTAAGCCGGATTAAGACTAAGTTGATAGCTTATCCCCACTACTCATACTTGTCTAACTTAACTCTCTCGAATATTAAGCCACAGATCAAATGTTAACAGACCTCTCTCGAATAGCTCTTACAATTAACTGCGCAATAAGAACATGAACATAATAGACGAAGATGAAAGCAACTAAAGCATTGAAATAAATAATCTAAACATAAAATCCTGTGATGCAATAATCCCAACTAAAAAGGTTTAGCTCATGTCTGAGTCTAAATTAACCATAATTAAAAGCACAAAGTGCAACAGTTTATCAAACAAGGAAAAGAAAGAAGTCGAGCATCCTAGAAAAAGCTCCCTTTGTGCTATTTGACTGTGTTGTATGCCTCCTTTCTGTCAGCCTCTCTTGATAGCGACGTTTGATGAGGAGAATCGTCTAGCTTCACCATGATGGTTCTCCGTAAGCTCAAACTAGGATTGTCGTCTCTCTCTTTGTTCTTCGTCCAAGTCTTCCTTATATAGTCGGTGAAATTAAGGTTTCAATACCCTAAAATGCACGTGACTTCATTAAAGAAAGCTAATGTTTCCTACTTCAATAAATGTTGCGTATCTGGGAGAAAGGCTACGTGGGCAAAGGCAGATTCATCTCCAACTCTGTATGCCTCGTCAGTTCCAGCCATACGATCTACTCCTCTCATGCTCCAATAGTCCTCTAGCATCCACCAGCATCATGCACATCCACAACAAAACACCATCTTTCCTATGAAAAGCACCAATTTATATGACAATTTAAGCACAAACGGTATAACTCCATAACTATATGCAAATATGTACAATCTAACCTAAATGCAACATAAGTGAGCTTGAAAACATGCAAATGACAAGAATTAAGGGCATATAAAATAGGTTAATTAAACACTCTTCAAATACTCCCAAACTTGAACTATTGCTTGTCCTCAAGCGATGCAAAGTGAAAAGAAGAAAAATAAAAACAGAAGATAAGAACAGTAAACAACCCATAAGTCCTAAGGTTCCTGCTAAGCTATGATTACAGTGATTATAAGTTATGCTTCAACAGTAATTCATTTCTCGTCTATGTTGATTATAAGCAAGTGTATTAGAGCTTACAATTTTATTCAAAAGATTAAGTCTACTGTAAGTGTAGTGTGTGCTCGGTTACATGCATTAATCACTTAATAGTCTTAGAGAAGTTTAAGGGTTGCTTTCTTTTTCTGCTTCGATCTATTGTTTATCTTTTTCATCACATCTTTACTCCCTGTTATTTTTATGTTTGAAAATTGTATCCTTGGGGGCTTCATCTTATCACACTAACCCTTCAATACTTGAAGATGGAGTGGAGCAAACAACCCATCCCCGAGCTATACAAGCAGTGTCATCCTATGAAGACTTTCATTCACTCTTTGCCAGTACTATCATTCCTACCAGGGAAATTGAAATGGATAAAATACAACTCACCTAGTGTACTAAGATAACAAGATGCATAGAAGAGTGTCCCTCAACAGTTTTGTTTAGATTATCAAGTCTTAATTTATTTTCTTGGTTTTTCAGAGAGTTTTTAGCCTTTGTTTTGCTATATTGAGCATTTAAGTTCTTTTTCTTTAGATTCATGCTTAAGCATTAATAAGCCGACCTAGAGCATCCCTAAGGTTTATTAAGTGTTTGATTGCATGCAACTTGTTGTTTTAAGGGGCTACAACAAATTTATCATTAAGTTCAAAAACTTGAAAGCTCTTAACACCTTGCAAAGCATCAACATAAATTCATCATAGGAAGTTATAATCAACGCAGCAGCAGTTTCAGAATCAAAGGAATCATAGCAAAGGGAACCTATCAGGAAAATTAGGCTAATTACAGTTCTAAAAAATATTTTTCTTAAAAAATTTACCTAAATTTAACCTAATATATTTAAGGGTATGTACTCCCCCAAACTTGAGAAGAGCATTGTCCCTAATTCAAAAAGAAAATAAAAAAGCAAAACAAATCAAGGAAAAACAAATTGAACATGCAAATGAAATACTAAAGTAAACTAAAACATATGAAAAGAAAATCTACCCAGGGAGTTACTGGAGTGGTTCCTGGATGATGATGCCCTTGCCTTTGTCCCAGGTGGACACCTATTTCTTGGCAGGGCGGGTGGATGCGCTAGTGTCAGTATTTGGTTGCTGCCTTTTTCTGGTGGTGGTGGGTTCCTCTTGTTCCAGCGTAGTGGGGTCATCCTAATCGTTGGGTTGGAGCTTGTTAACCAAGGTTGTCTCCACTGTGGCCATTTGATGGGCATATTGTAGGTTCCATGAAATTGGCGACCGCACCCTAAACAATTTGGTGGAGGTCATGCGATGATGTGGCGACAAGATCGACTGGCATATTGTACTCCTTCATCTGTTGTACATGAGAGGGCAACCAGCCAATGTGACGCTCGATGATATCGTCCATCCTCCATTCTTCAACTCCAGTCTTCTAACATAAAGTGGTGATGAGATTAGGGAAGGGGAGGTCCTTTGGCTTTCTTGTTGACGCCGCCCGATTTACGATAGTGTCGTAAATGTATTCATACGGGTTAATGTTTCGATTGTGAAGAATAGAGTTCAGGATCATTAGCCGGTGGTAGGAGGCTGTAGATCGATTACGAGTTGGGAGGATGCGATTGTTGATGAACTTCTGACTCTCTCGGTGCCTAGAAGTTAATAACATTGTAGTCAAGGTGATACATGTTTGCGTTAACCCTAACAACTCTATTATTTTTTTAAGAACTCCTTTTTAGTCGTTGAAACCCTAAACTTATGTCTAAGCCAGATTAAGACTAAGTTGACAGCTTATCCCCACTACTCATGTTTTTTCTAACTTAACTCTCTTGAATATTAAGCCACATATCAATAGTTAACAGACCTCTCTGGAATAGCTCTTACAATTAACTACGGATTAAGAACATGAACATAATAGATGATGATGAATGCAACTAAAACATTGAAATAAATAATCAAAACATAAAATCATGGGAAACAATAATCCCAACTAAAAAGGTTTAGCTCATGTCCGAGTCTAAATTAATCATAATTAAAAGCATAAAGTATGGCATTTTATCAAACAGGGAAAAGAAATAAGTTGAGCGTCCTCGACAAAGCTCCCTCCGTGCTATCCAAATGTGCTGCAGGTCTCCTCTCCGTCAGCCTCTCTCAATGGCGTCGTTTGGTGAGGAGAATCGTCTAGCTTTGCCCCTGTGGTTATTCGCAAGCTCGGACTAGGATTATCTTCTAAATCCTCTCTCTTTGTTCTTCATCCAAGTCTTTCTTATATAGGCGGTGAAACTAGGGTTTCAATACCCTAAAGTGCGTGTGACTTCATTAAATAAAGTCAATTTTACCGCTTAATTAAATATGAAAAAATTCGATATTCAAGTTTTAAACTTTAACAAGCCTTATAGGTTGAGTTTGTGTCAGATTATCATCTCTTAATGATGGTTTAATTTGAAATATTAAACGGTCAAGAGTTGAAATTGAGCCTACATGATAAGATTGAATATATATATATATATATATATATATTACATGAATATATTAGTTATTCTATATATACTCAATTGAATACATACCCAACTCAACTCAAATTGACCTAAAGATCCGAATAATGACTAAAATCGAAAATTGGCCTATATGGTATAGACCCGAATTGAAAACTAATATAATTCGATATTGACTCGACCCGAAATATCAATCGAATCGAAATTGACCCAAACTGAAAACCAACCAATTCGATACTGACCTGACTTGAAAACTCAACCAATCCGATATTTACCAGACACAATGCTCAACCCAACCTGAAATTGCATAGACCCGATCTAAATCTGAACCTAACTAGATCCGACCCGAATTGAACCTGAACTGAATGTAACTTGAACCAAAAATCAATCTGAACCGAATTAACCCGAACCAAACCCAAACTGACCGACTTGATTGTCACCTCTATATTTTATATTCCCGGTGGCTATAACTTATCCCCAACGATCATAAATGACTTGAAACTTATTCCACACTACATTAAGACTTCAAGGACATTTGAAGAAAGAAGAGATAAACATCCAATCTTAAAGATCAAGAGAAAAAAACTTCAAGACTTTATTCTTTCATTTTTCTTGTACATTATGTAGAAAATTTCATTGTAAATCTTTAAGTTTCGTTTTTTGAGAGCCTAATTGTGCAAACACAATTCCTTGTGATGCTTTTCCTTGTTTTGTAAATTTGTATTTCTCTTAGGGAGTGTAGCTCAAAGTTTTAGGGTACAAACTTTGATGAAAATGATTTACAAGATTTTGAGTATTAATCTTGGGGAGTTGTGTAAGGTTACTCTTTGTCCTTAAAAGAAAGACAATTGAATTTGTGAAAAATCCTTAGTGTAGATAGCTAAGGTAGTTAATGTAGACTTGGTTTAGAATTTGAACCACTATAAATCATTGTGTAAAGTTTTATCTTTCAGTTGCTTCCACCTAAGGCTATAAATGAGAAGAGACAGATCGCGAGCTACTCGAGTCCCACTCAGTCAAAGCTCGACTCCTTTGGACTCAACTCGAGCTCGAACTCGGCTCGGGTTCTTAATAAGCCGAGCTACTTAATACTCGACTCGAAAAAATCAAGAGATACTCGAAAATATAATATACTAATTTTTCCTTTTTAAAATTTAAAATCTGAATTCCTAAACCTAAACCCCTAAAACATAAGCCCTAAACATGAGCCATAAACCCTAAAATCTAAATCCTAAATTCTAAACCCAATAACCTAAACTTCTAAACCCTAAACTAACACCCTAAACCATAAAATTAACAAGCTTCAGTTTACACAACTTGTGTATCAAAGTTGTAACCCCCTAGACCCGGCTATGCGACACACCTAAATCTAGGAGGTCACATTATGTAACCCCCTCGACCCGATCTGGACGGTAGACTGAACCGGACGGGTCACACGGGGAATATTGAAGTAAACCTGGAGGTTTACTCCAATAAACGACCCTATTTTTTTTCTTTTTATCCTATCTACATGCTCATTGGAGTCCTAAGTGTTTAACATTGCAACGGATCAGATTTCACATTTAACAAATATCCGAAAAGGACTCGATTTGAACATATTAAGATTTTAGGGATCATTTTGCAATTTATACTATTTGTGGGGATTTTTACCAAAATCATTTTACCAACCTTAGTTTAATCATGTTACATGCATCATATTTCATTTTTGGCTCAAAACAATCGTTACAACGCATTTAATTTGCATACACAATAATCAGGGACCCAAACGTAAAGATTCATAACATTTCAACTATACTTTTAACTACAAATACATACACCTTATCGATACCCTTATTGAGGGTATCGATACACCCTCGACTCATGCAACATTTAAACTCAAACACACAAGGACCGTACTGATACCCTTGATGCCCGTATCGGTACGCCCAAAACCAGTAGCCAAATTCGGTAACGATACGCCCCCATGTATTGGTACCCCCATACCATTTTGCAAGCCCGTATTGATACCCTCCTTAGGGTATCGATACCCTGTAACTTGTAAGGTCCCAAAATGCAGATTTTACCCTCCCAATCTCATACCAAAATAATCCAACATGCTTGAATCATGCATACAACATATATAGACATAAATCCCTAATCATACATGACATCATTAACAACCAAGCATTGCAAGAATCATCAAAATGTACTATAGACATGCTTCCTAAGCAAATCAAGCCATCAAAAAGCCAAAACTCCAAATAAAGCATAAACCAGCAATTAAAAGCCTTTTACAAGTTTTAAACCAGCAACAAAACATGCTCAAATAAGGTGTTTCAACTCATCTCCCAAAAAGACTATGGATCTCCCATTGTCCTTAATACTCTCATCCAAAAACGGAACATACATTCAAATGAAGTCTTTCATCGATCCCTTGCTAGTGCTGCCTTCAAGACTTTAGTTGTCTGCATTGATGAATAAAAAGAGCGTGAGCACAATAGGCTTAGTGAGAAATGTTTAAAACCAAAACATCATCAATGCATTTAAATTGGTTTCCAAACTACATTGAAATATCATTTCAATTAACACAAGTATCATTTAGAATCCATCATGCCATCAAAATCATGCACTTTTCTCTAACAAAATCAGCATGTAAGCCCCATACGACATGTGTTAAAAAACAAACAACAAATCCCATTTGCTAAAATCAAATTAAGCCCTCCCAATCATTACCACATATGCTAAGCTTAACAAGTAAAACATGCATTTCTCAATACTTATGCATCATAACACATTTCATTATACATCATTCAACATATTAGCTCACAAGTGATTATCAACACGATCAATTCTCAAAAACCACATCGGATACATGGATTACCAAGTGTTGTCCCAAACACTTCATACACTCTACCATCATCTCAAGGCTTACACACGGGAGCTACCCTCCACCGTTGTGACACCCGTGGTGGAGTATTCGGTACCATCACAACCCCTCAACACCACTCATCGGTAGATGTACACCCTACTAACGAGAGACGTGACACAACTCTATTTTCATCAATCGTTAGGGTACTTGGATGGAGTATTCGGTGCTATCTCAACCCCTCAACACCCAAGGCGACTTGTTTACAGTGCACTCAATCCTATAGCCGGCTAACTATATCCGATAGCATATTTAAAAACATTTTCATTTCCTCACTTGCCAATATATCCACATTTCATCACATATTTCACTATTTTCAAAACATTATCATTAAACCTCATTTACAAGCATTAGACCATGCTTAAAACTACAAGTATAAACACACACTTACAAGGACCACTTACCATGTGCATCCTTCATCATCATATCATCGAAAATAGTATCTCATAAACTTTAAATCATACTTTAACTGTGACAATATGCATTTAAAATCAAGTGCAAAATCAAGCTCATAATAGCACAATCCGAGGGAGAAAATCCATTTACTTACTTCCGAACTTAGTAAAGCATTTCAAGCTTACACTAAGTTCCCAAACCACCTTTTGAAAGCATTTTTAAGCCAAAACCACAAATCCAATCACCAACACGTGAAACCTCAATCGCCGACACGAAAATCAAGCATCTGAAGTCCCTGGAACTTCGTCAAATGTTTCTGAAGAATCCTCCCCTATTTATACCACACAAGAACAGAGGATTAATGCATCTTAATGCATTAAAACCACCAGCAATCACTAAAATCCCGCAGCTCTGCTTAAAGGCACATAAAAGCCTATCTGAAACAACCAAAAACTCAATCAATCTTACTCAAAACTTAACCCAGCCATAATCCATCACTCTCATCCACTTTTAACCATCAATCAACATCCAAAAACACCCTAATTACATCTAAAAACACCCAACAACACCATATTCACATTTCCAAGCCAAAAACCTTTAACTAACAACCTAAATAATTAGAGATCCAACCTAATTCGGGATTATTATGATTTAGTCTTTATTTCAACATCATTTAATATCCAAAATAACTTTAAAATCAATCTAAAATTAACCAAAATAGTGCCCAAATGAAAATCTTAGAAAAATCACCAAATAAAGCCATTTTTAGCCAATTTTCCATTAATCAACTATAAAACAAAGTTATTAAACATATTTAGGAGGCACAAGACTTGGGAATTTCATTAAAGAACCTTGATTAGAGGATTTGAACGAAATTGTACCTCTAACCTTGCCTTTTCTCCTCAAATGACAAGATTCTGATGAAATCTTCAAGTAAACTCAATGATAAATGATAGGAGAATCAAAGAACTCTTTTTCTATTCAAAACCGATTAGAAAAGATGAAAATCTCTCTAGTTTTTAGGAAATGGAAGAGTGTTTGGCTGAGTACAAAAAGAGAGAAGTTAGTTACGTAAATTCTTCTTTTGTTTAATTAAAATTCCTTTTTAATTTGAAACCCCTTTTTAAAATCATTTTATTAGAATAATTAAAATGGTCAATTTGAGGGAAAAGGTCCACCAAAAAGATATAAATTCCCTAAAGATTCTAACTCTTGTCCTCTTTTTAATTTAGTCCTTAAAAACCAGTTTTACACTTTTTACAAAATGGTCACTACTCGAAATCTTGAATTTCCATGACTCATTTTCTAAAATTGATTTTACCAACTTTCAATATATATTTTTAAAAGATTTTAGTAATTTTCTCAAAATTTTATCCCTTCCCGGACTATGTTTTCCTTGAACCGCTTCTAAAGGCTCGGATCTCTAATTTTAGGTTCGACTAACCCAAACCGATGCCTAAAACATCTAGGCCAAAAACTGGGGCGTTAAAACTCTCCCCCAATTAGGAAATTGCATCCTCGAAATTGTATCTAAAGGAAAAAGGTGCGAAAACTGCCTCAACATGTCCACCTTGCTTTCCCACGTAGCCTCCTCAAATCCTCGATGTCGCCACAACACCTTCACAAGTTCAATCGTCTTACCACGAAGAACTTTGCTACTAGAATCAAGAATCCCCACTGGTTTCTCATCATAAGAAAAATCTGGATTCAACTCAATCTCTTCAAAAGGCATAACATGAGACGGATCCGATTAATACCTTCACAACATCGAAACATTAAACACATCATGGATTTTCTCTAATTCGAATGGCAAACTCAACCGATAAGCAACAAGAACAACACGCTCCACAACCTCATATGGTCTAATAAACCTTAGACTAAGCTTACCCTTACGTCCAAATCTCATCACCTTCTTCCAAGGTGATACCTTTACGAACACGCGATATCCAACCGCAAACTCAATCTCCTTACGTTTTAAATCTGCGTAAGACTTTTGACGATCTGATGCAGCCTTTAACCACTCACATATAAGCTTCACTTTCTCAATCGTTCCCTTAAGCAAATCTAGTAAGGAAGCCAACTTTTGTGCCGCCTCCGCCCAACAAAGAGGCGTTCTACACTTCCTCCCATACAATACTTCATACAGAGCCATTTGTATACTCGCCTGGAAACTGTTATTATAGGCAAACTCCACTAAGGGCAATTGTTTTTCCCAAGAACCTTGGAAATCTATAACACAACATCTCAACATATCCTCTAGCACTTGGATAACTTGCTCCGACTGTCCATCCGTCTGTAGATGATACGAGGTACTGAAATTAAGCCTTGTACCAAAAGTTATATGCAAGCACTCTCAAAACCTCGTTGTAAACCTCATATCTCTATCTGACACTATAGATTTAGGTACACCATGTAAACACACTATCTCAGAAATGTACAACTCTGCCGGCTTATCCAATGTATACGTAGTATGCACAGTTAAGAAATGTGCACACTTCGTAAGGCGATCCATAATCACCCAAATGGAGTTTTTCATTGACGGGGTTAAAGGCAAATCGGACACAAAATCCATCGTAATCCTCTCTCATTTCCATTATGGTATTCTCAAAGGTTGCAACAAACTGGAAGGAAACTGGTGCTCATCTTTCACACGCCGACAAACCATACACTTGCTTACAAAATCAACAGCATCCCTTTTCAAGCCAACCCAATAGTACTCATCCTTCATTCCACGATACATCTTCGTATTACCAGGGTGTATAGCAAAAGGATTACTATGAGCTTTAGTCAAAATAGTGCTCCTCAACTCAACATCCTCCGGCACAACTATTCGACTTTTAAAGCACAAGACATCGTCATCGTTGAAACAAAAATCCGTTGTATTACCATCCGTTATATCCTGAACATGAGGCACCAAAGAATCATCAAGCAACTGCTTCTCCTTAATCAACTGAATCAACGAAGGTTTCACTTGTAACTCGGCTATCAACCCACCATCTCGCGATATACTCAACCGAGAAAACATCACCCTCAACTCTACAACCACTTTCCTACTCAAAGCATCAGCCACAACATTGGCCTTTCCAGGATGATACTCTATCATCAGATCGTAATCCTTGAGTAACTCCAACCATCTTCGTTGCCTAAGATTCAAATCTCTCTGGAACAGTAGACATTTCAAACTTTTATGATTTGTGTAAACCACACATTTCTCACCGTAAAGGTAATGCTTCCAAATCTTCAAAGCGAACACAACTGCATCAACCTCTAGATCACGAGTAAGATAGTTGCGTTCACGCACCTTTAATTTCCTAGATGCATACGCCACAACCTTTCCACCTTGCATCAACACACAACCTAGACCAACATACAAAGCATCACTGAAAACTAAAAACTCCTTACTCGATTCAGGTTGAATCAAGATAGGAGCTTGCGTCAAAGCTTCCTTCAACTTCTCGAAAGCTTGTTGTCTAACATCCGTCCACTCATAGCGAACATTCTTTTCCAACAATTTAGTTAACGGTGCAGCAATCTTAGAGAAACCCTCCACAAACCTTCGATAATATCCAGCCAAACAAAGAAAACTACGCACTTTCGTCACTGATTTAGGCGTCTTCCAATCCATTATCGCCTCGATATTGTGTGGGTCAACTCAGATACCCTCGGCCGACACTACATGTCCAAGGAAGACAACTTCCCTAAGCCAAAACTCGCACTTGCTCAATTTAGCATAAAGCTGATTCTCTAACAACACTTGCAATACAATTCACAAATGCTTATCATGATCAACCTCGGTACGAGAGTACACGAGAATATCATCAATAAACACTACCATGAACTGGTCCAAAAACTCATAGAACAGGCGATTCATCATGTCCATGAACGCATCCAGTGCATTTGTTAAACCAAACGGCATCACCAAGAACTCATAGTTCTCGTACCTTGTACAAAAAATTTTCTTAGGCACATTTACATCCTTGACCTTCAATTGATAATACCCCGACCTCAAATCAATCTTAGAAAACACTGAAGCACCTCGAAACTGGTCAAACAAATCATCAATCCTTGGAAAAGGGTACTTGACCTTAATCGTCAACTTGTTTATTTTCCTATAATCTATGTACATATGCATCGTGCCATCTTTCTTCTTTACAAACAAGACTGGCGTACCCCAAGGTGAAACACTTGGTCTTATGAACCCTCGATCTAGAAACTCCTGGAGTTGCGTTTTCAACTCCTTCAACTCTTTAGGTGTCATCCGATAAGGAGCAATAGACACTGGAGTCGTATTTTCATACAGCTCAATGCCAAACTCAACTTCTCTGTTCGGTGGAAAACCAGGCAATTCTTCTGAAAAGACACTCGGAAACTCACATACAAATTGTATGTCTTGTGCTTGCACCTCCTTTATACCATGGTTCATCACGTAAGCTAAGAAAGCTTCACAACCCAACTCCATCATACGACTCGCTTCAAGAGCAGAAGTTGCATTGGACAAGAATTTCACATTCTCGCCCACTATTACCACTTCGTAATCATCATCAAGTTTCAAGGTAACTCGCTTAACATCAAAATCGACGACAACCCTATGCTCGATCAACCAATCCATCCCAAGAATTACATCAAAACCATAGAAAGGCAACTCCATCAAATCAGCTGAAAACACATGACCTTGAATAGATAAAGGACATCTCTTATACAATTTCCTCGTAACAACAATTTCACCAAAAGAGCTAGTTACTTGTATTCCCACATCTAACATTTCGACAGGGATATCAAGAAAATGTGCATGCTCACTCAAGATGTATGAATGCATAGATCCAGAATCAATTAAATCTAAAAATGACAAGGATTGCAAAGTGAAAGTACCTGCAATCACATCGGTGTCATTACGTCCCTCGCGATGTGCATACACCTTCGCAGGACCACCACTCTCAGGTTGAACAACAACAACATGCGCCACAGCTTTACGTCCATCCTTCCTACGTTGAAAATTAGCATGACCGCGCCCACGGCCACTCTGTGGTGCAACAACAGGTGCCCAACCCTGACCACCTCCAGCTAACAAGGGACAATCACATCTCAAAAAATCAGTCGAGCCACATTTCCAACAAGAATTAGCTACCCCAACCGCGGGAGACTGCTTCTCGAGCCATACGAGCACAATCTTGACTCAAATGCTCTCGCGATCCACATGTCCAACAAGTATTTTGTTTAGATCTCACTCTGTTACCCTGAACTGGCGCACCTCGCCCAAAATTCCCTCCTCTCGCCTCAGGCCGATACCTATGATCGCGATGCCTCTTATACTGTCCACCACTAGGACCAGAATTCCTAGTTCTCTTACCCGAGCTAGAGCCACCCACACGAGAGGACAAACCCAAACTCCGCTCGATATCCTTAGCTCGTGTCACCAACACATCAAAGTCTGTGTAGTCAGAGGCTAGCATGAAAGTCTTCACCTCCTGCACTAAGCCATAACGGAAGCGATCACATTGATGACTATCACTCGACACCAATTTTAGATCATACTGGCTGAAACATACGAATTGGACCTCATACTCAGCAATTGTCATGTTACCTTGCACCAAGGACATGAACTCACGCTTCTTGTCGTCCAAGTATCTAACTCTTAGATACTTCTTCTTAAAAGCAGCTTGGAAGAACTCCCAATCCACCTCATTGGGCTCCATAGCCGTAGTCACATTCGTCCACCAACTGTATGCATCACCATGCAACAAAGAAACAAC
Organism: Hibiscus tridactylites; assembly: GCA_958450335.1. NCBI lineage: Eukaryota > Viridiplantae > Streptophyta > Magnoliopsida > Malvales > Malvaceae > Hibiscus > Hibiscus tridactylites. The sequence continues at coordinate 33,482,695 of OY288265.1, read as the reverse complement.
ACATCCCATCTTGCGTGTATCATTGCACCCCATTTGATCCAAATCCGGATCGTACTAACCATCCAAGCCTCGGATGCTTCAGGAGACAATCCACGTTACTTAACGCCTCCTAAACCTCACAAACATTCTAACGACAATCCCAATTGCCCAACATCAGGCACTTGCACTCCAGCAATAGCAGCCTGGAATGCCCCAGTCATCGCCTGAACCAAAGGCATCAAATCACCCAACACAGGACCAGCTTACCCATGTTGTACTTGCTCCTCACCCTTAGGTGGAGGCGGTGGAGAAGGTAAATTCCCACCATGCAGAACCTCGTTCTTCTAATTCCCTTGCTCGCCAGCAGGAGCAATAGTACCCGATCGTAGCTCTCTCCTCGGTCCCATTGTGCTATTATAATTAAGGCATAAATATAAAACAAAACAAGTGTTGAGTTGTGAGGTGCTCGATTCGTTCAACCGATGTTGCTCACTAAGTGGTGGAGAGGTGGATTTTTGGGTGGAATAGGTGTGGAAGCTTAAATGTAAATGACACAATGATTTTAGAGTGGTTCAACCTTCTAACCAAGGTCTACATCCACTACCTTAGCTTCCCACTAAGGATTTCCAATCAATCCACTATTGATTCGTCCCCTTTTCTAGGCTTAGGAGGAAACCCTTATACACCGATCAAGCTTTCTACCCAAAGCCTTGATCAAACCCTCTTTTACAAAGAGATAAGAAAAGCAAACACAAATCCGTATAATAGGTGTTTGTTAGCACAATTAAAGCACTCACCCAAAACCTAAAACACTTGAGCAAATTTGACAATTTTGGCTCACTAGTGTTTGTCTATACAAAGAAATGACAATTTAGCTCTAAGACAATTTCTTGATCATATGTTGATTGAAAATTGAAGCATTAACCATTACTTGATGCTTGGAGGTCCCTTTTATACCCCTTAATGAGTTTGTAGCCGTTACTAGCCGTTGGGGTTGAATTGGAGCCGTTAGAGACTTAATTTCTGTAACACCCCAAAAATTACGCCCAAAATTGTAAACCTTATATTTGAAAAATCCCAAATTTTGAAACCCCTAATTGAAAACCCTAACAATTAAGAATTTTAATTAAAAAATCCTAATTTAATAAGGGGCCAAATTGGAAATTTTGAGAGTCAAAGGATCTTTAATAATAATTTTACAACTTTATAGAACAAATGAGAAGTTTGAGGACCTGTTGGGTGATTAACCCATTTTGTTTTTAAATCCAAATTAAATTCGTTAACTTTACTTCTGTTCCTTTTATAATTCTAATTCTTTTATATTATTATTTTTATTCCAAAATCCCCTACCCTATGTATATATAACCGAAACCCTTAGTTTTCCTTTCAAACCGCCTATATAAATATATATAGTTACTTGGTTAGCGATAAAGAAACAAAAAAATAAAATACCAAGGCCGCCAAGCACATCCACTACCGCAAACATGATCACACCAAAATATTTTCGATTCGATTAGGATTCAGTACTAGTCAATGAGTACAAGAGTTATTTGTTACGCCATTAGAGCTTTATCGTTGCGAGGTGTGTTTTCTTCCGGTGCTATAATTAAATTATATGTATTTTTCTGTGTGCTGTTGTTTTACCCTTTATGTGATTATTTATATGTATTATGATTTTTATGGTTGACATCACATGCATATGTTTTCAGAATATATTTTTACTATGATTTACGAACCGTGATTTATGGACTACGATTTATAGACTTATGGACTATGATTTATGAAGTATGTTTACGGAATATCGGATTTATGGAACTTTGTTTATGAAATTTGATTTCTAATCATCATATCATTGTATGAGCATGGGTTGGGATTTGTTCGGGGAAGTTCAGTGGTTTCACCCTTCGGGCTGAATTCCACTTCGGATTGGCGGTTGTAGTGAGGAGTTCTGGGGAACTTTCCTCTTGGCGGTTGTAGTTGGGTGCATTGCATTGCGCTTGTGATTTATGTGTTGTGCTTTAAAGAATTTTAAGAAAATATTACTATATTTTTACGACTATGATTTTCTTGCACTTTAGAGACAGACTAAGCTCTTTAGCTTACTCCCCCATAGTTTCCTCTTACAGATATCTTTGGACTTTAGGCGACGTGGTACTTGGAGGAACTCACATTTTATTCGGTTATTTTATTATTAAGTACGAAACTATTTTAAGTTTAATTAGATTTCTATTTATTATTTTGGAACATGAATGTAATTTTAGACTATTTATGTTTTAGGATTATTTTTAGCATTCATTTACTGTTATTTTAATTTAGCGATTTTATACAACCATTCGAACACTTATTATGGTATTTATATTTTTATTTATTATTAAATTTATGTTATTTTATTTTAATTAAAGTATAATTTTCAAAATTGGATTTCTTGAGGGAAAAGTTTACAAAAGTAACTTCCTAAATTCGGTCTTTTCTCCTAGGCCGAGTTTTAGGGGGTTACATTTAGTGGTATCAGAGCTAAGTTCAACCCTCGAACTGTGAGGCTCGCATGAAATTTTAAACCAAAAATAATTTTTGCATGCATATTAAATGTTTTGGGGCAAATTGGGATTTTCTGATAAATTTATTATTTTAAAGAATTAAAGATCTATTTTGAATAGAGACTCCAAGTACCAACTCTAATTCTAGGATTGTTCCTTTTGTAGATAGATTACTATGTCACCTCGTAGGATCTCTAGATTAGGGATTGATCGTGATCATACTCGTTCTTATGAAATTGAGATCAAAGTCTATCTGAAAGCCATGTGTTGTCATTTGTGACCTAATCTAAAATGTCTTTTTAAAATTGTTATCAAAACCTGTTTTTTAAAGTATGTCGTTAGTTTAAAAATTTTGAGGACAAAATTTCTTTTAAGGGTGGGAGAGTTGTAACACCCCAAAAATTACGCCCAAAATTGTAAACCTTATATTTGAAAAATCCCTAATTTTGAAACCCTAATTGAAAACCCTAACAATTAAGAATTTTAATTAAAAAAACCCCTAATTTAATAAGGGGCCAAATTGGAAATTTTGAGAGTCAAATGATCTTTAATAATAATTTTACAACTTTATAGAACAAATGAGAAGTTTGAGGACATGTTGGGTGATTAACCCATTTTGTTTTTAAATCCAAATTAAATTCGTTAACTTTACTTCTGTTCCTTTTATAATTCTAATTCTTTTATATTATTATTTTTATTCCAAAATCCCCTACCCTATGTATATATAACCGAAACCCTTAGTTTTCCTTTCAAACTGCCTATATAAATACATATAGTTACTTGGTTAGCGATAAAGAAACAAAAAAAAATAAAATACCAAGGCCGCCAAGCACATCCCCTACCGCAAACATGATCACACCAAAATATTTTCGATTCGATTAGGATTCAGTACTAGTCAATGAGTACAAGAGTTATTTGTTACGCCATTAGAGCTTTATCGTTGCGAGGTGTGTTTTCTTCCGGTGCTATAATTAAATTATATGTATTTTTCTGTGTGCTGTTGTTTTACCCTTTATGTGATTATTTATATGTATTATGATTTTTATGGTTGACATCACATGCATATGTTTTCAGAATATGTTTTTACTATGATTTACGAACCGTGATTTATGGACTACGATTTATGGACTTATGGACTATGATTTATGAAGTATGTTTACGGAATATCGGATTTATGGAACTTTGTTTATGAAATTTGATTTCTAATCATCATATCATTGTATGAGCATGGGTTGGGATTTGTTCGGGGAAGTTCACTGGTTTCACCCTTCGGGCTGAATTCCACTTCGGATTGGCGGTTGTAGTTAGGAGTTCTGGGGAACTTTCCTCTTGGCGGTTGTAGTTGGGTGCATTGCATTGCGCTTGTGATTTATGTGTTGTGCTTTAAAGAATTTTAAGAAAATATTACTATATTTTTACGACTATGATTTTCTTGCACTTTAGAGACACACTAAGCTCTTTAGCTTACTCCCCCATAGTTTCCTCTTACAGATATCTTTGGACTTTAGGCGACGTGGTACTTGGAGGAACTCACATTTTATTCGGTTATTTTATTATTAAGTACGAAACTATTTTAAGTTTAATTAGATTTCTATTTATTATTTTGGGACATGAATGTAATTTTAGACTATTTATGTTTTGGGATTATTTTTAGCATTCATTTATTGTTATTTTAATTCAGCGATTTTATACAACCATTCGAACACTTATTATGATATTTATATTTTTATTTATTATTAAATTTATGTTATTTTATTTTAATTAAAGTATAATTTTCAAAATTGGATTTCTTGAGGGAAAAGTTCACAAAAGTAACTTCCTAAATTCGGTCTTTTCTCCTAGGCCGAGTTTTAGGGGGTTACAATTTCCCACCATAAATGCAGTTCTGCAGCTCTCCGTATCGAAACGCTCAAACCCGTTCCGAAACGCCCTTGTTTAGAACTAGCCGTTGAAGTATGAAAAAGTCAGTTGGTTTCGATACCAGCAAGGTGGTTTCGATACCACTAGCCATGCATCTGGGTTTTCCTTACTGGAAGACCCCGTATCGAAACAGATCAAAGGTGTATCGATATGAGCCTTGTAAAAATGATATTTTGGCAATTTAAAAAGCGTTTTAGACATGTTAAAAACCTATGAAACCATTTCAAACATATTTTCAAGTTGTTTGGACTTTAAATAAGTTTTCAAAATATTCAAAAAAGTCCAAAAACAGTTTTCAATTATTATATCAAAACATTAGTTCTACAACAAGAAATTAGGCCAGCTTCAAGCAATGATCCAAGACTTTGAATTCAATTTAAAACACTTTACTATAGTAGTAAGGCAATGGGCATCCCAATTTCCCCCAAACATAGCATAAGGCATACAACGTACATATCACAAACGACGTGCATCACAATCAATCAAATTCAAGCCACAACATCATCATACATATAACAACTCCTACATACATCACAGTCATCACACAACAATATTAGATTCATATCCACACATATCCATAATAAACATCAGGCATAAAGATCATCAACATTCAATTCATAAAAACATGCGAAAATAGTCATCGTGCTAAGCAAACATCATCAAGCGATTATAGTTCATACCACAACAATTTACAAACATCCCAATCTTTCGAAACCTGGCTCTGATACCACCAAATGTAACCCCATCGACCCGGTCTAGACGATAGACCAAACTGGACAGGTCACACGAGGAATATTGAAGTAAACCGGGAGGTTTACTCCAATAAACGACCCTATTTTTTTCTTTTTATCCTATCTAGATGCTCATTAGAGTCCTAAGTGTTTAAAATTGCAGCGGGTCAGATTTCACATTTAACAAATATCCGAAAAGGACTCGATTTGAACATATTAAGATTTTAGGGATCATTTTGCAATTTATACAATTTGTGGGGACTTTTACCAAAATTATTTTACCAACCTTAGTTTAATCATGTTACGTGCATCGTATTTCTTTTTTAGCTCAAAAAAATCGTTACGGCGCATTTAATTTGCATACATAATAATCAGGGACCCAAACGTAACGATTCAGAATATTTCAAATATATTTTTAACTACGAACACAGACATCGTATCGATACCCTTGTTGAGGGTATTGATACGCCCTCGACTCATGCAACATTTAAACTCTAACACACAAGGACTGTATCGATACCCTTGATGCCCGTATCGGTATGCCTAAAACAATAGCCAAATTCAGTATCGATACGCCCCCGCTTATCGGTACCCCATACCATTTTGCAAGCCCGTATCGATACCCTCCCTAGGGTATCGATACTCTGTGACCTATAAGGTCCCAAAATGCAGATTTTACACTCCCAATCTCATACGAAAACAATCCAACATGCTTGAATCATGCATACATCATATATAGGCATAAATCTCTAAGCATATATGACATCATTAACAACCAAGCATTGCAAGAATAATCAAAGGATACTATAGGCATTTTCCCAAGAAAATCAAGCAATCAAAAAGCCAAAACTCCAAATAACGCATAAACCAGCTATTAAAGGCTTTTTACAAGTTTTAAACCAGCAACAAAACTTGCTCAAATAATGAGTTTCAACTCATCTCCCAAAAATACTACGAATCCCCCACTGCCCTTATTACTCTAGTCCATAAACGAAACATACATTCAAACAAAGTCTTTCACCGATCCCTTGCTAGTGCTGCCTCCAAGACTTTAGTTGTCTGCATTGATGAATAAAAAGAGTGTAAGCACAATAGGCTTAGTGAGGAATGCTCAAAACCAAAACATCATCAATGCATTTAAACCGGTTTCCAAACTACATTGAAATCTCATTTCAATTAACACAAGCATCATTTAGAATCCATCATGCTATCAAAATCATGCACTTTTCTCTAACAAAATCAGCATGTAAGCCACATGCGACATGTGTTAACAAACCAACAGCAAATCCCATTCGCTAAACTCAAATTAAGCCCTCCCAAGCATTACCACATATGCTAATCTTAACGAGTAAAACATGCATTCTCAATACTTATGTATCATAACACATTTCATTATACATCATTCTACATATTGGCTCACAAGTGATTATCAACAAGATCATTTCTCAAAAACCACATCGGATACACAGATTACCAAGTGTTGTCCCAAACATTTCATACACTCTATCGGCATCTCAAGGCTCACACACGATAGCTACCCCCACTTTTGTGACACCAGTGGTGGAGTATTCGGTACCATCACAACCCCTCAACACCACTTATCGGTAGATGTATACCCCACTAACGAGAGACGGGACACAACTCTATTTTCCTTAATTGTTAGGGTACTTAGATGGAGTATTCGGTACTATTTCAACCCCTCAACACCCAAGGCGACTTGTTTACAGTGCACTCAATCCTATAGCCAGCTAACTATATCAGATAGCATATTTAAAAACCATTTCATTTCCTCACTTGCCAATATATCCATATTTCATCACATATTTCACTATTTTAAAAACATTATCATTAAACCTCATTTACAAGCACCAGACCATGTTTAAAACTATAAGTATAAACATATACTTACAAGGACCACTTACCATGTGCATCCTTCATCATCATATCATCGGAAATAGTATCTCATAAACTTTAAATCATGCTTTAATAGTGACAATATGCATTTAAAATCAAGTGCAAAATCAAGCTCATAATAGCACAATCCGAGGGAGAAAATCCATTTACTTACTTTCGAACTTAGTAAGCGTTTCAAGCTTACACAGAGTTCCTAAACCACCTTTTAAAATTGTTTCTAAGCTAAAACCATAAATCCACTCACTAACACACAAAACCTCAATCGCCAATGCGAAAATCAAGTGTCTGAAGTCCCTGGAACTTCGCCAAATGCTTTCAAAGAATCCTCCCCTATTTGTACCACCCAAGAACAGAGGATTAATGCATCTTAATGCATTAAAACCAGTAGCAATCAGTAAAAACCCGCATCTCTGCCCAAAGGCACTTAAAAGCCTATTCGAAATAACATAAAACTCTATCGATCTTACTTGAAACTTAATCCAGCCACAATCCATCACTCCCATCCACTTTTAACCATCAATCAACATCCAAAAACGCTCTAATTACATCTATAAACACCCAACAACATCAGATTCACATTTCCAAGCCAAAAACCTTTAACTAAAAACCTAAACAATTAAAGATCCAACCTAATCCGGGATTATTATGATTGAGCCTTTATTTCAGCATCATTTAATATCCAAAACAACTTTAAAATTAATCTAAAATTAACCAAAACCGTGCCCAACGAAAATCTTGGAAAATCACCAAATAAAGCCATTTTTAGCCAATTTTCCATTAACCAACTATAAAACTGTAACGCCCTGGTTTTGGGCCTAGGGGTTTTGAGAGTTGGGTTGGGCCGGTGGAACCGGTAGTCGGTTCTTCAAACCGTTAGAGGGTGGTTTAAGGAAATCAAGGTTCGGGATGGGATAAAAATATGATAAGAATTCCTCTAAAATGATATTTAAGAGGTTGGTTAAATTAATTTTGCAAAACGGGTTTTTGAAGGAATACATTTTGGGCAGTGACCAAAATGTAAAGTTTTAAAGTTGTGTAAAAAGTGTGTTTATCAAAATGAGTCAAAATCTTAGAATCTTTAGGGAGCTATTTCGAAATTAAGCCTTTTCTCTAATTTGGCATGTGTTAATTAGTTAAAAGATTTTGACGATCATTTTCATTCTCTCTTGCTTTCACTTCAGCCAAACACTCTTCATTTTTTTCCCAAATTCCAGATTTTCTTCTCTCTGAAATTCTCTCTTGATTTCCAACTTCATCTTTGTGATTTCTCTCAATTTCCTTCAAGAGTCTTGAAAGCTAAACTTGCCAAATTAGAAGAGAAGCAAGAATTGGAGGTAAATTTCGTGCTAACCCTCTAATCAAGGTTATTTAATGAAATTCCAAAGATATTTGACTCTTTATTCATGTTTTTAATTGAGATTTTTTTATTTGTTTGATAAAATGGTAAAATCTTGTTAGAAAAGATGGTTTTAATGTGATTTTCGGAGGAGTCTTGATTTGATCTATTTGAGATGGTTTCTAAATGAGTTTTGAAAGGTTTATGATGTTGAAATAGAGTCTTAATCATGTTAATCTCGAAATCCTTGACATCTTTGGTTTTTAAGGTGTTTATAGTTGGGTTTTTGGGGTGTAATGTGGAATCCGAGTTGCTGGAGGTATAAGGATGGTTTTAGGTTGCTTTTGATGTTTATTGATGCTTGAAATGTGTTGGATGTATTGGTAGATGGCTGGGCTAAGTTTAGAGATCAATCGATTGAGTTTTCGGTTGTATCAATTGGGTAAATTGATGCTTTAGAGCAGGGCTGCGGGTTTCCTTTTGAGTGCGGGTGTTTTGGATGCATTTTAATACATTGAACCTCTATTTTAATGTGTTGGAAATAGGGGATAGTGTTCTAGAATCAAACGAAGTGACTTTGGAGGCTTCAGACAGTTGATTTGTGCGTCGGCTAGTGTGGTTTTGCAAGTCGGTGAGTGGAACCTGGTTTTCCAGAATGGGAACGTTTTAAAAAAGGTTTTGGGAACTTAGTAAGTGCTTGAAATGCTTTACTAAGTCTAGAAGTAAGTAAAGTGAATTTCTCTCTCGAATTGTGCTATTGTGAGATTTTGAATGCACTTGATTTAATTGTGTTAACCTACTGTTTTAAAGCATGTTTTTAGTTTGTGAAATGTGTTTGATGTTGTCATATGGTTTAAGGATGCACTAGGTAAGTGATTCTTGTATGCATGTGATGATGCATGAGGTTTGAAGCATGGTTCAATGCTTGTGTTATGGCTTATCATAAATTCTTTGGAAAAACATTGAGGTGTGCATGAAATATGGATTATATTGGCAAGTGATGTTGTGTAAAGTGTTTTAAATGAAATCAAATATAGTTAGCCAGCTATAGGATTGAGTGCACTATAAACAAGTCGCCTCGGATGTTGAGGGGTTGTGATCGTACCGAGAACTCAATCCAAGTACCCTAATGATTGAGGATTGTTTAAGGTTGCAACGGTTGAGGGTAGCTCCCGATGTGAACCTTGTGTGTGTCCTGTCTCTCATTAGTGGGCTATACAACTACCGATAAGTGGTGTTGAGGGGTTATGATTGTACCAAATACTCCACCACGGGTGTTACAACGGTGGAGGGTTGCTCCCGTGAGTGAGCCTTGAGATGTCGGTAGGGTGTATGAAGGGTTTGGGAAAACCCTTGGTAATCCGTGTATCCGATATGTTTTTGAGAAATGAGATTGTTGATAATCACTTGAAAGCCAATATAATGGATTATAATGCTATGGAAATGTTATTGATGCATATTGTGAAAAATGCACGTTTTACCATAAGCTTAGCATAATGGTGTTTATGCTTGGAAGGCTTGATGGTCGTGTAGCAATGGTTTAATTGTTAGAAATTATGTGATTTATGTTGCATGGTGTTTAACATGCCGATTTTAATGTTAAAGTGCATGGTTATTCAAAAGAGGCAAGATGGTTTTGAAAAGAGTGAAAAATGGTTTTGTGCATTGATGATGATTTTGGTTTTGAGCAATCCTCACTAAGCTTGTATGCTTATGCTCTCTTTGTTCGTCGATACAATCAATTTAAGCTTTGAAGGCAGCACTTGCAAGGGATCGGTGGAAGACTTTGATTGAAGGTAAGTTTTGGTTTTGGACTAGTGTAATAAAAGCAATAAGGGCGTCCTATGCTATGAATGTTGGTTGTTTGGTATCTTTCTGGTTTGATGCAAGTTTGGTATGCATATTTGGGTATGTCAATGGCCTTAAAGTGTTGGTAATTGCTTGGATTTGAGAATTGGACATTCAGTGCTTATTTCCTTAGGAATACATGCCTTTAGATCTTTTGAAAATGCTAATGATGCTTTGATGATATGTTTAGTCATGAATCATTGATTGTTGAAGTGTAATTGAGTTGCAAGCATGTTTGGGTATATGTCGGAGTAGTTTCAGATGATTGGAATCGAGCCGAATTAGCAAATTTAAACATTGCAGGCCCAGGTGTTTTGAAACACCCTTGCCTGTTTCGAAACAGGGGCTAGAAAATGCCTTGTGGTTTTGAAAGGTGAGGCTTGTTTCGATACATTTTGCCTCTGTGAAACCCAGTTCCAAAACGAGTCTTAGATAGTTTCGAAACGAACCCGCATTTCGAAACGGTCAACAATGTTTCGTTACTACCTGTTGAGCTTGTAGCACGCTCGAATCGATCTCCGAAACCGTCAAGTGCGTTGTATTTGGTTCTTGGATGAATTGGCTAAAAACCGAAAGAAATGTAGACAATTTGCACAAGGATTTTAGAGTGGTTCGGCTTTCTAACCAAAGCCTACATCCACTACCTTAGCACACCACTAAGGATTTCCCAATTCACTACTATGAATTCTTCCTTTTGAGGCCAAAGGGATAACCTTACAACCCTATCTTTTCAATGGCTAAGATAGAACCACTCTAGTTTTTCACTAAGGCTAAACTAGAACCTGTCCTTTTACAAGGGATTTGTTTGGTAAACTAAGTACCTCAGAAGGTGGGTGTTTACATAAATTAAGCTCACTAGAAAGAGTGAAAGATTTATGATTTAAGCACTCACTTAAACACTATATACAAGAGAAATGAAGAAATAAGAATTGGACTCAAATTCTCTTGATCATCTTGCTTGGATGTGTTCTCTAACTATCTTCAAGTGTCCCAAGGTTGCTTTTATAGTGTGGAATGATATTCTAGCCGTTTATGGCCGTTGGAGATGTTTTGGAGCCATTGGGAAGTCATAAAGTTGAGCTTTAAATGCTCTCCTGCACAATAGTTTCGAAACCATTGAAGAGGTTTCGAAACCTTAAGAGGGGATTTGTAAAAACTAGTCGTTTATGGTCGTTGGGGATGTTTTGGGGCCATTACAGGGTCAAAGTTTCGAAACCTTCATATAGGTTTCGAAACCTTTGTGCCAAGGTTTCCAAACCTTAATAGAGGTTTGGAAACCTTTGTTAAGGTTTCAAAAAGCAATAGCTTACTGTCCAGAGAGGTTTCGAAACCTTATAGGGATGGTTTCGAAACTTCCACTTAAAAACACAATTTTGGCTAATTTTTTACTTCAAATGTATATTCGGTATAGGTGCAAAGTCAAAAATATTTTAAACATATTTTTCAAGTTTTAAGGACTTTTGAATTATTTTTGAAATCTTTAAACAAGTCCAAAACATTTTTCACATAATTGTTATATCAAAATATTTCTCAACAACAAAACTTCTTTGAAAAATTGTTTTTGACAAAAACTCCCCCTTAATTTTTCACTTACTTCTCCCCCTTTTTGTTATATCAAAAATAATTCAAATCTTTATAGTACATAATAACAATGGAGAGTAAGTTAAAAAAAATTAAGTACAAAATAACTATAGAGGAAAATTTTGACAAAAATAAGAATTTGGTTTTAAAATGGCTCCCCCTTACTCAAAGCATCATTAAAAATGTTAGTCCAACATATATGATCATCTAGTTGACATAAAAGAAAATAAGTCAAATAAAAGCAAAAGCAACTAGATTTTACCACACTTGAACTCAAGGGAGGATGTTAAGCCTTCCTTCTTCAAGTGTTTTTCCTTTGTGTGCATGGAGCTCCCCCTCAAAGTTTGACTTGTTGATCACTCTCCATCACACCTAGCAAAAGACAATCAAGTAATTTTTGGTATCCAAATTGCTTTGGATCCATTGACATTAGTAGCACAAAATTTAGTCCCCTTAGGAATCCATTTTTCAATTTCATCCTTTTTAGTTGAAGTGGTTAGTCCTTTTGGGACCCAAACACTTCTAAAACATTTTCCATTCACAAATCTAGGGGCACTAGATTGTCTTACATAAAAGTTTGATTTTCCAAAACTATTTTTCTTTTCAAGTTCATTAGAAATCAAATCTTTTTATTTTTGAACTTTAAGAAGCAAATTTTGTAAATCAAAACATTTTTGTTCAAAATCTTTTAATCTTGCTTCAAGTTCAAGATTTGTTTTGGAAAGCAAATCATTTTCAATTTTTATTTTTGAAATCAACTTTTTGTTTTTAGAAAATGATGCCTTGAATTCCAAAAGCAAATCATCATAGGCATCTTGTAACTCATCAAATGTATAAGAATTTGAAATGGATGAGTTAGAAGTTACCTCCTCCTCATTGAGGGCCATCAAGCATAGGTGGGCTACTTCATCATTGGTGGAGTCTTCATCGCTCCATGTGGCCACATATGCTTGTTTTGAAAATGATCCATTCTTTTTGGATTTGTGGGAGTCCTTATCTTCTTCATCGATTCATGCTTGGATTTTTCCATTTTGCTCTTCATGAACCGTGCAAATTTGTTGAAGAGATAGGCCATCTCTTCATCTTCACTTTCTTCCTCACTTGAATCTACATGATGGCATGTGGAGGATTTGAGAGCTACGGCACTAGTATTGATGCCTAGCTCCATGATCTTCTTCTTCCCCATCGCTCTAATCTCTTCCTTCTTCTTCTCCTCTTCTTTGTTTTTCTTCATTATTTGATGAGTGAGAAGAGACCCCATGAGTTCATCAAGCTTCAAGGTTTTAAGATTCTTGGCTTCGATGATGGCGGTCCTCTTTGAGTTCCATGACTCGGGAAGGGAGTAGATGAGCTTTCGGACAAGCTTCTCTTCCGGGATGGCTTCTTCAAGGTTTCTTAATTTTTTTAACTTACTCTCCATTGTTATTATGTACTATAAAGATTTGAATTATTTTTGATATAACAAAAAGGGGGAGAAATTGGTTTGAAAAATTGAATTTTCAAATGAATAAAGGGGAGCTTTATTTGATTTCATATCTTAATCTCTTATTCACAATTTTAAAGTTAAAGGGGGAGAAGTGAAAAATTAAGGGGGGGCTTTTGTCAAAAACAATTTTTCAAAGAAGTTTTGTTATATCAAAAAGGAGGAGATTGTTGAGAAATATTTTGATATAACAATTATGTGAAAAATGTTTTTGACTTATTTAAAGATTTCAAAAATAATTCAAAAGTCCTTAAAACTTGAAAAATATGTTTAAAATATTTTTGACTTTGCACCTATATCGAATATACATTTTAAAGTCAAAAATTAGCCAAAATTGTGTTTTTAAGTGGAAGTTTCGAAACCATCCCTATAAGGTTTCGAAACCTCTCTGGGCAGTAAGCTTTTGTTTTTGAAACCTTAACAAAGGTTTCCAAACCTCTATTAAGGTTTGGAAACCTTGGCACAAAGGTTTCGAAACCTCTATGAAGGTTTCAAAACTGTGGCCCTGTAACAGCTCCAAAACATCCCTAACGGCCATAAACGGCTAGTTTTTACAAATCCCTTCTTAAGGTTTCGAAACCTCTTCAATGGTTTCGTAACCATTGTGCAGGTGAGCATTTAAAGCTCGACTTTAATGGCTTCCAACGGCTCCAAAACATCTCCAACGGCTAGAAACTCATCAAGGAGTATAAAAGGGACCTCCAAGCATCAAGATACAAGAGATGCTTCAATTGTCAATCAACAAATGATCAAATATAGTCTTTGTACTTAAATTGACAATTCTTGTATAGAAAAACACTAGTGAGCCAAAATTGTCAAATTTGCTCAAGTGTTTTAGGTTTTGGGTGAGTGCTTAGAATTGCAAACAAACACTTATTAGAGGGATTTCTAGTTTGCTAAGTCTTTCTTTGTAAAGAGAGTGTTCCTTCAAGCTTTGGGTAGAAAGCTTTGAGGGTTGTAACGGTTTCCTCCTAATTCGAGAAAAGGGGACGAAATTCTTAGTGAATTTGTTGGAAATCCTTAGTGGGGAGCTAAGGTAGTGGATGTAGACCTTGGTTAGAAGGTTGAACCACTATAAATCCTTGTGTCAAATTGCCAAATTTTCACCTCCCACTAAAACACCCAATTATCCAACTTCTCCACACTTGGCGAGCAAGAACGGTTGATTGAATCGAGCCCCTAAAAACTCAACACTATCGTTCTAATACGGGGCTCACTGTTCCAAAACAAGTGGCTATTATTTCAGTTTTTAGAATATTCCGAGTTTCTATTTCTTTGTGATTTGGTCCCTATTTGTCATGTATGCTATTAGATGAGTTCCAAAGGTAGTCTTGAGCTGAGTTTTTGCAATGAAGCATGTAATGAACCTAATTAAAGGTTGGTAATCCTAATTTGGTAAAAACCCTTACTAATTGACAAATTTTACGAAATGGTCCTTAAACCCAAAATTGGTGTCAATTGTTGAGTGTCCGTGTTGTCGTTTGATCCGTTGCTTTGGTTGAACACATATGAACCTAACTTGCATCTAGACAAGATAAAAAGAAAAAAATAAAAGGGTCACTTATTGAAGTAAACTTTCCCGGTTTGCTTCAATATTCCTCGTATGACCTATTCGGTTCGGTCTATCGGCTAGGCCGGGTCAAGGGGTTACATTTTGTGGTATCAAAGCCAGGTTACGAAAGGTTGGGATGATAGTAAGTTGTTGGTAAGTGATTTTGATGTGCATGTGTATTTTTGGTGATGTTTGCTTAGTTCGGTGAATGTCTTGAGCATGCCAATGTTGAGTATGTGATATTGAGGCTATAAATGGTGATTGTGATATGAATGTGAGCTGTTGTGTGATGATAGATTGGGATGGATTTTAATGGTTGTGACATACATGTCGTATGCTTTGTGCTATGCTGGGGGAAATTGGATTGCCCATTGCCTTATTACCTAGTGGAATGTGTTAAGTTGTAATCAAAGTCTTGGATCCTTGCTTGGAGCTGGCTTGAGCAGTTTGTTTTGTTTGTTTTGTTAGTTGTTATCATGCCTTAAAAATAATAACACAATAAACCGAGAAGAGGGTAGCAATCTGGAATGATTGTTGTTACCTTTGGGCAAGGAATAAAGGAGTGTGTAAAGTCTCCTTGGGGCTAAATGCCTCGATGTGCTTCGATCTAGTTACAACCTGAGTCGGTTGGGTAAGTGTTGGATGGCATGGTGCCTGGAATTTAGGCGATGTTTAGAGCTTGTGAAGCTGTTAATGCTGAAGTGCATGTGACTGCACTAGATGCTTGTGAGTTGCGGTTAGCGCTTACGTAATTTGAGTAGAAGTTGAACTCGAGGGTTATCACCGGAGGTATCCATGGAGTGGATGACCTATATGAATGAGATTATGGAAAAATTGAGTGTAGTGATGCCCATAGTGTAAAGATGAGTTGTATCTCGGTTATATAGAGATGTGTATAGTTAGTGGACAACTGTGGTTGTGGGCATAGAACCTGATGTTGTGTTCTGAGAGTTCTTTTGAACCGTTTTAAAGGAGAAGTATCTGGGGTTAGATACTTGGATGTCGAGAAATGTGAATTTGTGGTTTGGGGTCAAAATTGCAAGTTGTACTTGAGTTAAGGTACATATCGTTTAGTTGAGCATGTGTGCCCCTAGATTGGAATTGGATGTGAGACATCGATGTGTTGGCACTTTTATGGATTGGTGCATGATGTTAAGCCATATATGTTGATTTATTGGCTACATTGTTTTCGACGTGTTGGTAACACGGGCGAGGTATTTGAGCAGAACCTGGGTTTAATAATTCATGCAAGAGGTTCTAGCGCTAGGAAGTGAGTTGTGAACTCTAGTTTAGTGGTAGCCAGTGTAAGAATGGTCATGCTTAAAGGGTATCGCCTGGGTTGAGGTGAGGTTGTAGTAAAGATGGACAAAGATTGTGGGGTTAGTATGTCAATGCTTGAGTAGCGTTTGATACCTATTGTGGGGTCAGTTGTCTACGTTTGATCGGTGGGGTATAGCTTTTTGCGCATGTTGTTTCAAGTTGCTTTGGAAGTTGTGGCTCGAACGTTCGTTTCGGAAGTGTTAGATGTGGGAGTGTGAGTAGTTTCCTTGGTGAAATTGTTGTTACAAGAAAATTGTGTAGGAGATGTCCATTATCTATTCAGGGCCATGTGTTTTTAGTTGATTTGATGGAGTTATCTTTTTATGGTTTTGATGTGATTCTTGTAATGGACTGGTTGGTTGAGCATCGAGATGTGATGGATTTTGATGTTAAGCGAGTTACCTTGAAGCTTGCGGGTGATTACGAGGTAGTAATCGTAGGCGAGAACGTGACGTTCTTGTCTAACGGAATTTTGGCTCTTGAAGCAAGTCGGATGATGGAGTTGAGTTGCGATTTTTTTGTGTATGTGATGAATCCTGGTACGAAGGAAGTGTGGGTGCAAGACATACGAACAATATGTGAGTTTCTGGGTGTTTTTTCGGAAGAGTTGTCTGGGTTGCCACCTAACCGAGAAGTTGAGTTTGGTATTGAATTGTATGAGAATATGACTCTCGTGTCCATTGCTTCTTATCTCATGGCACCTAAGTAGTTGAAGGAGTTGAAGATGCAACTTCAGGAGTTGCTTGATTGAGGGTTCATAAAGCCAAGTGTTTCACCTTGGGATGCACCGGTCTTGTTTGTAAAGAAGAAGGGTGATATGATGCGTATGTGCGTAGATTATAGGCAACTGAACAAGTTGACGATTAAGAACAAATACCCTCTGCCAAGGATCGATGATTTGTTTGACCAGTTTCATGGTGCTTCAGTGTTTTCGAAATTTGATTTGAGGTCAGTGTATTACCAACTAAAGGTTAAGTACTCGATGGTGTTTCGATCATTTAGGTATTCGAGGGTATTTTAGACACTTCAATGCCCGCAGGTGTTTCAGTTATTCTAATCATTTTTGCACTTCGAACTATTCATTCATTTCAGATCTCGAGGGTATATCCATCATTTTAGTTATTTTAGAAATTTGGTGCCCAAGGATATTTCTGTCTTTTTTGTCATTACGATCGTTTCGATCAATTCAACCTTCTCAGTATTTCCAAATCTTTTAGTCATTTCAATCAATTTAGTATTTCCCGCCACTTTGATTAATTCAGACATACGAATAATTTTCATTAATTTTATCTTCGGAGATTTATTCAGAATATAAGAAAATCCAAGCACTTTACAATCTCAAATGTTTAAATCTTGTTGCCATAGCTTTCCAAGTAATTCAAGGTTTGTCTAATGAATCAGTTGTTTTACTAGATCAAATGTAGATTCCCAGATCGCTTTTATTGTTAGGGGTATTATGATCATTCTAGCACCTCAGGGGGATTTTTGTCATTACTTAACTTAGGGTTTTAGAAATTAAATCCTTTAACACTATCAATCGGATTGGGAGATTAATTGTCTTATCAATCCCTTACTGAACTTAAGATGCTTTCGGTATACTAAATTTCTCTTTTGAATAGTTTGTTCTTATCTAGGTTACCATTCTTTTATTTCATAATGGAATTGTCTCAAGCACAGTTTAAAATACACTTAATCATAATCATGCATACTTTAACTGAATACCAACATGTTTCATAAAGCATGCAAGAGGTAGTAATGTATTACCTCACCTCCGAGCAGCATCGATCGATCCATGGTAGTCCATTCCATCACTTTTGAACCCGAATTCGACGTCCCTCAACATCCCGTATAGAAGAACTATGAATACCATCAATTACACAAATTCCAAATTCAGTCTTTATTTAAATTGCTTTTAAACTCAATAACTAAACACATACATTTTTTAGTTTAAGGTCAGATTCAAAGGCTTTCAGGTTAGAATTTACCGAAACAGACTTCAAAAACATACTCAGAACGTTGAAAATATAAGATAAGGGTTTTCGAAAAAAGTTTACTTTTTGGTAAAAGTCAACGCTGGTGCCATCAGTCAACACTGACGTCATCGGTCAACGCTAACGTTAGTGGTAAACTAGTCAATGGTTAACCAGGTTGAATTGGGCAAGTGGACTCACTCAGTTGACTCAGACGGGTAGACTCACTTAGTTGAGTCGGACGAATTGACTCGGTCAACGGGTTCACGGGTCGGGTCTGGACTCAAATTAGACAAGTTTATGTCGAGTTTGGTGGACTTGGGTCAAGTCAGGTATGGCGAACTCGGGTTGGACGGGCTTGGGTTTGAATCCAGGTCGAACTCACAGATTTGGGCTAAGGATGCCGGGCTTAGGCCAGATTAGTTAATGGGCTTGGGTTTAAACTAGTAATTGGTTTGGGCCTAGACCGAATTAACTAACTGGACCGATTTAGACCAGTTTATAGGTTAGGCTAGTTCAGACCGGGTTTTACCTTTGAATTATAAGATCACTGTCCGGTCAACGGAGAAGGTCGCCAGAGACCCCAATGGTAACATTTCTACCGAAACACAGAGATCATTAAACACACATTCTAACCGTTGACAAGCCGAAAAACTTACTGATATTACCGAACTGAGCAAAACTGACAGAAAAGTGATGTAACTCCGATGAAGCCTTGCCGGTGTCAGAATGATGAGTGTCCAACTGGGTTTTGATCTCCTCAACACGTCGAGCATTCTGGTGAGGTGGGCGCGACGAATGGATGCCAGAAACCGCCAGAATCGAAGTTGTAAACTTAAACACTCCAACGAAGCTCAAAATAGTGATTCGCGATGATCGGATGGGGCAATCGGCACGTGGGGATATGGGTTTTGTTCGCGGTGAGGTGGCGAACACGGTGGTGTGGGAATTGACGCTCACAATGGCATGGTGGCTGAGATCGAGCCGGTGAACGGGGGAAAACTTTATAACTCTATGGACTCTCTCTCTCTCTCTCTCTCTCTCTCTCTCTCTCTCTCTCTCTCAATCAAAAGCAAAATGATATATGGGGCTAATTGGGTATATCATGTTATAGGCCACAATTTTGAAGCCCATTAACTGCATTCTCCCTTCTTTTTCTTTTATTTTTTTATTATTCATGCATATTAATCAGGGTGTGACAACTTTCCCCCTAAAAGAAATTTTTTCGTCAAAATTTATTAGAGTCAAAGAAGTACAGAAACCACTATTTAATCCATCCATTTATTAAAACTTTCCATCAGAGTATGCTTATTTCTCGATTTTCTCATACGGTCACAGATCAATCTGTCAGTATCATCAGTATCTTGGACTGACTTTGGACCCAAAATCATGCCATCATACATCTCATGCAATTGATTAGAATATTGTATTTGAATCCATACATAACTTCATACGGTGCCAAACAAACACTTGTGTAATAACTTCTATTATAAATGGTCTCAGTCAGGGATAAAAAACCTTCTTGACTACTAGAAAAGTCAATCATACAACCTAAAGGTATATTTTTCCAAAACCTGAATTATCCTACCAAGTTAACCATGAGGTTGCGATTGAAAAACTATATTTGAAGTTTAGACAAGTACTCAAGGCCTCTAACAGGGCCTTCCCAGATCGGGATGTAACATCGTATTTTCATTTAGGGACGGTATATACGATACACCATGCCACATTTTCAAAGAAAAAAAATTCTTCAAGCCGCTCGAACATAACCAAGGTTTTGAACAAATATCACTTACCTTCAGCGTAATATTCAAACAACTTTTCCCTTCGAGTATAACAGAGTCGCCACAGAATTTACACTTTTGCCATGCTCACGGACACCTTTCTTTTAAATTCATAATACTTCTATCAGGTCTCCACTATTGTATTTTCAAACCTAATATTTATTATCGCATAGCCTTATATGAAATCTTATATCGAACATCTAATCAAACATTTATTCTCTATTTGAGTCACATCTTCAATTTCATATGCATAAACCATCTTAGGTTCTTTGTCTAGATTCAAATCCATCAAGTTAACCCAGATCACAAACGAACGTTCAGACATTCCTTTCCAGTACAGATCAAGCTATAGAGGACAAAATACTTAGATTCAGTTATTTCAGGAAAATGATTCGACATCGAAGTTCTAGCTCGGAGAAGTATGGTTATGATCTAGGGGCATGCACAGACCAGACACCCTATGACGGACGATCGACCGATCTACCCAGAAATACACAACTATAAGCTCTGATACCACTAAATGTAACCCCCTAGACCAGGCTATACGACACACCTATATCTAGGAGGTCACATTAGGGTCACGAGAGTGACCCACAGTAAAATAAATCCACATAAAAATGTTTTTTAACCACATTAAAACTAAAAAAATAAACTTCTAGTTAAAATATCATTTGATGAAATCATTTAAACATATATCAGAAACTCAAAATATATTACAAACTCTAACATAAAACAATACACGACATACATGCCCACTAATTATACTAGTACCGTACTCCAAAAGCAACACCGAGAGAACTCTAAACACTGATGTCGGTCACTATACCATGATATATTTCTTCTAACATGTGATGGTAAAAACAACGTGAGCTTGGAAAAGCTCAGTAATACAAAACTACCATATGATGTTGTAAGCACATGTAGGTATAAGGTAAAACATGCACAGACATAAAGATCATGACATCAATAGGGTCATATTACGGTGTAGAATCATGTATTACATCATACTAGAGACATCATGGTTGTTCAAAACTTGAACTTCTGAATATCAGATGGACATTCTACAATCTAGAAGAATCAAAAAAGAAATATATTTTACAGGAATTAAGACAAAAGGATTGGTGTGTTCCAATAAACACAATTCAATAAGGATCTATAGAAAATGTTAGACATCAATATAATTTTGACAGTGCATAGGAGGAGACAGAAAAATTTTGGTATTAGCCTAACTACCCTCCAACTGCACTCCACTATGTAGTTCCCCAGAACTGCATCTATACATGCGTTAACTCAGGCCTAAAGGGCGTGGGTACTGACTTAAGGGGTTACCTTAGTTCTTAGGGGAATTACCCTACCTGAAGCATAGGAACCTAATACAAGCGTTAACCTAGGCCCAATGAGCGTAGGTATTGACCTAAGGGGTTACCTTACGTCTGGGCGGAATTACCCTAGCCGAAGTATAGGAACCTAATACATGCAAAATTACCCTAGCCAAAGCATAGGAACCGAATACAAGCAAAATTACCAACCTGATCAAGGAAGAACCTACAGTCTTCAATAAGTATCTCAATACCCAGCAAAACAATTTTGAGCTGTAACAATCAATTCAGTAAACAATAGAAGTATGTCAGAAATTCAAGATACAGACAGATGTTTAATCAGTAGAACTGAATTATCAAGAACCGTGAATCGGCTATACTTATATCAGAAATCAATAACTATAAGTCATGTTTTTACTTCAGATAATAAGATCACTTGGGATCAGAATGGATAGACTGGTTTCCAATCAAGAAGATTAATCATGGGAACACACTAAATGGTCCAATTTATTACTTAGGAATCCTTGCAAATTACAGAAATGAGACACTGAATTATAGTCCATTCTAGACTGACTTTAGAATCATGAACCTTATTTGAAGGAATTCGTTAATTATCAACTTCATCTAGGTATTCATGAATTATACTTCAAGATCATTCAATATTTCTAGTATATCATGATTATGCAGGAATTCATATATATTAGGACAAATTTTAAGAATTCAGGTAAATTAGGGTCAAACAATATTCCAAATATATCATGAGAGTTCTTGTCAACTTTTCTCAAAAAGGCATTTTGGTCATTTTAACATTCAGGGGAAATTTCGTAATTTAACCCTGATAGGGTAAGCCAGTGATTTACTAAGCTGAAGATTGTTGTCGGCTTGCTAGGCTTACAAGTATATTCCATTAAACATGTCTCATCAATGCGTTACTTTCCAAGCATTCGAATAGGTACACCTCACCGTCACAAATTATCCTAGAACAAGCCTCGAATGGTTGAACATATATATATATATGCAATATTCTTCTATTATTGTAATAATATTAAGAATGATTGATTTACATAAGTCAAGCTTCAAACTACAAGGGCATTATAGTCATTTGCGATTCATCGATGATCTCAAGATTTTCCAAGCTTCCACTTATCTCAAGTCACGTAGGTATTTCAATCATTTAAGTACTCGATGGTGCTTTAGTCATTTAGGTATTCAAGGGTATTTTAGACACTTCGATGCCTGCATGTGTTTTAGTTATTCTGATTCTTTTAGTCCTTCCAATTATTCATTCATTTTAGATCTCGAGTGTATATCCATCATTTTGGTTTCTTTAGAAATTTGGTGCCCAAGGATATTTCTATCTTTTTTTGGTCATTCCGATCAATTCAGCCCTCTTAGTATTTCCAAAGCTTTTAGTCATTTCAATCAATTAAGTATTTCACGCCACTTTGATTAATTCAGACATACGAATAGTTTTCTGTAATTTTTTCTTCGAAGATTTATTCAAAATCCAAGAAAATTCAAGTACTTTACAATCTCAAAGGTTTAAATATGGTTTCCATAACTTTCTAAGTAATTCAAGGTTTTTCAAATGAACCAGTTGTTTTACCATATCAAATGTAGATTCCCAGATCGCTTTTATTGTTATGGGTATTCTGGTCATTCTAGCACCTCAAGGGCATTTCTTTCATTTCTTAACTCAGCATTTCAAAAATTAAATCCTTTAACACTATTTTATTAATCACTTACTGAACTCGGGATACTTTCGGTCAATTACACTTCTCTTTCGAATAGTTCGTTCTTATCCAGGTTACCATTCTTTTATTTCGTAATCGGATTGACTCACGCAGATTTGAAAATACATTTAATCATAATCATGCATACTTTAACCGAATACCAACATGTTTCACAAAGCATGTAAGAGGTAGTAATGTATTACCTCGACTCCAAGCTACATCGGTCGATCCATCATACTCCATTCAGTCACTTTCAAACTCGAATTCGACGTCCATCAACATCTCGTACACAAGAAACTGTAAATACCTTTAATTAAAAAAATTCCAAATTTAGTCCTTATTCACATTGCCTTTGAATTGAATAATTAAACATATACATTCTTGAGTTCAATGTCAGATTCAAAGGCTTTCGAGTTAGAATTTCGCGAAACGGACTTCAAAAACGGATTTACGAAGTCAAAAAACATAAAATAGGATTTTTTTTGGAAAAGTTGACTTTTTATTTAAAGTCAATGCTAACGTCGTCTATCAACGTTGAAGTCATTAATTAACGCCGACGTCAGCGGTCAACTAGTCAACGGTCAACCGAGTTGACTCAGGCGAGTGGATTCACTAAGTTGACTCAGACGAGTTGACTCACTGAGTTGACTCAGAAGGGTTGACCCAATCAACATGTTCACGGGTTGGGTCTGGACTCATATCGGATAGGTTCGGGGTTAGGTTTGGCAGACTCAGGTCAGGTCAGGTCTGGCGGACTCGAGTAAGATGGGCTTGGGTTTGAATTCGGGTCGGACTCATAGATTTAGGCTAGGGATTGCGAGCTTAGACCAAATTGGTTAATGGGCTTGGGTTCAGACCGTTAATTGGTCTGGGCCTGGATAGGATTTACTAACTAGACTAATTCAGACCAGTTTACAGGTTGGGCTGGTTTAGAACGAGTTTTACCTTTGAATTTTCATACCATCGGCCGGTCAATGAAGAAGGTCATCGGAGACCCCAATGGTCACATTTCTGTCGGAAAACAGAGATCATTAAACACACAATCTAACCATTGCCAAAAATCAACCAAAACAAGCCGAAAAACTTACCGAACGGAGAAAAACCGACGAAAAAGTGACGTAACTCCAACGATGCCTTGCTAGTGTCGGAATGATGAGTGGCTGATTGGGTTTTGATCTCCTCAACACGTCGAGCACGCTGGTGAGGCCGGTGCGACGAACGAACACCAGGTATGGCTGTAATCAAAGTTGGAAAGTTAGAGACTCCAACGAAGCTTCGATCGACAAGAGCAACCGGCGAGTGGGGATATAGGTTTTGTTCGAGCTGAGGTGGTGAACACGGTGGTGTGAGTGGTGATGCCCACGATGGCGCGATGGCTGAGATCGAACTGGTGAACAAGGAAAAAACTTTAGAACCCTTTGGACTCTCTCATTCTCGATAAGAAGCAAAAAGACAGATGAAGGGTAATTGGGGTATATCAATTTGTATATAATTTCTATAACCACAAGGTATTGGTTTAAAAATAAACCACAACAGACTTTAACCAGGAATAGCCTTAGCTCGAATGGCTAAGGATACACTCATCATGCTATAGGCCACAATTTTGAAGCCATTTGACTACATTCTCCCTAATTTTTCTTTTTTTATTATTCATGCATATTAATCAGGGTGTGACAATTTTTTTCCCTAATAGGGCTTTAAATGAGACGCGACAGATCGCGAGCTACTCGAGCCTAACACGGTAAAAAATTAGTCAACACTTGACTCTATTGGGCTCGAATCAAGCTCGAACTTGACTCAAGTTCTTAATGAGTCGAGTCAAGCTCAGATTTCTCAGGCTCGTTAAAAATTAGTCGAACTCAAGCTCGACTCGAAATCTTAACGAACTGAGTCGAGTTCAGCACTACTTGAGCTCGACTTGGCTCGTTTACATCCCTAGTTCCACCACAATATCTTGTTTGCCAATTCAACACATTCTTGGTGGTTCGTTTGATCTATTCGAGCCTAACATTATTGTTAAGGGATAGAGTGATGGTTAAGAGAATTTTTATAATAACACTCTTAGTTATTCTATCAATTTAATCATAATTTAAAATTTTAATAAATTTAGCTCTCATTATTTACACATTCTATCAATTTGTTCACTTTTATAATTAAAAATAATTTAATATTTTTTCCAATCAAATGATTAGACATGTCACCATTTAATTGAAAATAAATAAATAATATATATATATATATATATATATATATATATATATATATATATATATATATATATATATATATATATATATATATATATATATAAAGAAAATGATAAAACTCAAACTTGGAAGGAATAATATTAATTATTATCAAAATTAAGTTGAGAGGTAGATTTAAATCAGTGACTTATTTGATTCATTGAATGCATCTAACCACTAAGCTAAAATTAAAATTTAGTTAATAACAAGTAATATTAAAATACATTTATTAATAATTTAATTTATTTTTAATTAATATAGGACTAAATTTATAAAATATATAAATAATAAAGATTACATTTAGGGAAAACTACACCGGTGGTCCCCAAACTATTACCATTTTCCTATTTTGGTCCCCAAATTATATTTTTCGGCAAAATTGTCCCTTCTGTTACATAGTTCTCCTGTTTTAGCCATCGACGTTAAATAGCTAACGGTTTTGCTGACGTGGCATTTTTTAAGAGGGGAGAGAAATGATTAAAAAATATTTAAAAAATGCCACGTCGGCAAAACCGTTAGCTATTTAACGTTGGGTGATCAAAACAGGAGAACTATGTAACAGAAGGGACGGTTTTGCCGAAAAACATAGTTTAGGGACCAAAATAGGAAAATGGTAATAGTTTAGGGACCACCGGTGTAGTTTTCCCTTACATTTATTATCGTTTTTTTTTTATTTTTTTAAAAAAAGTTTAAAGGTGGTTATAGGGTAGTATCTGTTCATAAGTATTCTTAATATTTTGATAATGCGCATACACCATACAAACATAACAATTTAAACATGTGTCTTCAAGATGAATATCATTCATTTTTTCACTAGTATGTGTGTTGAGTTTTTTATTGTTTTTAAATTAAAATTAAATTAATAAAATAGATGATATGATTTCTCCTTCAAATACATACTATTAAATATGCAGATGACATGTCACAACTGACGACACAACTTAAAAGATATATATGTATATGAATATATATTTAAAGAAATGAAACAATAAAATGTAAACAAAGTTGACTATTTTTTTCTTTTTATCTCTCGCTCGCAGCCTGTCTGCCCTTGCGCGAGCGAGATAGGAAAAAAAAAAAGAAGAGGAGGGGAACTAAACCAAACAAACAATTGGAAGAGAAAGGAACAGTCTTGATCGTCCCTGATTGAACCCAGATTCAGTCAAATCGCCTCTCCTCGCTTCGCTTATTTTATCCTTTTGACTCCGACGATAGGGTTAAGGTATTTTCCTTCTTTTCATTTCGGATTTTAATTTTTTTTTCTCCAAGTAGTTTTGCCTTTGAAGGTAAGCCGATTTATTTGCATATCTTCTTCATCTCTTTTTTCAATGAAAGTAATATTGTATCTTGTCGTTTGTTTAGGTTTTCTTGGTATACCCCGAAATGAAAATAATTAAAAATATATTGCAATTGAAATTCTGATTTAGATCGTGAAATGATCGTTTAGGGTTAGGGCAACATCATCATCATCATCGCCGCGAATGGATGCTTCAGGTACGGATTCGGACGCTTACGGAGGCAGCTCTTCTAATTCAAGAAGACACAGAATACTGTCGGCTTCGAATATTATCCAAGCGCCTATTTCAGCCTTGTTAGAGTACTCAGGCCTTCTCCGTCCATCACGTTCTAGCCACCAAGAATCTGACCCTCTTATCCCCAATCCGATTATAGAAAATTCCACTTCAGCCCCTCCCGACAATGGACATGTTGCTATTAGGATAATTGGGGCGGCAGACACCCATGAGAGCCAGAGGGACGCCTCTGGTATGGTGGTGGGCCAACTCGGGGAAGTTACTCCTCAGAACGAGGTGTTTCTGGGGTCGGGGACATCTGATGTTCATGGAGGAAACTCCAGGAGCAGCGATCATGGGGTGGCTACTGGAGAAGAAGAAGGTGTTTCACACTCGTCCAATGGGAGTGTTAATGCTGATGCAGAAGCTGGGGATGGGGGTGGGTCTGGTGTTAATAGTAGAGATTCCTCCTACCAAAGATATGACATTCAGCAGGCTGCTAGGTGGATCGAGCAAGTTCTGCCTTTTTCGTTGCTTCTCTTGGTTGTTTTTATCCGGCAACATTTGCAAGGTGACTCGTCTCATTTTCTTATTTTTCAAGCAATATAATTTTAAACTTTTTTTCTAGTTCCTATTAATTTTTTATCAGCTATACCTTCAGTAGAAAGAAAGAACAATACCAACTCACCTCAGAAGAATAAAAAGATGAGTGATTTAGTTCACGCTCAACTTTTTTTTTTGGAAAATGAAAGTGAAGGAAAAACGGAGCTAGTATTGTTACGATAACTTTTAGTTAGCCATGACAGTTTGGCAACATATCAGTCAATATTATGAAGCGGACGTTTCTTTGCCAACATGGTATCTAGTTTGATCAATACATATGTGTTCATATTTTATGGTACATTTTAGATATTAATGTCTTTATGTGTTGGTTTAAACTGATTTAACTGATCAGGTTTGATTAATTTGGTTCAGCTTATTCAGTTTTGAAAATTGGTGTAATCAGTTAGTTTGGTGGGTTATCGGATTTAACTGAATGGAGCAAACTACCTATCATTTTATGTTTTAAAAAGTTAAATTAAACCAACATAACCAACCAGTTTAAGTTGGTTTCATTTTTTGTTTTTGTTGTTTTTTGGTTAATCAATTTAATTCAGTCGGTTAGGTTGGTTTTATACGTTAATTTGGTTTAATTGATTTTCAATATTCTTAAACCAAACCGAGCAAATGCTCACCCCCTATATATTTATTGGTGAAGTGCTTCGGTCGAGCAATATAAGGATCCAAACCTACAGAGCGCGCTTTCTGCCTTTTAAGTTTCATATTGTAATAATTTATGTCTCATACTTGCGAGTTCCTAACTACTAAGTTGATGGACTACATGATGTGTGGGGTAGGAACTCTGATTTGGGTTTTATGGCTGCTACAAGGTTAAATTGAACTTTTTCAGGGCCTTATACCTTCTCAAACTGAAGTACTGTTCATTTCAAGTTAATGACATTTGCCTTCTGCAAAGATTTACAGGTTTCTTTGTTACAATTTGGATTGCTGCTGTCATGTTCAAGTCTAATGACATTCTACGGAAACAAACCGCTTTGAAGGTTATATAAACTGTATATCGTCTTTATTTGTCACTCCTATGTTTTATAAGAAACCAGTACTTAAAAAAGTTTTCTTCTACGATCTTAAGAAAATAAATTATGCCTTCTGGTGGTGGTTGCAGGGGGAGAGGAAGATCTCTGTTCTTACTGGCATCTGTCTTGCTTTCACGCTCCATGTTATGACTGTCTATTGGTGGTATTGGAACGATGATCTTTTGTATCCATTAGTGATGCTTCCCCCGAAATATATTCCACCTTTCTGGCATGCTATTTTTATTATCATGGTTAATGGTGGGTTGTTTTCTACATTTATCAATTGCAATGCAATTTATAGTCTTGTACTAGCAAAGAAACTTTTTATGGAGACTGTTTGCAAGCTCTATGTGTTTATACAATGTCTATTGCAAGTACACCTTTCCTATGTACAACAGTCAACAGCAATCTCATTAGTTTCCGTCAAAATAAATGGCTGAAGTAAGAATAGTGTGTTTTCATTTGTTAAAGTAGATGCTTTATGAACATTTTCTTTATAGGCAATGACTAGCCATAAAATTTGTTGATTGGGTTATTGATCTGTTGCTTACATTTCCTTCTGAATTGAGCACTTTTAGGAATATCATCTCTATCAAAATGAGTGATAATTCACACACGAAGCAGCATATTTTGAAATCCTTCCATGTGTATGCATACAAATGCTGCTCCACCTCTTTCCCTTGCCCTTATGTTCAAGATGCTTGTTTGGCCATTTCTATTGTGGATTATTTTGCCTTATTCATTGACGTGGTGTCGTGATTCTGGCTTCTTTCAGATACTTTAGTTCGACAGGAAGCAATGGTTTTGAAGTGCTTTCTGCTAATGTATTACAAGAACAGCAGAGGCAGAAACTACCGGAAGCAGGTGAGCACACTTTTTAGTGGACTAGAATATTTATAAATAGTCAGGCATTCATGTCTATATGTATGTTTATGCATGAAGTATTGAAATTTGACGAGGTAAAAAAATATGGAACAACAACGTTGCTAGAGGTAGAAAGAAAATTTTGGAAGAAGAAAGTAAACACTTCCAATCTGTAATTATGGATGTGATTTTGCATGATTGTGTTGTTAAGGTTGCAATCCACAACGGTGAAATAGCAGTATCGGTGCTTTGGCCTAGCTTCAATTTAGAACATGCATACCTACATATGTAGCTATATCCTTCTTCATACTGACTTAAGAGATGCATACTTCCAGGGTCAAATGCTAACATTGGTTGAATATATGATGCTACTCTACCGTGCCTTACTGCCAACTCCAGTTTGGTACCGTTTCTTCTTAAACAAAGACTATGGAAGCCTCTTTTCATCATTAATGACAGGGCTGTACTTAACCTTCAAGCTGACATCTGTTGTTGAGAAGGTTTGTTTTTCTATTAAAATAAATTTTTTGAGTACTTTTTGAAGCCATTAGAAATTTACTGTTCATATGAAAAATGGGCTTCTGGCAAGTCCAGCTCATAGCTTTTCTCTTTCTAAGCTTTTTCCCCTTTTATGGTTGTCAAATTTCAGGTGCAATCCTTCTTTGCTGCATTGAAGGCATTATCCCGTAAAGAGGTACATTATGGTGCTTATGCAACATCAGAGCAGGTAGTCTGGATTTCATTTTAGGGTTGATGAACGGAACATGCATATATAGATAGATTTGAGGTTCCTATTTGCTTGCAAGCCAACAGGACGTAAACAAAAGAAATGTTCTTATTGATATTTATTGCATACGAGAAACTCAAGAACATTATGTTTAGAGAAAGGGAAAAATGGAAGACTTAGATAAAGCTCCTGTTGTTGCTAGTTCTGGCTAGATGTGTCGATTTCTTTATTTTCTATAACCGATCCACCATTCTCATCTTAAGTCTTTTTGCCACTCTCTTTTTCCTCTATACATATTAAGGGTTCTGGAGCACGAATTGGAAAATGTCGCTTGCTTGGCTTACCTTGAGCTGATTTCAATTGAATGTTTGAAAAGATAATGTACCAAGGCTGTTATTGGCTGGTGTGCCTTAGCTGTTAATTCATTTAGGGTTGACATAGAAGATGTTGCAAGGCTGTTATTTGCAATGAATGTTCCTTTTTCGTAAGAGTGATTGCTAGTTTTTAAGAAAGAAACTTTGGGTTTTATAACTAGTCACTTTTTGTGATGTTTTAGGTTAATGCAGCTGGGGACCTCTGTGCTATCTGCCAAGAGAAGATGCATGCTCCTATACTACTACGCTGTAAACACATCTTTTGTGAAGATTGTGTGTCTGAGTGGTTAGTTTGTTGTTTCTTAGCCTTCACCGTTGCTTTAATCTGTTATCTTATTGCTTCCCATAGGTTCTGGTTTTTGTTTGCATTAGTTGGTTTGGTTTATTTATAACAATCTCGTGTTGTCCAGGTTTGAGAGGGAAAGAACTTGCCCTTTGTGCAGGGCGTTGGTTAAACCTGCAGATCTGAGATCATATGGTGATGGATCTACTAGTTTGTTTTTCCAGATATTCTGATTTCATTGCTGGATTCAATCAGAATCAGGGAAGCCTTGCCTGCTTGGATGTTCTTAAAATGTAATTTATCCAAAGCAGCCGTGTCCTGAACCTGAACCAACGTCCTCGTCCTCGGCATCATCTAGAGGGGTAAATTGGATTGTTTGGTTTTGCCATGTCTTGTCAGAGTGAATTTAACTAAGAAGTTGGAACCAAAACACAACTGCTTGGAAAGAAGTAAAAATTTGGACGTCTTCTGTTCCTCTTGTATGTTGTAATGTGAAAGGGTTGAATTTGAATCGAATGTATCTATCTATCTATCTAATTGGCCCTCTAAGCAAAACTCCGAGTTGGTCTTATCACTATCAGTATATATCACTGTTTTATTGGCGTAAACGCAAACCTCTTTTTTTTTTTGAAATATTTTACTGGTTTCTGGCTTTTTTTTTTAAGTTTTCTAGAAGGTTTGAAGCATGTGCAGAGCCACCCTTTGAACATGAATGTCATATGATATCTCAAAAAATTTAGAGTATATTTTTTTTCTATAATTTTAATATAAAATGATATTAAAAACAAAATTAATACAACTTTAAATGAATATTGCAACTACTTAAAAGAAAATTGTGACCCCTTAAAAAATTTGACATTCATTGCTTGTTTCTATCTACTTAAAACAAATTGATACTCAGTTTAGTGGGGTAAGTAATTTAGTATCGTTCAAGTAGGTTTTAAGTTCGAGGCCTTGTGCAACGTGGGTATACTCAGTTTAGTGGGGTAAGTAATTTAGTATCGTTCAAATATGTTTTAAGTTGTGCAACGTGGGTATATTCAGTTTAGTGGGGTAAATAATTTAACGCGGGTCGATCTGATTAGTCAGAACAAAGGTATGGAGAATCGGGAGGACAATGGGATATTAACAAGCTGTCCACCTTCTTTACATCGGAAATCATACCTCATATCCTTGGCCTTAAATGGCCCGACCCCTTGGATGATGCGGACAGATTTGGCGATGGAATCCTAAACACTCATTTGATGTTAAGTCAGCATAATATAATCTGGTAGCTACTTTTTGAGGGATAAAAATCTCTTGCCCCTAATCATGCCTACTTTTATGCCCCTGCCTAAAAAATAATTAAAAATTTAAATCTTACCCTATGACTCTAATTTTTATATCCTAAACCTTAAATCCTGAAAAATACATCATATCCCTAATTCCCTACACCCTAACTCTAAGCCCCAACCTTAAACCCCAAACCCAATATTTTAAAGTGGAGGCACAAATGAGGGCATACTTAGGGGGAAAATGATTTCCATCCCTCTTTGGGACCCCATTGATCCTATATGGCAGATCATATGGAAGTTATATGTGCATCAGCGATTGCGATTGTTTGTTTCGATCACTTATAAGCAGCGGCTATTGACGAATGAAGATCGCTGTCGTCCATCCATTGCTCATCAATCATCATGTCCTTCTTGATTTTGTTACGTCCTAATTTTTTCAACCCGATCAAGCCACACATCAAGGGGCAAAGGGGTATGATTCCAACCAACACCTCCCCAAATTCGAAGCACCAGGCCACACCATGGTACTAGGCTCACCAAAGGGACGGAGCAACACATCGAGGGGCCGAGTGTGTGCTCACCAAGGGACGACAATCGAGGGGCGTAGCACGGGGAAAACCGAGAGGGCCACACCTCATGCGTACATTCCACCACACCGACCAGAAGCGTCCGAAACCCACGGGGTTGGGTGTGCGGGCCAAGGGACCAAACGCACAGGCCACGGAACTGAGCAAGACGAGCCCGCCGCACCCCAAGGGTCCGATAGAGGTGCATACCAAGGGGCCTAAGGGCCCGCACCAAGGTTGCACACCGAGGGGCCTAAGGGCCGGCACCACGGGTGCACACCGAGGGGCCTAAGGGCCGACACCGAGAGTGCACACCGTAGAGGCCTAGGGCCGCACCATAGGGTCCGATGCATACGCGCACCAGGGTGCCGACAACAACTCATGTCGAGGAACCGGGCAGACCGAGTCCGACGCACCCTAAGGTCCCTACAGCGGCCGACACTCAAGGACCGGGCAAGCCGATCACGCCGCACACTAGGGTCCCGACAGCGGCCGACGCTCAAGGACCGGGCAAGCCGATCAGGCCGCACCCTAGGGTCCCGACAGCGGCCGACGCTTAAGGACTGGGCAAGCTGATCACGCTGCACCCTAGGGTCCCGACAGCGGCCGACGCTCAAGGATCGAGCTGACCGATCACGCGGCACCCTAGGGTCCCGACGATAGCGCGCACGGAGGGGCTGGACAGGGCTAGCCAGATGCACCCTACGGGTCCGCACACGGCCTTGGGCCTAGTCTCCGCGCAAACCAGACCTTCCTTGAGGTTAGGGGCCACGAATCCTTTTGGGACAAGGATTACTTCTCCTTGAGGGAGTAGGGGATTAGTTTATCCTAATTAGAGTAGGAATAGGACATAGAGGGGCTATTTAAGGAAGCTTACCCCCACCTCATTATTATTCATTCAGTTGTTCTTCAAGGATTTTAAGCCTTGTTCTCGTTGAGCGTTAATAATAAAAACACCGGGCATTCGCCCGACATTTTTTCCAAACTCTTTCTCGGCCATTACCATCTCTTTCTACATTCGTTTCCACACAGACCAAGACATTCTCGCCTTGATCGGAAGGCTAACCTAAGCGCAGCATCATCTCAAGAGCACCTAGGGCCACACGTCTCGGTTACAAAGTCCATGGGCGTTACACTTTGCAGTAGTGGAATCGGTAATTCATGTGCTAAGAGATTGTCGGGTTGCACAAGCGGTGCTGCCCTTGCCAATTGCTCATAATTTTTTCCACTCTAACGTACAAGAATGGCTGTAATCATCAGACTTTGAACTTAACTTGGTCAATTATCTTTGTCTCAACTCTCTGGCAACTATGGAAAAGCAGGAATGATGTGGTCTTTAATCAATTGGATTCATCGTCCAGTGCTATTTCACACAAGAGCATTACATGGGTGCGATATTACACCGAAAGCTGCACTCCCATTTCGACTGCTATTGGCCCTTTGCACTGAAAACAACCCGAGGAGGGATGGATTTGCTTGAATACCGATGGAGCCTTCTCTTCACCTTCCGGCATTGACTCTATCGGAGGTATATTTCGCGACCATGGCGGGTCTTGGATACTTGTTTTCAACAAATCAATCGGAATTGTGCAGCCATTACAAGCCGAATTATGGGCTCTCTATACCGGTTTTCAATTGGCTTTGTGAGCCTAACGGTTCAATCCGATAACA
This sequence comes from Hibiscus tridactylites, assembly GCA_958450335.1. Taxonomy (NCBI): domain Eukaryota; kingdom Viridiplantae; phylum Streptophyta; class Magnoliopsida; order Malvales; family Malvaceae; genus Hibiscus; species Hibiscus tridactylites. The sequence continues at coordinate 33,448,538 of OY288265.1, read as the reverse complement.
AAGAAGCGGTCGCCCTTTTAAATGACACAAATGCTGAGGCGAATCCTAGTTCCCTTGTCCGAGCCATTGCTAGGTTGCAAACCAAAGCCTGGGCGACAGAGATATGCTGATACCTCGAGATGGAAACAAAGCTGCAGACGCAATAGCGAAGCTCGACAACCTCCCGTCTTATGATTTATCGGTCTTCACTGAAGTTCCTGCAAATTTATTGCCTATATTAGTTTCTCATAGCTTGCATATGCTGTAATCTTTAAGCTTCCTTTCTTCTTTCCAAATAAAAAAGAAATCTTCATAAAAAATTAAAATTATGACACCCAAATTAAATTTTATATTTCCGCCCCATGTTTGAGGTGCAATATGATACGCAAGCTGGTATTTGAAACGATCTTCAAGGTAAAAGCTTAAGCTATCGAAGAGGTAGGACATGTAACACCCTAAATTTTGAATTAGGAGAAAGTCTTAGTACAATTCTTAAAGTAATTAAAATAGGTGATCACTTTTGTGAATTGTTGGGCCAAATTGAAAGAATAACAAATGGAAGAACTAGATTAAAGTTAACATATAGTTTAATAACAAAAATTTTAGTCTTGCATGGTAATTAAAGTTTTGATAAGGGAATGATAAGGTGACTCTTGTTGAAGAGGGGCACATGTAATTGTGGGAGAACACATTGAAACAAAACAAAAAATATTGGCATCCTCTTCATTCTCCTTAGTGGCCGAAAGCTTAGAGTTAGAAAGAGAGAAAAAGAATTCATCCATGGCGATGGCTTGTTAAAAGCTTAGTGAATCTTTGGTGCTTGAATTATATTTATATGCTAGAAATGTAAATTCCCTCTTTGTTATTTCTTTAATTCGAAGCTTAGCTTTGAGAAAATAGTAGATTGATTCAATCTTTGCTTAACGAAAATTTGTTACGTGGTTAGAAGAAATTGTTTGATAGAGTGTTAGTATGAGAATGAGAATTGGTAGATTAAAGCATGAATTGATAACCTAGTATCATGGTAATGTTAATTTTGAATCCTTAGAGTGACCCTTAATGCTATAAATAATTGTGTATCAAATTCATGTAAGATTTAATTGGGAAACTGAAAACTGGCATGTTCGAAATTGAATCGAAATAAAATTGTCTTGGGTAAATGATATGTGTTATGGACTGCTTTGACTTGAATGTAACAATGTTAAATTATCTCATTTGAATGATATGCAATGCTGAAAATTTCTAGAAATTGGTAATGAAGTAGTATGATTTGAATCAAGTATTAAACAAGGTTATAAGGAAACTGTCATGTTCAATTTAGGGCTGAAACGAAACTATTTTAGTGTAGTTTAAGCTATTTAAATCATGAATGGGTGCCTAGAACTTGAGTAAAAAATTGTGACTTTCTATGAAAAATTCTAAGGAAACAAAGAAGTGGTTTAGAAGGAGGTTTAATGGCTAAATTAGAAGAATTAGGTTGGTTATGACTGCCCTGTTTTAGACAGGATCTATGAGACTGTTTTGTAGAATTTAATTTAGTAAACACTTGTTTATATAAGTTGGATGTTAAATTATGACTCAAAACATGATAGGAAGTTAATGGATAAGTGGATTTATATGCATACTTGATGGATTGGTTGTATAATTGAATAAATGAGCATAATTGAGCATAGGGTAGTTTCGAATTGTTCTCATCTTAGGGGACAATTTGTATAGGGTAATATGTTCATTATTTCCATGAATTGTTTAATTGAAGGATTTGCATTTGGGTAGCATATAGAGTCGCAATATGAAAGTGTTACCTTGAGGTTTGCTTGAGCTTATGTGTATATGTGTGATGATCATAGATAAATGAAGGATTGATTCTAATTCACCATTAATTGTTGTTATATTAGACAAGAAGGGAATTGATCAAGGTGATGAGAGACAAAAAGGTGTGGTGATTCATGATCAAGAATAGCTCGGAGTAACTGTGAGTGTAACTATGATTTCGAATAAGTACATGTTTGTTAAATTAATTAAGTTATTCGATTGCTTCTTGAGGCTTCAATGCCTATGCTTGCTTTGGGTTGCTAGATCTTGATAAGGTATATATGTCAAGGTAAGTAGGGATATTAACCTAATACATTCAAGCATGAATACAAACGGGTTGTTTTAGAATGCTAATTGTGGCATCTTGAGTTGATGATTAATAACTTGAAGCATGTATAGAATATAATGATTTATTGAAAACTATAAATAATGCCTTGATTAGTTTTGGTTCTAGATAGTTGGCATATCAATAAAATCCCTGAGATCAGCTTGTATCGGGCTACATTCCCTTGATTTGGTACTAAGGTACCCTTGTGATGTTGAAAAAATATATAGACATGACTTTCAATGGCATTACACTACCATTGCTTGATGTTATTGCAAAAGAAATTTAATATCTAGACAAACAACTAGTCAAGACTATGAAAATCAACTATGGTTGCTTTGTAACCCCCTCGTCCCGGTCCGGACGCTTGACCGGTCCGAGCGGGCTACACGAGGATAACTGAGGCGAAACTCGTTAAGGCTCCACTTCGGTTAACAATCTGAGAAAACTTTTTCATTTCTTATTATCTTGTCTAGATGCATTAATGCATCCTATATGAAACAACGACAGCGGAAGCAACAAGCGAGGCGAACAACCAAACAACAATTCAAAAATAGCCCATTTTAACTTAAACTGCAGGCCATATCGATACGCTCAAAGAGGGTATCGATACGCGTTGACTAGGTCAACTGGCCAAAGTCAACTCGAGGAGATTGTATCGATACACTAGTTGACCGTATCGATACGCCCTCAACGGTCAACTTCTCGTGGTCAACGCTACGAAGACCGTTTCGATACAGCTAAGCTCGTTTCGATACTCCCAATTTCTCGTCAAAATCTCAGATTTCTAGTAGCAAAATGGTATCGAAACACCCTTCCCGCGTATCGAAACGCTTGGCCTGAAACAAGAGGGCCGTATCGATACGGGTCCAACCGTATCGATACCCCTGCTGCGAACAAACATGTTTTAGCTGGTTTAAGGCACAAGGGCTGCCTCAATGACACCAACTAAGACCTCCAACATACATGCATTTACTCTAAAGGCAACCATCCTACGGCAAGTACGTACAAAACACATCATACATGAAAGGTCATACATTTAAAGGATCATGAATTCAACAAAAAAGCATACATATAAAGGAATCATCATTCACCATAAAAGAGCCATACAAACCATATTAAGTTTTCATGTTGTAGACAAAACACATAAGCATTCATGAAAGGGCACAAGGCCAACATACATGGCATAAGCAAGCCCTAAACAAAACGCCAACATATCAAAGGAGTCTAAACAAGCTCCTATCACAAAACAACAACACATAACCAAAATACTCAAACCCCCTTGCTTGTCTATTACATCTCATAACTTAAAAATCCATACTTGATGATAGCAAAGCACAAATAGCACACTTGGAGGCCCTCTCCTTGCACAAGCAACCCACGAACTACAGATCTGTATTGTCGAACAAAAGAGAGCGTAAGCATAAAGCTTAGTGAGGGTAAGCTCATAAAACAAACCTCGACAATGCAGGGTGCAAGCACGAGCAACAAACCAAGAAAGAATGCATGTTTTTTACCTTCGAAACCACAAGAGTCAAATATAAATGATGCATGAACATAATCTAAATTATTATGCCATGCTCAACAAGTCCATAAACACAACCATATGGAAACACATATATCAAACATATTGACACCTAGCTATGACCCGAATACGCGGATAACAACCGTTGGAACTCACATCCAACAACTCAACCATAACCTTATGGTGGATTACATTCATCATCGTTCCACGCGGAGGGGAATCCACTCATCCTCACGCCCCGTCGATGGGATTCCACTCATCACCGACTAACATATAAAAGAAGATTTCCGGGTGTACTCGTACTCCATCTTGATGACTACCATCACCAAGACCACGCGCGCATTTCAACACTCGTGTGCACACTAAACATCCTAATGATCGATCATTTGTACTCAAGCATACTAGTGCCAATACTAACACATTTCATCGATCAACCTCACAACTTTCTTACCAAATTCCGTGCTTAGCACATACTCACCATGATTTACCATCATGCACAAACCACATGCATATCACAATGCATCAAACATCATGCCTTAACACACATGTATATCACAATATACATAACAATATTAATCACAATGAATATGAAGCAAGAGGCATAACAAAACATTAGAAGTTCAACCAAAGTCTTTTAAACTAAGCTTGGGATTAGACTACCAATCTAATCCAAAACTCTAGGTGGCTTTATCAAGCCCGACCTAGGTCCACATGCTTGAACCAACATTTGAAAATCAATTAAACCAAGCTGAAATCATTAACCATTCACCGACTACTCCAAGCTCAACAGCTTTAGCCGATCAATCCACCAAGCTATCCGGATTCGTTCCCGAGGCTTCACCAACAAAATTCCTTGCTTACAAACATTCTAACACAATCAAAACAACCACATTTCAGTCCACAAACACTGTAGCAAACTCAGAACACCAAACAAGCATCAAAATCAAGCTAAGACACTCTCAAACCCACATTTTCGAGCAGCCCAATTGCACAGCCAAAAACTATTGATTCCAACACTTTTAACACACCTAAAAGCTTCCAAAACAACCTTTAAACATCACACTAACCTCAGCCCTCAATTTCCAACACGAAACAGCCCCAAAACTTACCTTTAAACCCTTCTAAAACCCCCAACAAACCCAAATCCGTGAATCAATGTAAAACCAAGTAAAAATTAGTTATGTTGGACCTTTTAGATAGAAAATAACTTATCTAACATTAACAAATCGAAAGCTCAACTAAAAGCTATCAAAGTTAACATTTTTAATTCAAAACCCAAAAACTTCAAAATGTAAAACTATGAGCTTTAATGAAAACTAAAGGTATAAACATGTAGAGGAAAGTGAGGACAAGTCAAAAATAGGTTTACCTTTCAAAAATCACCAAGAAGGAAGGTGCATGGTGAAGGAATAGCAACCTTGAGGAGGAGGAAGAACTTGTCATGGAAATTGGAAAGAGAAGGGGGAAGAAGATGATGAAAAGACACTTTTATCATTTTGTTTTGTTTTTTTAAAAGCCAAAGACCTTTTTTACCCTTAATGAAATGAGGTATTTGCAATAGAAGCAAACCCATGACTGTTTGATTCAAATTAAAATATGTCTAACACAATTTATTTTGAAAACAAAAACCCGGAACATTATTTTAATTTTTTAATTCACCCGACCCCCAAACCCGGGTGTTACAACTCTCCCCCACTTAAGGAATTTCGTCCCCAAAATTACCTGATGGAAACAAGTACGGGAACTGCTCAAGCATATCCGCTTTCCTCTCCCACGTGGCCTCTTCCACACCTCTACGTCTCCACAACACCTTGACCAATTCTATGGTCTTGCCACGCAACACATTGCTATCCGAAGCAAGTATCTCAACCGGTTCTTCATTGTAAGACAAATCCGGATTCAGTTCTATCTCCTCAACGGGCATAACATGAGACGAATCTGATCTATATCTCCTAAGCATCGACACATGGAAAACATCGCGGATCTTCTCTAACTCTAAAGGCAATTTCAACAGTAAGCTACTGGCCAATTCCGCTCAACTATCTCATACAGACCAATAAACCTCGGACTCAACTTGCCTTTCCGGCCAAAACGCATTACCTTCTTCCACAGGGATACTATCAGAAACACTTTCTCACCCACTAAAAACTCAATCTCTTTTCTCTTCAAATCTGCGTAAGATTTCTGACGATCGGAAGCTGCCTTCAAACGGTCACAAATCAACTTCACCTTATCGGTAGTCCCCTTAAGCAAATCCGGCATAGGTAACAATTTTTTACCCGTTTCGGCCTAACAGATCAGAGTCCTACATCGCCTACCGTACAATGCCTCATAAGGAGCCATCTGTATACTAGCATGATAACTGTTGTTGTAAGTAAACTCGACTAAGGGTAAATGCTTCTCCCAAGAACCTTGGAAGTCAATCACACAACAATGGAGCATATCCTCTAATACTTGTATCACTCGCTCTGACTGACCATCTGACTGCGAATGATACGAAGTACTGAAATGCAAACGACTACCTAGGGCACTATGCAAACAACCCCAGAACCTCACTGTGAATCTTGGATCTCTGTCTGATACAATAGACTTTAGAACTCCATGCAATCTCACATTCTCGTGGATGTACAAATCCACCAACTTGTCTAAAGAATCTGTGGTGTTCACTGCTAAGAAATAAGCACACTTAGTGAATCTATCAACTATCACCCAAACAGAATTATTCCTCGAAGGAGACAACGACAACCCTGACACAAAGTCCATAGTGATTCTCTCCCATTTCCATTCCGGAATTTTCAAAGGCTGTAACAAACCTGAAGGAACATGATGTTTTGCCTTTACTCTTTGACAAACCATGCAACGACTCACATACTCGGCTACATCATTCTTCAAACCAACCCAGAAATAATCACTCTTTAGATCTCGGTACATCTTAGTACTGCCTGAATGCATAGAAAAAGGACCTGAATGTGCTTCGCTCAGAATCATACGTCTCAACTCAACATCTTCAGGTACTACAACTTTGTCTCTGAAACATAACACATTCTCATCACTAAAACTGTACTCTGTCGGTCTACCTTATGCAATGTCCTAAACATGTGAAGATAACAACACGTCTTGCAATTGTTTCTCTCAGATCATCTGAATCAACGAAGGCTTCACTTGCAACTCTGTAATCAAACCACCATCCCCTGATACACTCAGTCTAGCAAACATAGTGTTGAGTGTGTAAAAGTTCTATATTTTACCCCATATTTAACCCATATTTCTGATGCATTCAAGCATAATTCATTGCATTTAGGATATATTTCATTCATACATCACAATTATATTAAATGGCACAATTGCTACTGAAATTGGTTACTTTTGCAGGTAGCTGCTGTAGCAGACGCAGGGCAGTGGAGAAGCAGAGCTGGAGCACAGGACTGCAGGCGAGAAGAAGGATGCTGCCACGGCCGCTGCCGTGGCAGCCAATGACGACAACAATGGTGAAGGGAAGAAATGAAGTAGAGCTCGACAGAAAGAGGAAATTAAGCCGGTCTGTCATGGAGCACTCTTATATTTTTCTGAGCCCTAGATCAAAATGAAGGCCAAGCCCAAAGTTCAAGGAAGAAACTCCAAGCAAGAAGAGAGGACGAATTAAAGACATCTACTCTGAAGATTTAGTCTTTAATAGAGTTGTACTTTAATTTAAACTTGTATTCTTGCCATATTAGAAAACTTGAACCCAAGGCCTATATAAAGGCATATAATTCGACCTAAGGAAGGATATCTTACTCTCTAGCCGTCTTCCCCTAAACCCTAGTCGTTTCCCCCTTCTCATCATGTTCTAAATTTCCCCTAGGGCTAAGGGTTGATTCTGTAAAGTAGTTGCAAGGATTGCATTTGTTTTAGGAATTTTTCTGTTCAATAAAATAGACTTCAAGTTTGCTTATTCTGATTTTCAACATCTTGCAAGAGTATCGGGAGAGCATTGCGAGATTATACATTTACTTAATATCGGGAGAGTTAAGTATACGAAAGGAATAAGTACGGGTTCTCCAATGTATGGTTGAACTATCTCAGACCTAGGGATAGGACGAGGTTAAGTGGCTAAGGAAGAATTCAACAACATCGGTGTTCATCCTTCGATTCACGCCGGGAGGTATCATCAAAGACGTGTTCATCGACAGACTTGGACCTAGGGATAGGCTAAGGCATAGTAGGGATTCTTGCCAACCTTGAAGTACAGAGTTGTGTGATCACTTCTGCGACAACAACAGACTGCTGCCGCGACAGGCGCAACAACAAATCAGAGAGTCCACGAACTTTGCAACACCTACACTACTAGGCAAATCAATACCAGCCCATTCTCTCTATCCTGATTTCTTTACTCTTTCATCTTCAATACTCTTTATTATTCCCTCACAAACAATTAAAATTATCTTTTCTTTGTGCAGAAATTCTAGGTTAAGGCTATTTCCAGTCCCTGTAGATTCGACATCCGATACTTCGTGTATGACTTTACTACTTGCGTCGTGTACACTTGCACTCTATCGCGATAGACTCTTTTACACGCAACACATAGCTCGCAACTCAACTGCAACTTTTCTGCTCAACGCATCGGCCACTACATTTGCCTTACCCGAATGGTACTCGATAGTCAAATCATAGTCTTTCAACAGTTCAAGCCATCTTCTCTGTCTTAAGTTCAACTCTCTCTGAGTCATCAGATACTTCAAGCTTTTATGATCAGTGTAAACCGTGCACTTCTCACCATACAAGTAGTGACGCCAAATCTTCAATGCAAACACAACTACTGCTAACTCAATATCGTGCGTAGGGTAGTTCTTCTCGTGCACCTTCAACTGTCTCGAAGCATAAGCAACAACTCTTTTTTCTTGCATCCGAACACAACCTAAACCTACGTAGGAAGCATCGCTATAGATCACGAACTCTTTCCCTGAAACTGGCTGTACTAACACTGGAGCATTCATAAAAGCCTCTTTTAACTTCTCAAAAGCCTTCTGTCTCGCATCTGACCACTCAAACTTCACTCATTTTTGCAACAATCTAGTCAACGGAGCAGCTACTCTAGAGAAACCATCAATGAACCTCCTATAGTAACCATCTAATCCTAGGAAACTCCTAATCTTATTCACTGACTTAGGTTGTTTCCACTCAAAAATAGCTTCAATCTTCGTCGGATCAACACGGATACCTTCAGTTGACACAACATGGCCAAGAAACACAACCTCTCTAATCCAGAACTCACATTTACTCAGTTTAGCATACAACTGATTACTCATCAATCTATGCAAAACAAGTCTCAAGTGCTCATCATGCTCTTCTTCTGATCTTGAGTACACAAGGATGTCGTCTTTGAAAACAACTACAAACTGATCTAGATAGTCTCAGAAAACTCTCTTCATCATGTCCATGAAAGCTGCTGGTGCATTCGTGAGTCCAAACGACATCACAAGGAACTCATAATGACCGTATCTAGTCTTAAAAGCTGTCTTCAGAACATCACACTCTTTTACCTTCAACTGATAGTACCCTGATCTCAAATCTATCTTCGAAAACACTGAGGCACCCCTCAACTGATCAAACAAGTCATCTATACGAGGCAACATATACTTGTTCTTCACTGTCAACTGGTTCAACTGCCAGTAGTTGATACACATCCTCATACTGCCATCTTTCTTCTTCACAAACAACACGGGAGCACCCCAAGGTGAACTACTAGGCCTAATAAAACCTCGGTCTAACAACTCCTGAAGTTGACCTTTCAACTCTTTTAGAGCCATACAGTACGGATCAATAGAAACTGGAGTAGACCCTGAAACAGTCTCAATCACAGACTCTACATCTCTGTTAGGAGGCATACTCGACAACTCTTCTGTAAACACATCCGAAAAATCACAAGTTGTTCTGATATCTTTCGGTCTAACCTCGCTCATATTTAGATTCATCACGTACGCTAAATAAGCCCCACAACCGGAGTCCATCAACCTATATGCCTCTAAAGCTGACACAACATTTGACAAGAACTTAACGTTCTCGCCTACTACCACTACCTCGTAGCTATCGGAAAACTTCAACGAAATTCTCTTTGTCTCAAAATCTAAACTAGATCTGTGCTCAACCAACCAATCCATACCCAAAATAATATCAAAACCATAGAACGGAAGCTCTATCATATCAACCAGAAACACATGACCTTGAATCTTCAACGGACACCTCCTATACATCCGTCTAACTACAACTGTCTCACCGAAGGAACTAGTCACAAGCATCCATACGTCTAAAATCTCAACATGTATGTCTAACTTCTTTTCATGCTCACTCAAAATGTAAGAATGCGTGGAACCCGAATCAACTAAAGAAAGCAAAGACATGGACTGTAACTCAAAATTACCTGCTATCACATCTGTGTCATTCCCTAGCTCTCTCTTTGCGTAGACTCTACCTGGTCCACCGACCTCTGGCTGAATTGCCACTACATGAGCAAGGTTCCTCAGTGCCTCTATCCTAGGTTCTTGTGTCGCCTGATGCAGACACTCTCTCATGAAGTGGTCTCTTGATCCACAATTCCAACAAGCATTATAGTTTCCCCAACACTCTCCTGAATGATGTCTCCCACATCGGGCACATTCGGCAAACGCCATCCAGCTCTCTAGCCCTGATGGCCTCTACCGTGGTGGCTACCGCCACGCCTATGATCAAACTGATGTCCACTGCTCCGATGCCTCTTGGCATCACCGTGATTAAAGTTGTTGTGTATCTTCCCTGAACTAGATCCTCCCGAACGCTTGGTCAGCCCCAAGCTATGCTCGATGTCCTTGGCCCTGGCGACCAAGACATCAAAATCAAAATAATCTGAAGCTAAGGTGTAACTCTTGACTTCCTCATGAAGCCCATACTTGAACCGATCACAACGGCCCCTCTTAGTAGGAACCAACTCCGGAGCATACTGACTCAGGAAGACAAAGCGAATCTTATAATCTGTCAATGAGGCGTCTCCTTGAACAAGAGCCATGAACTCACGCTTCTTCTCATTTAAATTTCTCGGGCCCAAATACCTCTTTCTGAATGCAGTCTCAAAGAATTTCCAACTGATCTCGGCCTCAGGCACGCCGGTAGTAATGGTGACCCACCAGGTGTAGGCATCATCGTGAAGCAACGAAACTACACAGCCCAACTTACGAGCCCTAACACATCCCATTTGAGCCAAAATACGAACTGTCTTCTCCAGCCACAACTCTGATCTCTCAGGTGTAGATCCCTTAAACTCATCAGCTCCGAGGCTACGGAGCCTCTCTAAAGGTAAGCTAGCATCATCTCCTCTCGGCTGAGTTGCAGCCTGAGCTCCGGCAACTGCAGCCTGAAACGCTCCCACTATAGCTTGAACTAGCGGAGCCATATCTATCCCTGCAGGACCTTGGTAACCCTGACCAACCTGAGGTCCCGCTCCCTCAGCTCTAGCCTCGCCTTCCACATCAGCCTGGGGAGGTGGTGGTGGTGGAGGAGCTCCGACTCCAACAGCATGCTCTTCCACATGAGCCTCTACTCCAACCACCGACTTATTAACAGGAGCAGCAACACGGGGTTCCTGACGAACCAACCTCGGTCTACCTTTAGGCCTCGACATAACCACACACGGATAACAACTACAACAACAACAACATACAAGAATAGGGTTAGCAATGGCAAGGGTCCAAGTAGCTCAAGTATGTTTCCCTCACTTAAAAATCCCTTTTCCGATATAATAGAAGCAATGAGACTCTACTCAACATGCTTCAAACAACATACATATACGATCAATTAAGCAAACACCAAGCATTCTTAATAAACAAGCAAACATGCTTACATGTCAAGAAAACACTGTGAAATTGCAATACAAGAATTTAACTTACCCCACTTACCTGCCCGAGGTCTTGGAAACCTCAAGCTATGATACCAACAAGTGTAACCCCCTCGTCCCGGTCCGGACACTTGACCGGTCTGAGCGGGCTACACGGGGATAACTGAGGCGAAACCCGTTAAGGCTCCACTTCGGTTAACAACCCGATAAAACCTTTTCATTTATTATTATCTTGTCTAGATGCATTAATACATCCTATATGAAACAATGACATCAGAAGCAACAAGCGAGGCGAACAACCAAACAACAAATCAAAAATAGCCCATTTTAACTTAAACTGCAGGCCGTATCAATACGCTCAAAGAGGGTATCGATACGCCTTGACTAGGTCAACTGGCCAAAGTCAATTGAGGAGATTGTATCGATACACTGGTTGACCGTATCGATACGCCCCAATGGTCAACTTCTCGTGGTCAACGCTACGAAGACCGTTTCGATACGCCTAAGCCCATTTCGATACTCTCAACTTCTAGTCAAAATCTCAGATTTCTAGTAGAAAAATGGTATCAAAACACTCTTCCGCGTATCAAAACGCTTTGCCTGAAACAAGAGGGCCGTATCGATACGGGTCCAACCGTATTGATACCCCTGCTGCGAACAAACATGTTTTAGCTGGTTTAAGGCACAAAGGCTGCCTCAATGACACCAACTAAGACCTCAAACATACATGCATTTACTCTAAAGGCAACCATCCTACGACAAGCATGTACAACACACATCATACATGAAAGGTCATACATTTTAAGGATCATGAGTTCAACAAAAGAAGCATACATATAAAGGAATCACCATTCACCATAAAAGAGGCATACAAATCATATTAAGGTTTCATGCTGTAGACAAAACACATAAGCATTCATGAAAGGGCACAAGGCCAACATACAAGGCATAAGGAAGCCCTAAACAAAACGCCAACATATCAAAGGAGTCTAAACAAGCTCCTAACACAAAACAACAACGCATAACCACAATAATCAAATCCCATTGCTTGTATATTACATCTCATAACTTAAAAGTCCATACTTGATGATAGCAAAGCACAAATAGCACACTTGGAGGCCCTCTCCTTGCACAAGTAACACACAAACTACAGATCTGCATTGTCAAACAAAAGAGAGCGTAAGCATAAAGCTTAGTGAGGGTAAGCTCATAAAACAAACCTCGACAATGTAGGGTCCAAGCACGAGCAACAAACCAAGGAAGAATGCATATTTTCTTACCTTCTAAACCACAAGAGTCAAATATAAATGATGCATGAACATAATCTCAATTATCATGCCATGCTCAACAAGTCCATAAACACAACCATATGAAAACACATATATCAAACGTATTGGCACCTAGATATGACCCGAATACACGGATAACAATCGTTGGAACTCACATCCAACAACTCAACCATTACCTTATGGTGGGATTACACTTATCACCGTTCCACGTGGAGGGGATTCCACTCATCCTCACACCCCATCGATGGGATTCCACTCATCACCGACTAACATATAAAAGAGGATTTTCGGGCGTACCCGTACTGGATCTTGATGACTACCATCACCAAGACCACACGCGCATTTCGACACTCGTGTGCACACTAAACATCCTAATGATCGATCATTTGTACTCAAGCATACTAGTGCCAATACTAACACATTTCATTGATCAACCTCACAACTTTCTTACCAAATTCCGTGCTTAGCACATACTCACCATGATTTACCATAATGCAAAAACACAATTCCACAACCACATGCATATCACAATGCATCAAACATCATGCCTCAACACACATGTATATCACAATATACATAACAACATTAATCACAATGAATATGAAGCAAGAGACATAACAAAACCTTTAGAAGTTCAACAAAAGTCTTCTAAACTAAGCTTGAGATTAGATTAACAATCTAATCCCAACTCTAGGTGGGGTTACCAAGCCCGACCTAAGTCCATATGCTTAAACCAACATTTGAAAACCAATTAAATCAAGTTGAAATCATTAACCACTCACCGACTACTCCAAGCTCAACAGCTCTAGCCGATCAATCCACCAAGCTATCCAGATTCATTCCCGAGGCTTCACCAATAAAATTCCTTGCTTCTAAAACTTTACAAAACTTTACACTCACTTGTTTTATTAATTAAGTTTTGTAAAGTGTCCACAAGTTCTATATTTCATGCACATTCCATTCCATCTCATATTATTGTTGTTTTTGAGTACATTCTAGGCATAATTAGGATCATGCATTGCATTTTATAGTATTTCTTTACATTCCCATGCCTTTATAGATTATTTGTTATTTGGTGAAGAAAATATATTGTTTTAGCTTAGTTTAGTTTCAGGTACTAGAGGCTGATAGAGGAAAAGAGGAGCTGAGGATATGATGTTGAGGCAGCAGACCAAGGAGCTGTACTGATGCAGTTCCAGACAGAGACAACAGCTGCCGAGTAGCTGTCGCCGCCCATCTTGCCGCCCAAGACAGTAGACTGTGGAGATGGAGAACCGGAGTGCGATCTGTAGAGCAGAAAATCCTTATTCTATCGATGTTGACCACTCAATTTTCTGACGTCTGTAGCAGCGGGCAGAGCTGCCGAAGAAGAATCTCGAGATTACTTGAGGAGCAAGGCAATGTGATAAAGTCCACATTCAACTCAAAGAAGTCAAAGTTTAAAGTCACATTTAATGTAAAAAGCTACTTTGAAAACTTCTACTTCAAGAAGGACTAGACCTAGCTAATGCCTATATATACCTATTGTAACTCTAATTCAAAAAAACTTAGGTTTTTTTAGGCATAGTTTAGATTTTCTTCCCGCCGACATGTTCTAAATTTCTCCTTGGGTTTGTATTATGTTGTAATTAGTTGTGAGAATGATTGTTTAGGACTTCAAGTTTGTTTTTGCAAATAAAATTACAAGGTTTACTTATTCCATGTTCTTCATAGTTTTCAATTAAGGTGAAAGATTAGTTGAATTCTATCCATTTGTTCGGTATCGAGAGAGTCAAACTCACGAAAGGAGTAAGTACGATTTCATCTATAGATGGTGCGATCAATCCGGCCTAGACATATGTTAAGGGTTTAAGACGGCAAAAAGAGGACGAATCGACATTGCTGTCTTTGCACGATTCACACCGCGACCGATATTATCTACAGTGGGCACCAACATCTCTCTGACTTAGACATAAGCGGAGTCACTTACTCACTTTGGAAGTGTTTTGTCGAGCCTTGTAGTTCTGCCGAGTTTGCCGCTGAGACACAGTTCCATTCCCCTACCGAGGCAACGAGAGGGTCTCAACAGTCTACCTGCCATCCACCGCCGAGGTTGTAATCACCTATTTTGTCCGGGGTGTTAAACCCGTTTTATTTTCTTTTTAGTAATAGGCTTTATATTTATGTTAATTATATACATGTATTGGTAAAAATTAAAAACTAAAAAAAAGGAAAAAAAGAAACAATATATATATATTATTTATTAGAGTTATTATTATTATTATTATCTTGACCCCTCACTACTACTTATTATTACCATCTACTATTTCCCACCATTATTATTATTATTACCGTTAGTATCATCGTATTATTATTAGTGTTATTATTAATATCTATTATTATTATTTTCACTATTATGTTTTTTTTTATTATTATTATTATTATTATTATTATCTATTATCTATCTATTGTTATTATTAGTATTAAGTTATTATCATCTTATTATTATTATTATTATTATTATTATTATTATTATTATTATTATTATTATTATTATTATTATTATAAATCTGAAAACCAAAAATATATACTAATATAAGCCCAATATTTAATATAATAAAAGCTCAACAGTTAATATTAGAGTCCATTACATTATGAAAAACCCAAAAATAAATAAATATACAATGACTGTTTGGGCCCAAATAATTAAGCCCTAATCTGATCTAACCCTAATTCCCTCTTCTATCTTGCAGCCACCCCATTCCAGCCGTTAGATCTAGAATAGATCTAAGGGTCCAGATCACACGAGATGAAGGAACCCTAGAGGCCTCTTTCGAGCCCTAGCGCCGCAACACGTCTACCGTCGGATCGAGCTCTTGATCAACGGCCAGGATCATGTCTCTTCAGGCGCGTGTGATCCACGCGCGTCTCTCCAATGCCCAGATGCACGCGTGCAATCCACCGCGCGCCCCATCAGCTTCCTCTGGCCGTCCAAATTCTACCAACGGCTGTGATTCAGCCTTCTTCGTCTTGCCGAGCTTCTGGTCCCTTCTTCGACTCACATGCAGCAAAAGAAAACAAACGTCAGAGCCAAAATGGAAATGCATCAGAGACGTACGAAGCAAAAAAAACAGCAACCAATTTCAGCGATGAATCCGACCAAA